>QYSD01000148.1:0-23391 GCA_009806315.1 Rhodotorula sp. ZM1
GCAAAGTGTCTAGCAAAGTACGGTCCCCCTGTAATCTAGGAGTATGGGCCTAAGACAGGATGTGCCAAGATGTGCCTGGATGTGCCTGGATGTGCCTGGAATCGAACCAGAGTCGCAATGATGCAAACACCGCATAATGCCATTATACTACACACCCTTTAGCAGAACAGATGCAAATATAAGCTCTGCCTAAGTTAGACAAGACAGGAGTCGAACCTGCAGTGCACTAAACTATGCACACCGAATAGCAATCAGCTCACCCTTTCCAATAGGCAACTTGTCCTTTAAGCATTTGAGCCTTAATGTTACTTATGCATGCTGTTAGGTGTCAGTGAGGGGGTGGATGCTTTCATGCATAGGTTACAAAGCTAGCATGACCTTAATGTAGCTGCAAGTAGCAGAAATAGTCTTGCTAGACTACTAAGGCATGTATTAGATGGGGAGATGGGGAGATGGGAGCTAGAAATAGCAATAAAATGCAAAATAAGCACCACGGGACAACTAGGTATTGACAGGTTCGAACTGTCGACCACCTAGTTAAAAGCTAGGCGCTCTACCACTGAGCTAAACACCCATGTGCTTTACAAAGCTAGCCGGGTGGGCAGTACGGGCGTACAAGACAGCATTTTGCAATAACTTACTATTAGTGTTATAGTACTAGCCTGTAGTTACAGGGAGTATAATACAGCATTTCTTTTGCAATAACTTGCTACCAGCCCCTGGGGGGGCAGCTAGCTGCAATATACTATTGCGACTTGAGCAGCCTGTTAGACGACTAGCTTGTAACTATAGAGGCTGTGTAATAGCTTGTAACTATAGAGACTGTGTAGTAGCTTGCAATAATAAAATGCATAAGACTACTTGACTAGCTTGCAATAGTAGAGGGTGTGTTACAACAAGCTTTTGCATAAGACAGCTAGTAGCTATGTGACTAGCGTGCAACTGTAGCATTACACTGACACTGACACTGTGTTATTACAGGCACTGGGTTAACTTGAATCGAACAAGTACCATGGGCTTCCAAAAAACCCCGTCATGCCATTAGACCATAACCCACTCAACATAATACAGTGCTAATTAGGCACAATAAAAAATAGCTAAGTGACTATAAAGACATGCAAGCATTGTAATTAAATAGCTAATGCTAATGCAAGTCATTGCAGTCACAGTGCTAACTGCCCAGGCCGCAGTGCTAAGCATTACTTTTGCTGCAAGTCATTGCAGTCACAGTGCTAATACGATGCTAATTTGCATTACTTTTTCATTGCTAATGCAAGTCATTGCAGTCATTAAGCTAACCGTACCCGGTACTAATTTGCATAGTTTTAAATTTAATGCAAGTCATTGCAATCACAGTGCTAACCAGACTGGCCGCAGTGTTAATATGCATTGCGTTCAATTTAATGCAAGTCATTGCAGTCACATGCTAATTAAACACAGTGTTAATTTGAAGCATAGTCACTGCCAAAGCTGTGAATCGAACACAGGCTACTGTCTTACAAGGACAGCGTTCTGCCACTAAACTAATCTGGCTGCAATACAACAAGCCATTCCCAGCCTCTGCCACCGGCCGGTTTTAATAGATACCCACTACCGACTAGTAACTAGGATAGGGTGCTATACTGGACAGGAATCGAACCTGCGTAGGCAGCTTGAAGAACTGCGATCCTACCACTAGATGACCAGTACAAGTGTGTCATTAAGAATTTAACCAAACTGGGACAGCAAAGCGGGACTAGGAATTGAACCTAGCACAACCGATCATGAGTCAGTCATTATACCGTTTAACTACCCCACATGTAAATGGCAAAAAGGCAAAATGGCAAAATGGCAAAATGTCAAAATGCCAGTGTATTGCAAAATTATGCTATAACATGCCTTGTACAGTAACAGGTTAGTGAGACTGCAACATGCTGTTTCATGAAAGGTATGCTATAAGTTACAAGCATTGCAAAAGACTATAGCTATTAGCAGTCAAATGCAAAAGACTATAGCTATTAGCAGTCAAATGCAAAAGCATGCAGTAATATACCCTGTACAGATACAAGCATTGTAAAAGGTTGGTATTAGCAGTCTAATGCAAAGCATACTGTAACACACGCTGGCCGTCTAGCATTGTAAAAAGAGAGTAACGCGATGGAGGGGCAGGGCAATCAGTCAAAAGCAAAGCAAGCTATAAGCATGATATAAGCAAGATATAAGCATGCTATAACCATGAGGTACGATACTAGTATTTAAATTACATGCAAGTGCAGTATAAAGCAAGACTGCAATTAGCACACTGCACAGTAATATGCTAGTGTAAGTATTGCATTAAGCAAATTAGTATCGTCCCTGTACTGCCCCTATCGATCGATAGTTACAGGACTTAGCAGAAAGTAGTCTAGGTTTCGCTGCGTTTGCCCGACAAGCAGTTCGCATTGCATAGGCTGCAGTTACACAATGCTGGAGTCGAACCAACGTTACTGTTGTGTAAGAACAGTGTTCTAGCCGTTAAACTAATCGTGTGCAAGTATATTGCTACAGTGCTTTAAACAGTGAGTGGATTACTTATAGTCAATTAAACAGGCCAGTTGGTGGTGTAGTGTAAAGGCTTAATTTTCTGCAATAATAAATAATAAATAATAAATAATAACTCTGTGCTCTAGTGCTGCAACAGACGGTCTCGAGTAAGCCTATTTCAGTGTGCTAAGGGGTTTAGACTGCATGCTAATTTAACACTGTTGACCGGTAAGACTTAAGACTTAAGACTTAAGACTTAAGACTAAATACTTAATAGCAAGTCAAGCTAGTCAAGCAATGTTAAGTCACATACTGTTAAGATTACACGATCTAAAGTAAGGCTGCTTAGTGAAATAAATAGCAAAGTTAACTGCAAGTAGGCTACATAAGGGGCCCTAGCCGACAGTTAGACCTCATGCACCTATCTGCCCGCCCAGCCCCAGGGGCTTCGCCCCAGGGGCAGGGCGGGCCGACTAATTTCGCTGTACAATGTCAGTATTAAGACAGTACACTACAGCAATCAAAAGAGCAGGCACATAAAGGAGTCATTTGCTGTCATGCATAGCAACACCAGTAAATACAGGCAGGAATAGCAACAATACTAGCAATGCAAGTCCAATAGTCATGTACAGTGCATAGTGTGTAACTACACCTGTGTCTTGTTTTGCTAAGCTATAGCTAGTACTATGCATGCTATGTGTAATGCCTGCAGGTCCTAATAGCTCAATAACACCTCGGTCTAGCACATTTGCAGTGACTAGTCCTAGCTTTAAGCACGGTGTGATTAATAGATTATTGTAAATTGAGTCAATGAACCACTTGCTATTTAAAAATGAGTACATGTAATGACCAAGTCAATGCTGTGTCATTTGCACAGTTAAGCTAGCTTGCTGGTGGTACATTAGCAATGCTAGAGCAGCTGCACAGACAGTACCAATTGCAGGCAGTACTTTAATTACAATAGGCAATGCAAACTCAGCTTCAACAAGTGTAACATTAGTGGGTAGCATAAAGAGACTGCTTGCTAGCATGTCACTACCCATTCCTACGAAGGCGTCTTTAGCCACGTAACCAAAAAAGATTGAAAAAAGTGCAAGTAGTAATAGGGGTAGAACAGTAAGCATGTCTTGCTCATGTGCTTGCTCATAGTGCACTTTTGCAGCGTTAGGACTAGTTAAGAAGGTCATGCTAACTAGTCGAAATGAGTAAAAGCTAGTTAGCATTGCAGTAACAGTACCTAGCCAGTACACTACATGACCACTTAAACTAAAGGCAGCATAACCTGACTCTAAAATTAAGTCTTTACTGTAAAAACCAGTTAAAAAGGGTACTGCTATTAGACTCAAGGAACCAGCTAAAATAACTACATAAGTAAAAGGCAGCACATTTACTAGGCCACCTAAACGTCGCATATCTTGCTGGTCTGCTATTGAGTGCAGGACACCTCCTGCTGCTAAGAACAGTACTGCTTTAAAGAAGGCATGATTTACTAAATGGAACAGTGCTACTGAGTACTGTGACAGTCCTACTGCCATGAATAGGTAGCCCATTTGTGAACATGTACTATAGGCAATGACTCGTTTAATATCATTTTGCAATAGACCTGTAGTAGCTGCAAAAAAGGCTGTGATTGCACCTACTCAAGTCACTGCAAGCAATGCTGTAGGTGCATACTCAAGCATAGGACTAGATCGCAATAGCAAGTAGACTCCTGCAGTAACTAGTGTTGCTGCATGAATTAATGCTGACACAGGTGTGGGACCTTCCATAGCAGAAGGTAGTCATGTGTGTAGTCCTAATTGTGCTGACTTACCCATAGCTGCTAGCAAGAACAGTACACAGACTGCAGTTAGTGCGGTTTCATTTATGAAAGGTGCCACTGCAAACACACTTGCATAGTCTAGACTGCCTGTGGTTCAAAACAGTACAAAAAATGCAATACTTAAGAACATGTCACCTACTCGATTCACAGTCATAGCCTGTACTGCAGCCTTATTAGCCTGCACTCGAGTGAATCAAAAACTAATTAATAAATATGAAGACACACCAATACCTTCCCACTGTCTTTAAGCTGTTGACTTATGCAAACCGGTCCCAGTCTCCAGTCTCCAGTTTCCTATCTTCAATCTCCAATCTCCAATCTTGAATCTCCAATCTCCAATCTCCAATCTCCAATCTACAGTACTGGGGCAGGGCCTGGCAGCAATATCACTGCTTAAATGAGGACTGTTTCTTAATTGACTGTTTTTACTTTTTTGCATTGTGTAGAGTTAATCGCTTACTGCTTGCTAGTTCAGTGCATATGCTATAGTCTTGCAATTGCACACAAGCGTTTGCATGCTAGTACTTGCAATAACTTTGTGCACAAACTATCTTATTGCAATAGCACACAAGCCTTTGCAGACCATCGGCTGCCCCCCCCCTTTGGGGGGGGGCCAGCGAAGCCCCTGGGGCAGTAATAGCTAGCTTAATGCACATGCTATAGCCTTGCAATTGCACACAAGCCTTTGCAGATCATTAATTGTAATAGTTAGTTTAGTGCACATCTGCCCCAGGGGCTTCGCCCCAGGGGCCGTATTGCGATAGCACATGAGCCTTTGCCGACCTTTGATCCTTTGATCCTTTGATCCTTTGATTGCTAGTGTGGCACAAGCAATAGTCTTGCTATTACACATCAGCCTTTATATACCTTTTATTGCAGTAGCTAGTGTCGCATATACAATAGTCTTGCAATAGCACACAAGCCTTTGCATGCTAGTATTTGCAATTGCTAGTTACATAATTCTGCTAAGTACTGCAATGCTACATAAGCTAATGCATGAAGTAAATTATTGCTAGTCACAAGTACTGTACTTACGGGAGGTGTGGGCGAGTCTTGCAATAGCACATGAGCCTTTGCAGACCATATATTGCTAGCTAGTAGACATGCAATAGCCTTGCAATAAGATATTAGGGGGTTCTGGGCCGGCAATGACAAGCTATTGACTGATGCTGACTTGTGCTAACTAGTGTAACATTACATGGGCCTTTACAGACCATTTATTGCAATAACTAGCAATTAAATAATGCTAATTAGTGCTAACAAGTATAACACTACCGCAGCCTTTGCAGACCGCTTATTGCAATAGCTAGCTATTTTAGTAATGCAGACTAGTGCTAATTAGTGTAACATTACCCTGGCCTTTGCAAATCACTTATTGCAATAGCCAGTCATTTTAATAATGCTGACTAGTGCTAACTACTGTTTACAATGCTGACTAGTGCTAATAACTGTTTACAATGCTGACTAGTGCTAATTACTGTTTACAATGCAGTAGTCCAATACTACACAGGCCAATTGCCAATTGTCAATTAATTACGTTCAGTCACTAAGGCTGCAGCCTGCTAATTTCAAATCGTAAGACTGTGGCTAATGCTAGCATTTACGAAAAAATGTAATTTTAGCATTTTGCATCTTTTAATAGGCTGTGAAGATTAACCTAAAAACAGCACCATGTAGTTATTTCCTGCAATTAAAATAAGCATGAAAAAAGTAAACATAGAAAGGTAGGACATGAAACGTTGCTGGTGTGGATCTGCACCCATGTAGCTACAAGAATACAGGTGCACCATTGAAGAGACAAAGGTTACTGCTAGTAGCATAGACACAGTCAATGAGTCGAATGCTAAGCTTCAATTTACTGCTAGCAAGCCTGTGTCAAGTCAGCTAGGCAATTGCACTGTAACAGTGCTGTTGCATAGTGCTACTTCATAAAATGCAATAGCAGACAGTACTGCTGTAGTACTTATGCAAATGCAAGTCACAATTTGAGCACCATAGGTACCTAATTTACGACCTAGGAATCCTGCTAGCACAGCTCCTAATAAAGGCATACTAATAAGCAGTAAGTACATTTAAAAAAGTGTAATAGAACCTCGTGTACGGTAAAAAGCTACTAAAATGCCTAGTCCAATTGCGGACTCAGCCCCTGCAATAGCAATAATGAACACAGCATAAGTCTGACCAATGACGTCATTGAACTCAAAGGACGTTGTAATAACTAGCAATGTGACTGCTAGCAACATGACTTCAATGCTAATTAGCATTAAAATTAAGTTCTTACGATTTAGCACAAAACCTAAGATTGCTAATACGAAAAGTACGATTGAAAGCACCATATTTTATTGCAGTGTACCTGCAGGTGTGTTTGCAATATTGTAAAATTTACAGCTAATTACACTGCAGGCCTTGGCCTTGCAAGTTTTGACCTAGCCGACACTTAGCAAAAACATACTGGATTCATTAATGCTGGTCTATGGGCAATATGCTGTTGTTTGTGCCATGAGTAATGACATGTGGGCAGTGCAATTGCTGTAAAACCTTCTACAGTGCTAAAGCTACATAGGCTTTAATTGTGTTTAAAGGACTATGACCTGTGGCTGGGCAAGACCAGTCTAGCAAGTCAATATTAACGCCACTTACCACCCACTAGAGGGGGCCGGTTAAGCAAAAGCATAAACAGCAATAGCTCAAAATAAGCACCTGCTATTATTTATTATTGCAAAAACGAGAGCAACGGGACTCGAACCCGCATCTACTTCAATGACACTGAAGCGTTTTGCCTGTTAAACTATACTCACTGTGTGCTATTTAGTCTGTTAATTATAGCTACATGCTTGCAAATACCATGCAGGCATTGGATTACCAGGTGTAAGCAAAGCTAAGCCTGCCCAGGTCTGCAGCTGTGGCCACGGTCCGGTTATACACTGCTAGCCATTAAACCAATTAACTGCTAGTTATGCTGCATTGCCGGCCTAGCCTTTAGCACTACATTAATTGCTACTTTGCAATTTCACTGACTTTGGTCACATAACATACGGTCCCGAATTGACTTGCTGTGCATACCACTATTATTAGTATTAGTATTAGTATAAGTATTAGTATTATAAGTGTAGGTCTAGCCTGTCTGCTTAGGCACTATAGCTAGGTATGTGCTAGTCATAAGTCTAGTCAGCCTTTTACACAGCACTTACAACTGTGACTGCAGTTATGCTAAGTGTCTTGTATAGCACTACGTAATTACACACACTATGAACTCATTTAATTTTACAAAAGCTAATGCAGCTAGCTTGCTTAAGACTCAACGCTATGCTACTGCTATTGTGACTGCTTGCTTAACTGCTAATGAAGGCCTGTTATTAACTCAGCCTATTTTTTCAGTGCAGCCGCAAAAAGTCATTGTGCATATTTTTTACTACTGACCAGGTAATTCTTTACATAATGCAACTATTGCAGCTTTAGGCACTGCATTGACTCAGTGCTTTAATGACAAAGTAGTGGAACTACACCTTGTGCACTTAAGTAACATGATGCTAGACAGTAGTATTTTTGCACAGTGTCTTGCATTGCAGTGCAATAAGCTGGCCTTTAATCGTATTGTAGACCTGCTTAACACTTTACTAGTACCTGCTTTTAATGACTCAATGCCTATTAATGGTCTTGCATTGCCTGTGTCTAGTTTTACTGGCTTGCAAATTAAGCAATCCGGACGTCTAACTACACAGCGTCATGCACCTCGTAAAACTGTCAGTCTGTCACACATGGGTACACATAAGGGCATGACTGACTATAGTCAGTTCACTGCTAAGAATAAATTAGGTGCTTTCACAGTAAAAGTCTGACTGAGTCAACACAGTACCTAATTATAACTACCCCCTTAAGCACTGCTAGCATAGTTACTTGCACATGCTACGTCAGCAAAACACAAGCTAACTACTTAACTACCTAACTACCTAACTACCTAACTACCTAACTACCTAACTTAGGCTGCCTGGGGCCACCATACTTGTGTGAGACTTAGACTGCCTGGGGCCACCGTACTTGTGTGAGACTTGTGTGAGACTTGTGTGAGACTTGTGTGAGACTTGTGTGAGACGACTTAGGCTGCCGGGGGCCACCGAACTTATGTGAGACTTATGTGAGAGAGACTTATGTGAGAGAGACTTATGTGAGAGACTTATGTGAGAGAGACTTATGTGAGAGAGACTTATGTAAGACTTGTGAGACTTAGGCTGCCTGGGGCCACCGAACTTGTGTGAGACTAAAAGTTCTTAATTGCTATTGGCTAGCTTGTAACATGCTATGCAACTACCTTACTTCACACGAGCCTGTGTGTACTTAAACTCATTAAATACGAATTGCTAGCTTGCAAATTAGCCTAATAGTAGACAAGCTTATAATTTGAAAATGATTGTAAATGCTTACATAGTGTCCTTAGAGCTATACGGTGCAGCAAAGAACTGTTAATTCTTCGAAAGCTGGTTCGACTCCAGTTAAGGACTTGATTAGCTTGTGTAAGTGCATTGTTTTGCATTGCAATAAACTCGGACATTGTACTCCGGTGCTAGGTGATAGGTGATAGGTGATAGGCGCTGGTCCTGACCTGCCGGCACTTGCTATGTAATAGCATAACATTGCTATGTAATAGTATTATATTCCTATGTAATAGTATTATATTCCTATGTTATAGCATAACATTGCTATGTAATAGTATAATATTCCTATGTAATAGTATTATATTCCTATGTTATAGTATAACATTGCTATGTAATAGCATAACATTACATAACATTGCTATGTAATAGCATAACATTACATAGTATGCAAAATAGCAATTGCATGCTATTATATTCCTATGTAATAGCATAATATAGCTATGCAATAGTATAACATTACATAGTATGCAAAATAGCAATTGCATGCAAACTACTAATGTAGCAATACTTGCATAACACCCAGGTCAAGTTAATTAAGCAAGCAATCAATTTTACTGCAATGCACTTGCAGTTGCTTTCATGGTTTGCACCTGCTAGAGTTAGGCTAGCATACCTTCTTGCCTGCCCTGGCAATAGAGATTTTGAAGACTTTGCTAATTATGAACGCTGTGCTATTAGACCTATTGAGTCTTGCTGCTATTGCTTCAACTATTTTAGTCATTACTGCAAAGAACCCTGTAATGTCTGTGCTTTACTTAATTGCAGTGTTTTTAAATGTAGCAGGTTACTTAGTGCTGCTAGGTATTGCTTACTTAGGACTAGTGTACTTAATTGTGTATGTAGGTGCTATTGCTATTTTATTCCTATTTGTTATTATGATGCTTAATTTACGCCTTGTGGAGTTGGTCGAAACAGGTCAAAAGTACACTCAAAATTTGCCTATGGCTGCAATGCTAGCAGGCATGCTTTTCTATGAGCTATTGACTTTAGTACCTACTGCAACTGCAATGCCTAAGCTCCTATTTAATTGGTTCAATGCATTGCTTTTTAATGCCAAGTCTATTGAGTTTGAAGCTAATGTGTACCAGTCCTTTAGTACTGCAGTGCATGAAAGTCAACTAGCTAGCTTCACTCAAATTGAAAGCATTGGACACAGTCTGTATACATATGCTGCACTGTGACTTGTAGTTGCTAGTGTCATTTTTATGCTTGCTATAGTAGGTCCTATTGTCTTATGCATGACCTCAGCAGACACTAGTACTGTTGAAGCTAAGTAACCCCCTTGACTCTTGACTCTTGACTCTTGATTCTTGACTCTTGACTCTTGCAACACCGGGTCCGGAGTCTGGTTACTAGTTGATTACCTGCCCACCGCCGAAATTGCAAATATTAAGCTTTGCAAAAATTAAGCTTTGTGGCCGGTGTTCGGTTGCATTGAGTAGCTAGTTTAATGCAAATTGCAATACTGGGGTCCTATTACATTGGGACAGTTTAGTGTAACCTAATTGCTAGTTTACTGCAAATTGCAATTATCTAGTCAGGTAGGTGGCACTGCGGGACGTTGAGTTACATTGAGCTAGTCAGTTGCAATGGACTAAGTCATTTTTGCAAGTGACTGTAGTATGCGACTTAGTCATTTTTACAAGTGACTGTAGCATGTTACTACGACTACGACTATGACTAGGACTAGAACTAGGACTAGGACTAGGACTAGGACTAGGACAGAGTAGATTATAGGCCACTACACTACTACACTACTACACTACTACTACTTCCCGGGACTAGTATACTACTACACTACTACACTAAGTACTACACTACACTAAGTACTACACTACACTAAGTACTACAGCGGGCTGACATAGTACTAATACAACACTAGGCACTACAGTACACCTGCCCAGCCCGCCCCCAAAGGGGGCGGGCGGGGCCGGTAATTATACAATGCAGTATACTACCACTAATTGACACAGTACAGTATACTACCACTAACACATACATTACTACAGTACAGTACAGTACGGTCCAGTACACTCCAGTACACTAACATAAATACATAAGGTACTATAGCTGGGGTACACTAACATAAAGATATAAGGTACTATAGCTGGGGTACACTAACAGAAATACATAAGGTACTATAGCTGTGGTACACTAACATAAATACATAAGGTACTATAGCAGGGGTACACTAACACTAATACCGGCCCCGCCCGCCCCCTTTGGGGGCGGGCTGGGCCCGTACTATAGTGCAGTACACTAATTATATATAAGGGTACTACAATACAATACAATACAATATTATACGATACAATACAGTGACTAGTACATTAATAATAATATATAAGGGTACTACAATACAATACAATATAATACAATACAGTGCAGTACATTAATAAGAATAATACCTAAGGGTAATACAATACAATACAGTGCAGTATATTAACACGTATTTTACATAAGGGTAATACAATACAATACAGTGCAGTACACTAATTATATATAAGGGTACTACAATACACAAGAGTACTATAATACACAAGAGTATTACAATACAATACAGTGCAGTACACTAATAAATACATAAGAGTACTACAATACAATACAGTGCAGTACACTAATACAATACAGTGCAGTACACTAATAAATACATAAGAGTACTACAATACAATACAGTGCAGTACACTAATACATAAGAGTACTACAATACAATACATAAGAGTACTACAATACAATACAGTACAGTACACTTACCGGGGGGGGCAGAAGGTACTACAGTACTACTTGTACTACACTATACTAATACTATACTATACTATACAACGTACTATTGTACAGTACACTATACTAATACTATACTATACTATACAACGTACTATTGTACAGTACAGTACTACTTGTACTACACTATACTATACTATACTATACTATACAACGTACTATTGTACAGTGCAAGTACAGGCTATTATATTCCATTAGACAATACTAACACTAACACTAACACTAACACTAACATTATACAAGGTAATAGAATACAATACAATACAGTGCAGTACATTGACATTTAAGCTTATATAAGGCACCTGCAGTACAGCTGGGGTGGACAACCTCTGTTAACACTAATACTATACAAGGTACGGGGGCTGGTGCAGTATAGTGCTGTACATTAACACTAATATTAACTTTATACAAGACACATAGTGCAGTACAGTACAGTACAGTTACAATGCAGTTAACATATTAGGGTACTACAATACAGTACAGTACAGTACACTAACACATATATCTATATAAGGGTACTATACAATACAGTACAATACAGCACAGTGCTAGTACAGTACAGTACAGTACAATGCAGTACAGTACACACACTACAGGTATAGTACACACTACTGGTACAGTACAGTACACTACAGGTACTACTGCCGACTAATATTATACAAGGTACTACAGTACACTACTTGTGTTATACACTACTTACACTTATACTTACACTACTTACACTACCGGCTGGGGCAGGTACTACAGTACAGTCTATGTACTAGCCAATACTTTGTACTAGATACAGTACAGTATATGTACTAGCCAAGACTTTATACTTGGTACAGTATATGTACTAGCCAAGACTATATACCTGGTACACAGTACAGTATATGTACTACTAGCCAATACTTACCGCCCCGACATGGTACACAGTATAGTACAATACATATACTAGTCAATACTAATACCGGCAGGGGAGAGGGGAGAGGGGAGAAGGTAGACAGTACAGTACTTGTACTTTACTAACACTATACAAGTTATATACTACAGTCTATGTACTACACAGTACTCTACTAATACTATACAAGTTATACTACAGTCTATGTACTACACAGTACTCTACTAATACCGGCAGAAGGTACACAGTACAGTCTATGTACTACATAGTACTCTACTAACACTATACAAGTTATATACTACAGTCTATGTACTACACAGTACTAATACTATATAAGGTATTACAGTACTTGTATTACACTAACACTAACACTAACACTAACACTAACATTAACACTAACATTATACAAGGTACACAGTACAGTACATGTACTATACAGTATTAACACTAACACTCCCAGTATACAAGGTACACAGTACAGTACATGTACTATACAGTATTAATACTAACACTAACAGTATACAAGGTACACAGTACAGTACATGTACTACATAACAGTGCTGTACACTTACACTTACATTATACAAGGTACACAGTACAGTACACGTACTACCGCCCCCCCTATTAACACTAGACAAGGTACACAGTACACTTTATCTGTATTACACTATACCTATACTATGCTAGACTATAGTATACTTTACTAGACTATACTAGACTATACTATACTGTAAGATCTTATACTATACAAGGTACACTATACACTATACACTATACACTATAGGCTATACACTATACACTATACATTACTTGTACTAGTTGTACTAGTACTACACTATACCAATACTAGACTATACACTTGTACTTGTACCACCCTATACACTATACTATACACTTGTACTTGTACTACACTGTACCTATACTATACTATACTATACTATACTATACTATACTATACAGTAGTACTAGTACTACACTTTACCAATACCATACTATACTATATTATACTATACTATACAAGGTACACTATACACACTTGTACTTGTACTACACTGTACCAATATTATAGAAGATACACAGTATACTATAATTGTACTACACTGTACCAATACTATAGAAGGTACACAGTATAATTGTACTACACTGTATTAATACTAATACTAATACTAATACTAGTACTAATACTAATACTAATACTATACAAGGGTACATAGTATACTATAATTGTACTACACTGTACTAATACTAATACTAATACTAATACTAATACTATACTATACAAGATACTCAGTACACTATACTATCCAAGGTACTCAGTACACTATACTTGTACTACACTGTACTAATACTAGTACTAATACTAATACTAATACTACTACTATACTATACTATACTATACAAGGTACTCAGTACACTATACTATCCAAGGTACTCAGTACACTATCCAAGGTACTCAGTACACTATACTTGTACTACACTATTAATACTAACACTACACTATTAATACTAACACTATACAAGGTATTACATAACTACTATATACTTACACTAACAATATACTACAGTACAATGCAGTACATTTACTAATACTACAGTACACTACACTACACCGGCTGGCGCAGTGGTACAGTATGGTGCTAATACAGTACATAACAGTGCTGTACACTTACACCGGCCCCTACTGGCTGGGGCAGAAAATATTAGACTACACTACACTATACTATACTACACTATAGTACAGTACACTACACTACAGTACAGTACAGTGCTAATACAGTACATAACAGTGCTGTACACTTACACTTACATTAAAATACTACAGTACAGTGCTAGTACATAACAGTGCTGTATACTTACACTATATAAGATACTACAGTACAATCTTAGTACAGAATAGTGCTGTATTACTTACACTATATCAGGTACTACAGTACAGTGCTAATACATTATAGTGCTGTACACTTACACTTATATTAAAATACTACAGTACAGTGCTAGGACATAACAGTGCTGTACACTTACACTTACATTAAGATACTACAGTACAGTGCTAGGACAATACAGTACACAATACACAATACACAATACACAATACACAATACACATTAGTTATTACACATATGACACATTATACATCATTACACAGCACTAGACCTGGGCAGTAGTGCATTACAGATCTCATTATACATCATTACACAGTACTAGACTATACAGTGCATTACAGGTCACATTATAGATCACAGTCATTACAGTACTAACACTATACATGGTACACAGTACATTACTAGTCTTTGTACTAAACTCTATTAACACTATACAAGGTACACTACACTACATTAACACTATACAAGGTATACAGTACACTGTACAAGGTATACAGTATACAGTATACAGTATACAGTATACAGTATACAGTACACAGTACACTATTTAGAGTTGTACACACTATATTAATACTACATAAGATACACAGTACACTACACTATTAATAATACTACATAAGATACACAGTACACTGCAGTACACTAGACTATTAATAATACTACATAAGATACACAGTACACTGCATTACACTATACTGTATTAATACTACATAAGGTACACCAGCCGGGGCAGCTAAGACTATACATGGTACACAGTACAGTACAGTCTATGTACTACTATATAACATACACAGTACAGTACAGTCTATGTACTATATAACATACACAGTACAGTTCAGTCTATGTACTAATACTATACATGGGTACACAGTACAGTATAGTCTATGTACTAATACTATATATGGTACACAGTACAGTCTATGTACTACTACTACTACTACTACTACTATATAAGATACACAAATACAGTACAGTCTATGTACTAATACTATACAAAGTACACAGTACAGTACAGTACAGTACATGTATTACACAGTATTATTATTATACGAGGTATACAATACAATACAGTCTATGTACTAATACTATACAAAGTACACAGTACAGTCTATGTACTACTCCTATATAGGATACACAATACAGTACAGTCTATGTACTAAGACTATACAAAGTATACAATACAGTACAGTCTATGTACTAGCCAATACTAGCCAATACTAGCCAATACTAGCCAATACTAATACTTAATACTTATATTAATACTTATATTAATACTAATACTATACAAAGTATACAGTACAGTACAGTACAGTACAGTACATGTATTACACAGTACTATTATTATACAAGGTATACAATACAGTACAGTCTATGTACTAGTACTAATACTATGTACTAGCCAATACAGTACAGTATACGTACTAGCCAATACTAATACTAGTACTAATACTATGTACTAGCCAATACAGTACAGTATACGTACTAGCCAATACTAATACTAGTACTAATACTATGTACTAGCCAATACTAATACTAGTACGAATACTAATACTAATACTAATACTAATACTAGCCAATACTAATACTAGTAGTACTAATACTAATACTAGCCAATACTAATACTAGTAGTACTAATACTAATACTAGCCAATACTAATACTAGTACTAATACTAATACTAGCCAATACTAATACTAGTACTAATATTAATACTAATACTAATACTAGTACTAATACTAATACTAATACTAATACTAATACTATACAAGGGTACACAGCACATGTATTACACAGTACCAATACTATACTGTACATAGTACAATACTGTCTATGTACTAGCCAATACCTGCCCCTGGGGCTTTGCCCCTGGGGCCGCAAGGTACACAGTACAGTACATGTATTACACAGTACCAATACTATACTATACTATACTAGACTAGACTATACCAGGTATAATACAGTCTATGTACTAGCCAATACTAATTCTATATTCGGTACACAGTACCGTATAGTACATGTATTACACAATACCAATACCAATACCAATACCAATACCAATATTAGACTATACACAGTACAGTACATGTATTATACTGTACCAATACCAATACTATACTACACACAGTACAGTACATGTATTACACTACCAATACTATACTAGACTATACAAGATACAATACAATATATGGACTAGCTAATACTTATACTATATAAGGTCCACAGTACAGTACAGTACATGTATTACACAGTACCAATATCAATACCTATTATACTATACACAGTACAGTACAGATATTATACGGTACCTATACCAATATTAGACTATATACAGTACAGTACAGATATTATACGGTACCTATACCAATATTAGACTATATACAGTACAGTACAGTCTATGGACTAGCCAATACTATACACAGTACATGTATTACACAGTACCTATACTATACACAGTACATAATACACAGTACACAGTACACAATACACAGTACACTGTACATAGTACATAGTACATAGTACATAGTACACAGTATACTATACGGGGAGGTGGTACTAATACTAATACTAATACTAATACTAATACTACCATACATGGTACAGAGTACACAGTACATAATAGGGTAGAATACACTGCCACCCCCTGACACCCAACCACTGCCGGGGCTGGGGTACACAGTACATTATAGGCTACTACACTACTACACTACTACATTACTACACTACACTACTTCACTACTATACTACACTACTTCACTACTATACTACACTACTACATTACTACACTACTTCACTACTATACTACACTACTTCACTACTATACTACACTACTACATTACTACACTACCGGCTGGGGCAGAAGGTACACAGTACACATTACACTATATAGACACTGTACTAATACTAATACTAATACTAATACTTAGACTATAAAGGTACACAGTACACATTACACTATACAGACACTACGATACAGACACTACTGTATTAATATACATATTATACAAGGTATACAGTACACATTACAATATAGACATTACACTGTATTAAGACTATACAGAGTATACAGTCCAGTAAAGTACATCTATTACACAATACTAATACTATACTATACAATATATACACAGTACACATTACACTATAGACACTATACTGTACTAATACTATACAGGGTATATTATACACATTACACTATACAGACACGATACTGTACTAATACTATACAGGGTATATTATACACATTACACTATACACGATACTGTACTTAGACTATACAGGGTATATAATACACTACACTATACAGACACTATACTGTACTTAGACTATACAAGGTATACTGTACACATTACACTATACAGACACTATACTGTACTTAGACTATACTGGTATATAGTACGCATTACACTATACAGACACTATACTGTACTTAGACTATACAAGGTATACAGGGTATACAGGGTATACAGGCTATACAGTCAAGTACAGTACATCTTTTACACAATACTATACAAGTACACATTACACATTACACTGTACTGATACTATACACGGTACACAGTATAGTACATGTATTACACTGTACTAATTATATACAGGGTACACAGTATAGTACATGTATTACACTAGACTAATACTAATACTAATTATAAGACTATACAGGGTACACAGTACATCAGTCATTACAATCATTACAGTACTAACACTAGACATGGTACTACACTGTACTAATACTAATACTAATACTAATACTACTACTACTACTACTATCTATCTATCTATCTATCTATCTATCTATCTATCTACTATACAAGGTACATACTACACTAGAGGGTATTACACTGTATTAAGAATATACAAGGTACACAATACATTATAGGCTACTACAGGGGTACTACACTGTACTAATACTACTAGACAAGATACACAGTACAATACTGGTACCAGCCCCGGGCCCCCCCCTTCGGGGGGGGCCGGGGCAGCTAATACTACTACTAGACAAGATACACAGTATAATACGGGTACTACACTGTACTAATACTACTATACAGGGTACACAGTATAATACGGGTACTACACTGTACTAATACTACTATACAGGGTACACAGTATAATACTGGTACTACACTGTGCTAATAATATTATACTAGGTACACAGTACAATACTGATACTATACTGTACTAATACTAATACTAGTACTAATACTAATACTAATACTAGGTACATACTACACTATAGATACTACACTGTACTAATACTAGTACTATACATGGTACTACACTAATAATACTAATACAAATACAAATACAAGGTACATACTACATGGCCCCCCTATGTAGCAGTACTACACTCTATTAATAAGAATAAATAAATAATAATAATAATAATTATAATATAATATTAATAATAATACTACTACTAGACAGGGTACTATTAATAAGAATACTACTACTAGACAGGGTACTATTAATAAGAATACTACTACAACTAGTACAGGGTACTATTAATAAGAATACTACTAGGCAGGGTACTATTAATAAGAATACTACTAGACAGGGTACTATATCTAATTATACCACTAGACAAGGTAGTATTAATAAGAATACAAGACAAGGTACTAGTAATAAGAATACTACTACTAGGCAGGGTACTATTAATAAGAATACTACTACTAGGTAGGGTACTATATAGTATAATACTACTACTAGACAGGTACTATATCTAATTAGACCACTAGACAAGGTATTATTAATAATAATACTACTACTACTAGACAAGGTACTATTTAGTACTATTAATAAGAATACTACTAGGCAGGGTACTATTAATAAGAATACTACTACTAGGCAGGGTAGTATAGAGTATACTACTACTACTAGACAGGGTACTATAGAGTATTATACTACTACTACTAGACAGAGTACTATAGAGTATTATACTACTAGTACTACTAGACAGGGTACTATATAGTACTATACTACTACTAGACAGGGTACTATAGAGTATATACATACTACTACTAGACAGGGTACTATAGAGTATATATACAGACTACTAGACAGGGTACTATATAGTATATATACATACTACTAGACAGGGTACTATAGTGTATATACTAGACAGGGTACACAGTACTATAAGTAACTATGTTATACATTAATAAAAATTATTAAGAATTAATAATAAAATGCGAAGAACCCCACATAGGCGTCTTTTTGACAAAAAACTGACAGGTTTTGGGGGTCAGTTTTGAGCAATTTGTATAAGTGAACGCTATTTCACATTCTTGTTTGCTTTTGCAACTTTGTAATTATGACACTGCATTGCACCGTCCTAGGTTGACACAATTTAGCATTTATTGCAAAAATTTGCTAAAATGTGCTAAATTTGCTAAATTTTGCTAAATTTGCTAAAATAGTTTGTGCATTACACCGTCCTAGGTTAGCAAAAATGCAAAAACAGTAATTACAACAACAACAACAACAACAACAACAACAACAACAACAACAACAACAACAATGCATTGCACTGTCTGCCTGCCTGCCCCGGACTATTAGCCCAGCAAGCACTAATTATTCATTTTATAGTAAATTAGTTAACACAGCTACTACATTACACTGTGCTAGGTAGATACATACAGCACTAGTAACACCAGTAACACTAGTAACACTAGTAACACACTAGTAACACACTAGTAACACTAGTAACACACTAGCTAGTGCATGTTGCTAGCATTGCTACTACATTATATAGTAATACTAGCTAATGCTTGTTGTTAGCATTGCTACTACATTACACTGCGGCCCTTCCCTGCTGGTTAGCACAAGTTACTACTTTTGCTAGCATAACCATTATATTACATTACGCTGTCTGCCGTGCAATTAGCAGAAGCAAGTGCATGTTGCTAGCATTGCTACTACATTAGTCTGTCCTGCCCTGGCAATAAGCACTTATAGCACAAGTGAGTAAGTGTATTTGCTAACATAACTACATTACACTGTGCTAGGTTAGCACTTGTAGTACATTTGCAAGTAGTTTGCAAATTAGCTAGCATTGTTATTAAATTAGCGTCATCTGCCTCGTCTGCCTGCCCGCAATAAGCGTTGTGAGCAATAGCAGTACACTAGTAAGTCCATTTTGCTAATTTAGCTAACTTAGCTAAGTTAACTACAACATTACACTGTCTGCCCTGCCTCCAGCCTCCAGCCGAGAATTAGCACTGTGAGGACTAATACACTAAGTGCATTTGCTAACATAGCTACTACATTACATAGTGTGCAATTAGCTCATTAAACACTTGTAGCAGACTAATTAGTAAGATTTGCTAGCCTAGGTATTTAATTGCACTGCTGCCCCTGACCAGGTAGTGGGTGAGCCGGTCTACACTATTTTATTAAATTACTAATTTAGCAAAATATGTTCTACATAAGATCCTCTAATAAGACACTAATTAAGACAATAATTAAGCTAGCTGTCATTGTTAAATAACAAACTTAGCAAAAAAGTGCTACACTACATCCTCTAATACACTAATAAAGCTAGCAGTAAGAATCGAACTTACATTCTATCCGTATGAAGGACATGTTCTAACCGTTGAACTATGCTAGCAGGTGGTCTAATGTAAGCTCAATTAAGGATATAATTACAGTGTCATGTGCACTGGTGCTTAGTGTGCTAATACATTGCAACAGGTAACTTTTACTACTTACATCACTGTACAGTAGCCTTTAAGCATAGGACTGCAAATTGCATGAACACAGCTATGTTGCTATGCACACTGTCACTATAATGCAGTAGCAGCTTATGCTGTCAAGCTTAGGCTTGCAATGCTATGCTTGAGACTTTGCAACAGTCATAGACTGCTAGCACATTAGACCATTAAAAATTTAAATAACAACTACACTGGTATCATTACATTGTTTAATATTAACTACATGACTGCAAAATATCTCCCCGACCTGAAAAGATTGCATTACACTGTCTAATGTTACCTCGGCCCGGGCAGGCAATAAAAGATATTAAATAGCAAAACTCTAGCAATAGCCCTTGCATTACACTGTCTAATGTTACCTACTTTACTTTAAATAGCCATTTAATTGCAAATTAGAAGCAGTAGTTGTCTCATAGCACTTTAACATTGGCTACATTGCTACTAGTAAGCATTATACGCAGTACTAGTCGTCTCCTTGCAGTCTAATGTTCCCTCGTTCCCTCGTACCCCCAGCAGGCGAGGGTGGGCCCGTTGGGTGAAGAGTGAAGAGTGAAGAGTGAAGAGAAGAGTGAAGAGGGGGAGCGGAACATAATTGCAATAATGCTCGTTGCATAGCACTGTTTAGTATTAGGTGTATTGATATGAATTTTACATTAAATAGCATCGGGGACCCGGTAGTCTAGTGTTAGCTACCGCTCCGAGCAAATACACACTAAATTGCATAATAGTCATTGCATAATAGCCATTGCATAATAGTCATTGCAATGCACGGTGTTGTATTGACGTAAAAGGGTCTGCTTCCAGAATCGAACTGGAATTACTAGTACCACAAACCAGTGTTCTACCTTTGAACTAAGCGGACCTATAGCTTAATGCTAGCTAATTGTAGTTACTTATCCAAGTAGTGGCCCGACAGTAGCATTGCATTAAATTTATTAATTGCAAGTGCACAGTTGACTAGTGCCACATTAATAACCTGCGGCAGGCAGGGCAGGGCTACCCCAGTTGACTAATGCTACACTAATTGCATTGTATTAAATTAATAGCAAGTAGGTCATGTTACACTGGCCTGGGCAAGTACAGCTGACTAGCTAGGTCATGTAACACCGGGCCCCCCCTTCGGGGGGGAGCCTAGGCAAGTACAGTTGACTAGCTAGGTCCTGGGCAAATACAGTAGGCTAGCTAAGTCATGTAACACCGGGGGGGAGCCAGGGCAAATACAGTAGACACACAGTAGACTAACTAGGTCATGTAACACCGGGGGGGCCTGGGCAAGTACAGTAGACTAACTAGGTCACTTACATAAATATTAGCTAGCAAATTGCAAATGTTTACTGTAACACACCGTCTACAATTAGCATGTTCACCAGACCCACAGGCAGAGCAGGTATGCTGTAACAGCCTGTCTATAGTTAGTTAAGTCACCGGCATTAATTAAGAGGGGTGATTAATTAAGAGAGGTGATTAATTAAGAGGGGTGATTAATTAAGAGAGGTGATTAATTAAGAGGGGTGATTAATTAAGAGGGGTGATTAATTAAGAGGGGTGATTAATTAAGAGGGGTGAGTGGGGGCAGGTTGGGTGTCAGAGGGTAGGCTGGTGGTAGTTGGAGGAGGGCTGGTAGTTGATGGTGGTAGTTGAGGGTGGTAGTTGGGGCAGGTAGGGTGTCAGGGAGGCTGGTGGTAGTAGGTGAAGGGCTGGTGTACTGTAACATACCGTCTGCAGTTAGCAAGTTAGCAAGTTAGCAAGTTAGCAAGTTAGCAAGTTAGTGGCCCGGTCCTACACCTATTAGTAGACTCGTTTATGCTAAGACATAGGACTAGTCATAGACTAAGTGTGGTCTGCTTTGTAGTTACATGCTACAATGAAGGTGACTACACATTAAATTTTTAATATGCTACAAGCTGCTAAATACATTGGTTCAGGTTTAGCTACTGCCGGTCTTATCGGATCGGGAGCAGGGATTGGAATTGTATTTGCTGGTCTAATTACAGGTGTTTCACGAAACCCTGCAATGCGTGCACAGCTGTTTACCTATGCCATCCTAGGTTTCGCACTGTCTGAAGCTACAGGTTTATTTGCTTTAATGATGGCGTTCTTGTTACTATACAGTTAATTAAAAGCTACAAACACTAAAATAACTTTTATTGCTTACACTATTAATAGCTGGACTAGCTAACCCCCTTTTATTTGCTAAAATGTGATTTTTGCATGCTGTTGACGAACGTGACAATGTTAAACAAGTTACTACAGGTGTTTGTGGTATTTATTGTTGAGTCAATCAACTCAAAGGTCATTGCTATGTAGGTCATTGCTATGTAGGTCATTGCTATGTAGGTCATTGCTATGTAGGTCATTGCTATGTAGGTCATTGCTATGTAGGT
>QYSD01000149.1:0-22146 GCA_009806315.1 Rhodotorula sp. ZM1
GAAGGAGGGAAGGAGGGAAGGAGGGAAGGAGGGAAGGAGGGAAGGAGGGAAGGAGGGAAGGAGGGAAGGAGGGAAGGAGGGAAGGGAGACGCACGGGCTTGATGTGAAAGTGCAGCGAGATGAGCGAGTAGACAAAGATCTACACGCGTCGTTCCGAAGCGTCAGCAACCCCTCCGCAAGCAGCTAGACGGTCAGAGTCCCGCCAGCAAGCAAAGCCCGCCGCCGCGGATAAGATTAGTTGAAAACGTGCCTTCAAATCCTGAACAAGGTAGTAGAACACCCGCAGTCCCTCGGGGTCGTCCGAGTTCTGCACGTCGACAAGCGAACCAATCTTTGCGGTCTGCTCGCGGCACCAACTCTCATCAGTCCTCCCGTCCATGTCAGCCACTCCCTGCTCCGCTGTCGTTGAAGCAGGAAGATGAAGAGATCGGAGGTGAAAGGAGGCAGGGACGGACCTGGAAAGCGAGGTGGTAAGGCGCCATCCGGCACTCGAATTCCTGCTTGCCGATCACGCTCTTTTGTGGCCACTTGGAGTCGTCCTCCCTGCGTTCAGCGCGAGCTCGTCAGCCCCGCTTCGTCAAATTTACCCAGCTCGCTCGGGTGCTGGGGAAAGCGCGAGGCCGAGCGGAAGAGGGAAAAGAGAAGCGGGGAGGAGAGAGGGGACCGACTTGGTGATCTCGCTCTCCGCCACGATCCGCTGGAACTCCTTCAGTGTCGCGTCTGACAGGTACACTGAGCGTGGAGAGTGGGGCGCGGGAGGAATGGCAAGAATCGTTCGAGTCGGGTCGAGGGTGGCAGGAAAGGGAGGGTCGATGGAGGCGAGAAGGAGGCGAGGGGGAAGAGCGGGATCAGCGCAAGGAAGATTTACGGTAGGAGAAGGGCTGGACGCACTTTCTCGTCGCAGGAGACCCTCATTCCTGTAGCTGCAGGACGGCGGCACGCTGTCAGCAACGCGTCTGGGGCAGAGACTTCGAGGCTCCACCGGCGCTCGTCCGCCACACGAGCCCAACGTCCAACGGCCCATCATCCTTAACGCGGCGGACTCACTTGGTGTTGAGCGCAAACCTCAGCCTGTTCCCCGAGATCTCAAACTCGATAAACTCGTGACCGTACGACCCGACGTGCCCGGAGTAGTAGCGCATGTAGAAGGGATCGGTGGACATGGTGGGCGGTGGGTCAGGCGAGTTGGGAGGGAGGTGAGGAGGAGGGGGCGGAGGAGATGAGAGAGTAGGGACGGAGACGGCGCGTCGCGGAGAGGCCGGCGTGATGCAGGCGGGTTTGTGAGTGTTCTGCGGGCGTCTAGAGCTGGTCAGCACCGCTGCACACGGCGAGATCGCGCCGTCTCGTCGTCCTGCGGTGTGCGGGTCAAGGAGGCGGCGACAACTCGCACATACGGCGCAGCGGT
Source organism: Rhodotorula sp. ZM1 (assembly GCA_009806315.1). Lineage (NCBI taxonomy): Eukaryota > Fungi > Basidiomycota > Microbotryomycetes > Sporidiobolales > Sporidiobolaceae > Rhodotorula > Rhodotorula sp. ZM1. The sequence goes on from QYSD01000149.1 coordinate 1,406, forward strand.
GCGTTCCTGCACCATGAGAGCTCTCCAAGCTCACCTGTGCAATGCCTGAGCGTGTCCCTGCGCTGTCCAGCCGAGTCGAGGGGTTGTGGCTCAACTCGACCTCCTCCTCGTTCCCGCTTGCCCTCCTTCATCCCGCTCACTCGCTTCACACCGCTCAGATCACGGCGAAACTGCTTGCACCGTGCTTGTCTATTTCTGTTGACCCCACATTGCGACTGCTGCGCCGTCAGAGGCTGCCGTTCTCCAGCGACCTCCTCGTTGCAGATCGCGCTCTCTCGCGTCCCACGCCAGCTCAGGGCTCGAGCGGACACGTGCATTCGATCTAATCGACGTACGTGACGACTTCAGGGCGCCCGCAGCTACGTCCAGAGTTGCTCGACGCCCTCGTTCCGCACATTCCCCTCGGTCGCCCAGACTTTCGACGCGAGGCAACAAACACCATGTCAGCGACCGCCTCGTCCGTCTCAAAAGTCGCGACGAGTGCGTCCTGCATTCCCTATCGTCTCACGCGGATTTACGAACAGACAATTGCGTCTTTTACGGCCCAGCTATCGTCGCGGCTGCTCATGCGACTATTACGGCGACTATGCCTGCCGTGCCCAAGGCTACGGCTGCGGCGGCGTCGGTGTTTGACAAGGGTTTTGGCAGCCCCGTCAAGTTCGATTCGTCAAAGTGCGTGCGAACGAGACCGGCTTCTCAGTTCTCCTTATCCCGAAGGGTCACGCTGATGCATTTGCTCGCTGTCCAATACGCGCAGTCCGCTCGTCCTATTCATCGTCCAGGCCTTCATCATCGTCACCCTCGCCCTCCTCCTCCACTTTTTCCTGCGCTACCTCCGCCAGCCAAAAGTCATTGCCGAAGTCATCGCAGGCATCTTGATCGGTCCATCGGCGATGGGTGCGTATGCAGACACTGCGCCCAAAGAGACGGACGTTGACGATTCACCTGCCTGCATCACAGGACGAATCCCGGGCTTTACGAGCACCATCTTCCCGGCGCAGAGCGTGCCGTTCATCAATCTCGTCGCCAACCTCGGACTCGTCCTGTTCGTCTCCTCTCTCCACTTGCTCCGCTCCGCCCCTGACCTCTTCACGCATACAGCTTCCTCTTCCTAGTCGGCATAGAAGTCGACTTCTCCCTCTTCCGCCGCAACGCCAAACTCTCCTCCTCGATCTCGCTCGTCGGACTCGTCGTGCCCTTCGCTTTGGGAGCAGCCATCTCTAAGGGCATCTACGAAAGGTTCATTGATGACCAGAAGGTTCAGTTCGGGACTTTCTTGCTGTTTGTCGCGACAGCTATGGCTATTACAGCGTGAGTGACACCGTATCGTCGATCTTGACGTGCTATTGAGCCTGCCTTGCCACGCCAGCTTCCCGGTGCTCGCGCGCATTTTGACCGACGAACGCTTGCTCCAGGCGAGTCGCCGTCGTTCATCTTGATCGTCGCGTCGACTGACCCGCATACCCCGTAGAATTACGTCGGCGTGGTCGTCCTGTCCGCCGGAGTAGGCAGTGAGTTTCGCTCGGTTCCCTTGCTACCCCTGAGACGCCCGCTCACCCACCTCCCCGCGCAGACGACGTTGTCGGCTGGATCCTCCTCGCGCTCGCCATCGCCCTCACAAATGCTTCAACCGGCCTCGTCGTCCTCTACGTCCTCCTAACTGCGATCGGCTGGATTCTCCTCCTCTGGTTCGTGGCTCGCCCAATCCTCAAATACCTGGGTTGCAAAACCCGATCGTTTGGAGAACACGGTCCGAGTCAGAGTATGACTGCCTTCACACTGTTCTTGGTGCTGACGAGCGCGTGGATCACGGATCGGATTGGCATGTACGTCCCTGTCGTTTTCTCTCTCCTGCTCCTTCTCCTGCTTTGCCAGCCGGAGGCTGCTGAAGTGTGTGATGCAGCCACGCCATCTTCGGAGCGTTTCTCGCCGGCCTCGTCGTGCCGAAGGAGATCCGCGGTCCGCTCACCGAGAAGATCGAGGACCTGGTCACGGTCTTGTTCTTGCCGCTCTACTTTGCTCTGTCGTGCGTCCAGTTCTTCGACTTCTCTCGCTCTTCTCATAGCTTCGCCTGACCTCGGTTCTCGACCTTCCTGTCTTCCCTTTCCTCGTCGACGAACGCTCACAGCGGCTTAAAGACCGACCTCGGCCTCCTCAAAGACGGCAGCATATGGGGCTGGACGTTCGCTGTCATCATCGTCGCCTTCTTGAGCAAGTTCTTGTCATGTGGATTGGTGGCCAAGGCCTTCGGACTGGATTGGAGGGAGAGCGGTGCTGTGGGAAGTTTGATGGGTGCGTACCGTCTCGCTCTCTCAACTTTCCACCGCGCCCTACGTATGAGGATGCTGAAGGTGGATTTGAACGTGGTACAGCCTGCAAGGGACTGGTCGAGCTCATTGTGCTCAACGTGGGCCTCAACGCCGGAATCCTCAACCCGCCCGTCTTCGCGATGTTCGTCGTCATGGCTCTGTGCGTCCCGCTCTCCCTCGACTTCACCCTCCCAAAACGCCCGACTGACGAGGCTTCCCCGCAGCGTCACCACCTTCGTGACCACGCCCCTCACGCTCGCCTTTTACCCCGTCTGGTACCGCATTAAAACCGACCGGGAACGTCGCGGTTTGCCCTCCACTCCGCACGACAAAGCTTCGTCCTCGACGTTTGGCGATGAAAAGCCCAGATCGAGGTTTGCGGTCGTCGTCGAGCAGTTTGAGCATTTGCCGGCTGTGATGGCGTTCTTGAGGCTTGTGCAGGCGCCGGCGACGGTCGAGGCTGGCAGGAAGCTTGCGGTAACGTCGGACAGGGACGAGAAGGCCGATTCGGACGCCGCGACACCTACCACGGAAGGAATGGCCTCGAACGGCGCCCTCTCGACCCTCCTCCAGATCGCCTTCCTCCGCCTCGTCGAGCTCACAGACCGCACCTCCGCCCTCCTTCGCGCCGCCGAAAGCGAGTCGAACCTCCTCCACTCCGACACACTCGCAACCGTCGTCCGCGCATTCGCGAATGGCCTCGGCGTCAAGACTCGCTCGATGACGCTTGCGATCGTCGCGCAGGAGGCGTACTCGCGCCAGGTTGCCGAGTTTGCGGAGGAGAGCGAGAGCGAGGTTCTGGTCGTTCCGTGGGCTTTGCCAGTCGCCTCCTCCCCGTCACACGCCGTTTCAGCCGACTCAGTCCAGGCTCAAGCCTCGACGGCAACCCAAGCAGGCGTCGCCGAATCGTGGATCCCCAATCCGCTCGAAGCCTACTTCAACGGCACGGGCTCGTCTCTTGCATCGACGATGACGATCCATGGAGCGGTTGGCTACGCCTCTTACCTCCGCGAAGTCTACGCTCAAGCACCGTGCGACGTCGCCGTCTTCATCGACCGCTCGGACGCGGCTGCCTCGTGTGACGTCCCGACTAGCGCTAGAAGGGCGCATCTGTTCCTCGCTTTCCACGGAGGTTCGGACGACCGCCTCGCGCTTGGCCTGCTCGTCCAGCTCGTCGCCGCCAATCCAGGTCACACCGCCGCCGTCATCCGTATCGAGCGCTTGGCCGAGCCAACGCAACACGATTGCGAGGTGCTCGGCATGTTGTCGGAGGACGGCCTGGCGACCAAGACCGCGACGAGGGACGACGGAGTGAACCAGTCGGACCAGCCACCCTTTACCATCCACGGCGGCACAAACGCCGGTGACACGGTCTACCCAACTCTTGCGAGTGGCGGAGCACGCGGCGTCCAGAGTGAGACCGAGGACGACGTCCTTCTCTCTTGCTTCTTCGGCTCGAACACGGACGACAGCTCGTCTCGCATCGACGCTTCCGTCCGCGACCGCATCAACTACTCGACAGTGTCGTCTTCTCTGCCCCTCCACTTTGCGCTCGCCCGCCTCGCCTCGATCCGTGCCACCTTACACTCATCGGCCCTCTCCTCCGGCTCGCGCATCCCGCTCGTCGTCTTCGCTGGTCGAGGACGCCGCGACGCTCCTTCGCACAAGACGGAGCTCGGCTGCCTCCTCAAAGAGCGCGCAGGAACGGTCTACCGCTCCGTCGTCGCTGCTTCAGAAGTCCGCCGTGCCTTGGGAGACGTAGCGACCGCGCTCGTCCTCTCAAGTGAGGAGGGTCCCACCGTCGTCGAAGAGAGGATCGTCGTCGTGCAGAGGAGCGGCAAGAGGGGACGCGTGCCGGGCACCGTCGTTCACCGTGCGGACGAGATGGCCAAGGGCAAGGATGCCTGACCGGTCTCGCTCGCCACGTTCACTCCCCTCGGTCACGTATAACTAATCCAGTTCCTCCTCGTTCTTCTACACCTAGTCGTTGTCAGAATAATCCCTTCCTCGCGCTCATCGTCCTCGTCGGTTTCGCCTCGTTCCTCCCTCGTTCCTTGCAACACCCGTCGTTTCGTTCGCCTCCTCCGCGCTTGCACGAGTCTGTAGACAGTCTTCTCGTCCGCCTCGAACCTACAAAGCGCCCTTATGCGAGCTTGTCTCCTTCATCTCCTCCTCGAGCTCTTCCTCTGTCCTCCTCTTTCCTTCGACTTTGCACTTCCCGCTGCTTCCGACGATGCTGCGACGGTCTCCAGCACACAGACTGCGTCTGATAGCGCAGCATTTGACTCCCAACAGCTACCGCGCCGCCGCTTCCTCTTCATCTCTCCCCTCGCTCTCCTCGTCCGGCCCCACCTCTCGCTCGTTCGCATCGACGACACCCGCCGCACGAGACACGACAGCAACACCGCGAAAGGGCTCATGGGTCTTCACAACAGCCGCAGCCGCGCACGGGAAGCCCCAGCGGAATCCTCGAACCAACTCTCCCTCTTCGAATCCTCAGCCGAAGAAAGTCGCGCAGGGATTGCCTGCGGATCATCCGTTGAATGCGTGGCGGGATGAGCAGCTGAGGGAATGTAATGCGCCGAAGGAGGTCGGGGCGGGACATGACTTTTGGATGGTGCAGGGTGTGCCAGAGGGCGAGGGCAGTGAACGAAGCGGGACCAAGGGCGTCGTGCTGGGTGTGGCGGGTGAGTCCGTGCCACTCCGTGTTTTGTCCGCTTGAGCCATACCGGGCAGAGCGGACATGCCGGCGTCCGCCTGCGCTCTCGCTGACCCTGCCTCACCTAGACGGTGTTGGCGGATGGGAAGAGTCCGGGGTCGACCCTTCCCACTTCTCTCAGGTCCGTGCACTTCCACTTTTGGAACAGCTCGCGCCTTAGGCTCACCGCAACTCCCGCCTTAGGCCTTGATGTGGTTCGCGCGCGAACGGATTCGCTCTTCTCGGTGGGCGCTACCCGAAAAAGGCGACGACCGAAGCGGCGATAGAATGCAAGAACTACTGGACGGAGCTTACAAAGACGTCATGGCGGAGCGTGGGATCGTTGCGGGTGCGTTGGCGAGACCGGCCTCTCAGCTCGTACTCCCCACCGCGGGGGCCTCGCTGATCAAGGACGACGACCTCCGACAGGCAGTTCGACGGCTTGTTTGGTTGCGCTGGACGCAGAGACGGGCATGTTGCACGCGGCGAAGTGAGTTGATTGCCTGTTAGTCTTCTAGCGGAAGATCAGACAATGTGGTCCCTTCCGGATGCTCCCAGTCAGCTTCGCTCACTCTGACATTTTGCCTACTTTGCAGCCTCGGTGACTCTGGCTTCTACATCCTCCGCCCCGTCGACGCCTCCGAACTTCCGCCAACCCCACCTCCCTCTCCCTCTGCCCCTGGCTCCCTCTCTCCCGCCCCTCCGATCAACTACAAACTGCTCCACGCACAAGAACCTCAGGTCTACTTCTTCAACGCCCCGCGGCAGATGTCGAAGATTCCGCAGAACGTGCTCGACGAGGCCAAGCGGGAGGGGAAGCAGGGCGACTTGTTCCTAGCCAAGGCGGACGAGGCGGATACGATTTCGTTCCAGCTGAAGGATGGTGACGTCGTCATGCTCGTGACGGACGGGTACTCGGACAAGTGCGTTTCTGTTTCTCGCGCTCGAGTTCGCTCGCTCACGCCTATTCGTGCGCGCAGCACTTGGGCCGCAGGCGAAACCGATCGCCTCGTCTCTCTTATCCGCTCAAAAGTCGCCTCCACCGCCTCGTCCACCGCCTCTCCCTCCTCAACCGACTCGGAACTCGCCTCTGCCATCGCCCAAACAGCCGTCAACTTCGCTCGAATGGTCTCGTTCCGCAAGGACGCGTACACGCCCTTCTGCGCCGAGGCGAAGAGGTGGAATATCCGTGGGTTCGAAAGGGGCGGCAAAGTCGACGATGTGACTGTTGTCGTTGCGGTAGTGAGGAAGCAAGGAGGGGTAGGAGGGGAGCAGTAGATGAGGAGCGCCGCAATATAGACTCTGTCTAAACGAGCGTCTCTTGTGTTGCGTACAAGAGCGTTATCGAGACCCGCGGACGAGCTGACGAGTCGGCGACGAGGCTTTCGACCGCACCGGCGCTTCCCAGCTCGCTCCAACAAGCTCCCCGCTTCCTGCAAGTCGTACAAGCATCCTTCATTCCGTTCAACATAGAGACACGAGTACCCGAGATGACACGAACAGAATCCAAACAGACCCTCCCTTCTTTGCCGCGGTTGTCCTCCGTCTTGGTTTCAATCCCTGCGCAAGTTGATTGGTGACGGCTGGAGGAAGCCAAAGGTCGCGTCGCTCGTCATGAAGCCAGCTGCAGCTCCCCAAGTCTGGGCGGGAGGAAGCGTGGGGAAGTCAGCGGAAGTTTCGAAGGACGAGCAAAAGAACGGAGGACGAACGGCACAGGCGGACTGCGGAGGCGAGGTCCGTCAGCGCGATGCCAAGTGATACGTCGAATGCGACAAGAGAGAGCCTGGAAAGGTAGAAAGGAAGCGGTACGCACTGCGCAGAGACCAAAGACACCGCCGACAATCCTCGCCGTGTCGCTGCCTGCGCTCCGAAACTTTTGTCAGCCCGAGCCATCAACTCGTCTTGGATGAATATAGTGTGAGAAGGGTCGCTCTATGGGGCAGGAAAGCTGAGAAGGGGGAGGAGGAGCAAGCAAAGCATGGATGGCGACAAAAAGGGAGGGGAGGAAAGAAATACGGGCAATGGGGCAACTCACCGGCCATCTTCCAGACCGCCAGCGTCAAGAAGTTGAGGAAGGTAAAGACGAGGGTCGAGAGGACCGAGACAGAGGTGCGGAGGGCGCCTGTCGGAGGAGGTATCGAGGCTTTGTCAATCTCGGACGCTTGTAAAGGTCACGGAAACTGGCTCGACGTCTCACGCACCGATACAGAAGAAAAAGACGACCAGAGCCCACATAAGTAGGTAGAGGCCGACCGCCTGGTTGAACGAAGGGTCGAGAGTGCCGTCGGAGCGCAAATAAGCTTGAGCGACGCCGAAAGCTGGGTGATTACCTCGTCAGCGACCGTCAGTGACCATTCGCGCGAGCTGCAAGGTCCATCACAAGGTCGCGAGGATGGGCTGAGAAGGTTGTGACGTTGAAAGACGGGGTGACAGCAGGAGCAATGTCGAAAGACGAGAGGCGGCAAAGAACAGGAAGAGAATAGCCGCGACTCACCAGGCAAATACAGGGCGGCGTAGGTAAAGTTGAAGCTCCCGAAAGAACAAAAGACAGTCGCGCCCCAAGTGTTGCCGAGGAACTGGGAGGGGAGAGCCAGTCAGCGAAGGAAGAAGCGCGACGAGACGATCAGGTTCTGCTCACCATCTCCACAAGTCCGACGATCGTCTGCATGAGCCCTCCGAAGAGGGCGAGCACAGGTACTACAACATTGGGGATCTCGACGCCGCGAGCTTGTCAAGGGGAAGGTGCGAAGGTCTCGTTAGTCTCGCACAACCTAGGGAAGGCTGTTTGCTAACCCACCGTAGAGCGTCAAAACGGAGGCTAACCAGTAGCCTGCTGCGAAAGAAACGAGTCCAAGCGGAGCAGGGTTGGCGACCTGAATGCGAATGAACGGATGGTCAACGAAGGGAGAAGGCAAAGTCGTGCGGTCTCGACGCACCTTGCGGTGGTATTGCGGTAGTGCGGGCTGCGAGTAGTCGGCCGGGTTGCTGGCAAGAAGGAGAAGTTGAATTAGCAGGACGAGCGAGAGGAAGCGGAGACGGCTGCGACGAACCCGCCGGGCGTAACGACCTGCGCCAAAGGGCGTCCTTCGTAGTGCTCCGTTGCGTTCTTCTCGAGATCCGTGTTGGAAGCTTGTGACATATTGACGAGGATGGGGAAATCGCGAGGAGGATGGCAAGGAAGGTCGTCTGGCGGGAAGAGCTGTTTCTTCGACAAAGCAAGTTGGTCTCTCCGGGGCCCCTCCCGGGGCATCAGCAAGACCTCCGTTCGTCGCGGAAGAGACGGCACCACGAGACTCGCACACGGAGCGGAGGTCTCTCGGAAGGATCAATCTACGCGACAAGGCACGCTCGCTCTCTTTTCGCCGCCCCGCCGACGGCCCTGATCTGGCGTACCGGCCGACGGGGACGCTGGCGCCGACGGAGACGGAGACGGAGGCACAGCTGCCGACCAACGTGGGGGGCGGGGACGAAGCGGAGACCTCGCGGCCTTCGCAACGAGCGGGCGACGAGCGACTGAACAGCGAACACGACCAAGGACGACTCGCCATGGGCTGGATGCGACGCGGAGTATATGCTGCAGCCTTGCCAGACGTGGCCCTAGACGTTGGAGGCTCGAAAGTGACGGTCGAGCACATCGAGCGCGTCGACATCCCCACTCCGCCATCTGCGCCGCCTTCGAAGCGCAAGGGCCCTCGACGACGGACGCCAGTCACAGAAGAGGAACTCGCTGTCGCAGCTGGCGGACGAGAGCCAGTCGACCCGGACGACCTGCCCTTCATCCCGCCCGAATCCATCTCGAAGCATGACAACCTCGAGGACGGCCTCTGTGCGTTCCGCACAAGCTTACCGCCTCTTCCGCTCCCTGACATGCTCTCAACCCAGGGATTGTCGTCGAAGACCGCGTATACGACTGCACCAACTTCCTCGACCTGCACCCAGGCGGACCCGAAGTTTTTCACCAAGTGCGTCCTCCTCACGCCTCGTCTCTCTCGTCTCTCGAGGCTAACAGGCGCGGTTACAGTTTGCGGGCAAGCAGTGCACTTGGCAATTCTGGAAGTGGCACTCGCGGAAACACCTCGAGCCTTGGGAATCGTCGCTCCTCATCGGCTACACCTACCCCGTCCCGCCGAATCCCTATCCTGAACCGAAGCGGTGGATCCGTACTGGTAGCTTGTAGATGCTGGAACGTCGTGCTCTTGTACCTGAGCAACTCGAGGCGAAAGGGAATCCGTACTCGCCCACGTCGGACGCTCGCCCGAGGGCAAGTCCCGTCGAGTGCTGCCAAGTCGAGACGAGCGAGCATGGCCTGTGGGAATGCCTGACGCTTGGCACAGCCGACTCCAGGCGTGAAGAAAGGGGAGGTCAAGCGAGCAGCGGGCGCAAGTCCGGCTCAAGCGAACACCTCTCTTCCTCGAGTGGCCCAACCGCGAGAGACGTCGATACCGAATCGCAATGCTCATTAACATGTAACAGAAAACCCATCTAGAGCACACTGTGTCCGTTGACGCCGTTCACGCCGTTCGTGTGGACGCCATTGACGCCGTTGATCTTGGCTGTCTTGACAAACGTCCTGATCTCCCTCGCAACAGCATCGACATCCTCGACCTGCTGCCAGTGACCGATGTCCTCAATCCTGGCGACCTTGGCGCCCTTGATCGCGCCGGAGAGGAAGTCAATCGTAGGCTGAGGCGAAGTCTTGTCCTCGCTGCCGGCGATGATGAGCGTCGGCGCGGTGATGGCCGAATAGTCGGGGTCGTCGGCATGTGCGAGGGCGAGGCAGGCTTGGGCGTAACCTTCCGGCTGCGAGGCGAGGAGCGAAGCGCGTACGGCAGCCTTGCTGAGCGGGCGAGAGGCATTGGTCTTGGTGGAGCAGCCGGCGGTCGAGACGGCGTCGACGACGGCGGACATGCCGCCTGAGCGGACGGTTTCGGCGCGCTTCGTCAGGGCGTCGACGCCGCCGGGCGCCATCTTCTTGACCGGTCCGAGGAGGACTGCAAGCGGCGGATAGGGTTAGCCGCCGTTGACTGCGAAGCGCCGAGCGAAGAACGGAACGCACCGAGCTTGTCGACCCTCGAAGCGTGCGTGGCCGCGAAAGTCGTCGCGATCAGTCCGCCGAGACTGTGCCCAACAACGGTGGCTTTGTCCGCCCCAACGCTGTCGAGCACCTCCGCAACGCTCGCGACGTATCCCTCGACGCTCGTCGACCCGTTACCGCTCAGCGGGCTGAGTCCGTGACCCTCAAAGTCGAACGAGACGACGCGGTAGTTGTTTGCAAGGCCGGCAGCCTGGATGACGGCAGCAAAGTTCGTGGATGCGCCGCCCAGGCCGTGAATGAACACGATCGTCTGCTGAGCTTCGGGGTTGAGGACCTCGACGTGCAGGTTGAGGCCGGACTTGAGCTGGCGGAGGTCCGAGTCGGCCAAGTACGACGACTCGCCAATCTCGTGCTCAAGCGGGAGCTGAACGACCGGCTCCGCGTTCGGCCGCGCAACAACGTTCGAAAGCTTGCCAAGACCCGTAATCTCGACCTCGACGACATCACCAGGCTGGAGGAAGACCTGCGGGCTCTGGCCCATCCCGGTCCCGACAGGCGTGCCGGTGGCGATCACATCGCCAGGCTGGAGCGTGATGCCGGCTGAGCATGTGGCGATGAGGGTCGGGATGTCGAAGATCAGGTCGGATGTATTGGCTTGCTGGCGGAGCTGGCCGTTGACGCGCGTCTCGATCGTCATGCTCTGCCAGTCGAGGTTGCTCGAGTGGACGGCGTAGGGGCCCTGAAGAGGTACGAGTCAGCGGCGAGGAGCGCAAGAGCGGGGGCGAACGAGCGCACCATCGGGCAGAAGGTGTCGAGCGACTTGCCGAGGAAGAACTGGATGTGATCGCGCTGGCGGTCTCGTGCGGTAACCTGCGTCGCAAGCGAGTCGGCAGATGCTTGAAAAGTACGAACAGAATGTACGCACGTCGTTCAGGACGCACGCGCCCCATACATGCTCCCACGCATCCTGCTTCTTGATGTTCCGGCCTCCCTTTCCGACGATGATAGCAAGCTCGCCCTCGTAGTCGAGCTTGCTCGTGACGTCTGGGTGAGGATGGATGGGCTGGTTCGTGCCGATAATGGAAGTTGCACGCTTGGTGAAGACGACGGGGTGCTTGGGGACGTCGTCCTTGCTGGAGCCATCCCAGCCGGACTGCTGGAACTCGCTGCGGGCCGACATGACTTGTGAGCAATCGTAGACGCTGCTAGTGGCACAGGAAGACTCACCGAGCATGCTCAAGGTAGTTCTTTCCAACGCAGATAACGTCTCGACCGGTGACGGGAGCGAGGATCTCGACGGAACTGACCGCCTCGACAGCATGGGAGGGCAACAGCGAGTTGGCGACATTGTCCCAGTCACGGATAAGCACCTTCAAGTCGACGACGGGGCGGCCGTTGGGAAAGTTGATGGGGGTGACCTGGGTGCCGTCCGCGTTCACCAATCCAACGCGCCCGGCCGGGAAACGCTTGGAGCGATATTGAAGGAAGCGGTAGGACATGTTGCGAGATGTGCAAGCTCAGCTGGGCGTGTGTAGCGAGTTTGAAGGGAGCGAGTGATGGGCCGAGGTGGGGAGGGTCAAGCAGGACGGGCACGGCACGCGGCGGTCCGCCGGAAGGACAGGGCGCTAGAGCAGACTCCCGACAGCAGCATCCCGTCCCCTCGGAGCGTCCCCGCCGAGTGCGAGCGGGTCAATTGGCGCGGATGGAGCCGAGGTGTGCCTCTCTACATCTCGCCGTACACTCCGCTGGGTCGGGTCATCTGATGAGGGTCCTGGGCCGCGTGCTGACCCGGTCTGCGGAGTACTGGCGGAGATGGAGGCGCCCCTCCTTTCCGCCCGCTTCCCCGCTCCCTTGCTCGACTTCCTCGCTCGCCTTCCTGCTTCCGTCGCTCTTATCCTGCACCCGCCTTGATCCCGCTGATACTCCCAAGCTACGATGCCTACTGCTGTTCTTGTCCTCCCGCCCGAGCACCGGTTCGTTCGAGGTCCTCTCGTCGCCCCAGCCTCTCCAACCGCCAACGCCTTTGCCCCTTTCCGCAGCTTCGACCCACAGGTCGCGCCTTCTTACTCTCGCTGGGTCCCTCCCAAGTGGATGCTCCAGCATGCTTCGAACCCCCCGACCCCTCGCCGTCCAAACGCGAACGGCTTGGGCGAAGAATGGTCGCCAAAGAAGCCATCTTTCCGCGGCATTGACCTGGTTCGTCACACTTGGCCTTTCTCGCACTCGCATTCGCTTCTTGACACCATCGTCAACTCTCACAGACTAAGCCGGACCCGCGCATCCGCGTTCCCGACATTTCTATCGCAAGCGACGTTTCCGACGACCAGGAGACTGCTTTCGTCGACGTCCAGATCCTCGATTCAACGTGCGTAACCACCACAATCTAGCAGAAGAGCCCCACTTGATTCTCACCTCTTCGCTGGTTGGCGTAGCGGCAAGGAGCCTTACCGCGGTGCGCTTAATCTCGCCTTTCCCCCTTCTGGCCTAGCTGACTGTCCCTCAAACACTAGGCGACGTCCTCGTCCGCGGCAAGCGCATCGTCTCAGTCGGCGAAGAGATCGCGCCCGAAGTCCTCGCTCGCGCACGCGTGATCCAAGGCAACGGCAGGACGCTCATGTCCGGTCTTTGCGACGCCCACACGCACTTTACCTGGACCAACGCAGGTACGCACTAACCCTGCCCGCTTCTATCTACGTCGCTCGACTGACTGTGCATCGGTGCAGCCTCGCTCGACGGACTCGCCGACATGCCCGTCGAGGAGCACACGCTCTTTTCCGCCCGCTCCGCCCGCACCTTCCTCGACTGCGGCTACACGATGTGCTTCGGCGCGGCATCGGCCAAGTCCCGCATCGACGCCGTCGTCAAGAACGCTATCAACGCCGGCGACATTCCCGGACCTCGCGCGCTTGCGAACGCAGCAGAAATGGCGCCGCACGACGGAGCGCTCGTCCCCGGCATCACGCGCTTCGTCGAGACGCCTGAGGAGATTACGGCGGCCATCAACGAGTTTGCGGATCAGGGCGCTGACCAGATCAAGCTGTCCATGAGTGGTGAAGAGATCACCGAGGTCCTTCGCGCCGAGGACACGACCTTCCCCGACGAGCTCGTCGCTGCCGGTGTCGAGGTGAGTTAATCTGGTGGTCGACAGGCTCGCTCGACATCGCTAACTCTCCCTCGTTTCGCTCCTTCTCTCAGGCTGCTCACGCTCGCGGTCTTCGAGTCTGCTCACACGCCCGTTCCGATGAGAGCATTATGCAGTGCCTCCAGTGCGTCTATCGTTCCCGGCGGCGGATCTGGCACGCACTGACCGGTCCATTCTTCGGCTCCGTAACTTCATCTCTGAACTCCTTCTCCCCTACCTCTCTCTTCTGCTCTCCCGAGTTGCAGATATGGTGTGGACGTGATCTATCACGCCTCATTCATCTCCGACTCGACGATGGAGGCGCTCGAGGCGCAGAAGGAGCGGGTCTTCGTCGCTCCCGCCCTCGCCTGGCTCGTCTGTGCGTTCGGCTTTGCTCTCACTCTTCTGCTCTCACTCTTCCCTCCGCTCACATTCTCGCTCTGCAGGCACTCTTGAAGATGCCGAAGCCTACGGCTATCCTCCCAGCAAGGCTGAGAGCGCCGGCTACGCTCGCGAACTCGCCATCGCCGTTCCCGGTCTCAAAGAGATGAAGAAGCGCGGAATCCGCGTCATGCCGGGCGGTGACTACGGCTTTGCTGTGCGTACTTCCAAGTTCCGCAATCGACGAAGCTGACAACGTTGAGCGCGGGCGCAGTGGACGCCGCACGGCACCTACCGCGACCCGGAGTTGTTCGTCAAGCGACTCGGCTACACGCCGATGGAAGCTATCCTCGCTGCGACAGCGCTCGGCGGCGAGCTCTTGCTTCATCCCGAAGAACTCGTGCGTCCTCGCTTTTCCTGTCAACCAGCTCAAGCTGACAGTCTCGAGGTGGTACAGGGCAAGGTCCAGCCTGGCTACTATGCCGACATGATTCTCGTCAACGGCAACCCTCTCGAGGATATCACGCTGCTCTCTCACCACGAGAACCTCGACTTGATCATGATCGTGCGTCACCTTCCCCACCTCTCCCTTCGTCGTAGGCTGACGAGTCGAGCGAGCGCAGAACGGCCGCATCCACAAGGAGCAGCTCAAGGACCGCTCGGAGGCGCGCTACGAGCCCAAGGGATCGCTCTTCAACGAGATCCCGGAAAAGGTGACAGAATCAAAGAAGGTGAACGGAAGGGAGTGAAGGAGTTGTCCTCGGTTCTCGTACTTCCTGTCTGTCTCCCTCGCCTGTCGTTATCTCCTCGGTTTTGTATGGCATCGTATCCGCGGCTTTTTGGTTAGTCAATGCAGACTTTCTCCCGCCCTACTTGCGCAAGTTCCCCGTCGCCTGCTTCCTGATCGTCTCCAAGCACTTTACGAGCGCAGCACGCATAGTCGCCCGCTCGAGCCGGTTGAGCGAGGGCAAATGGACGGTGTTGACGAAGCCATGGGTGACGGAAGGTCTCCTCAAACAGGAGGAGGGCGGCGAGTTCTTCGAGCGTCGAGATGCCGAGGTGCGCGAGAAACGTAACGACGAGTTCGAGCTCGTGAGGCGAAAGCGCAGGGAAGAGCGAGAAAACCAAGGCGGCGAGGTCTTCGCGGTGAAGAGGCGTTGAGGCGGAAGAGGACGAGGAAACAATGTCGACGCGTCTGACAGGCGATTTGTCATGATGAAGCCTTTGCTGGTTCTTTGAAGCAGACGATGTCGCATGGCTGCCTCGGGCTTCGACCCGCGAGGCGTCGCTTCCTCGCCGTCTTTGACCGCCTCAATTCTGTGATTGTGCTGGAGCCCGCTCGACGTGACTTGCTAGACACCGTTCTCGTCGGCTTCTGCAATGATGAAGAACTTGCACTGTCCCTGCCTCGTATATGTGTAACGGTGGTGCCCGTGGGCGCAGATGAGGCGAAGGCGGGCGGGTACTTAGTGCTTGTCGGGGACGTCGCTCTTGCGGTGGACGGCGAAGTCGCGAAATTGAGCGAAGGCATACAGAGTGACGAGGAGGTCGTGTGCAGTGGAGAAAGTCTGGCGCGACGAAGGAAAAGGGACGGTTTCGGCCTGCGCAAGTGGAGTGTGAGAGGTTTTCTTTGAGCGAGAGTCCGGTACCCACCTTCACCAGCTTCATGTGCGGATGGAAAAAGCTTCTGACTTGGCGCCGGAGTCGGTTCGGGGCTGCTCGTCGTCTTCAGTGGCGTTCGACGCACTCGATGCCGTCTCGTCCTTATCACACTTCTGGAGAGGCCGCTTCTTCACATCGCGTACTCCCTGCTTGATGTACTTCTCGAGCGCCTATATCTTGCGCTCCGTCCAGGCTTTGGCAGAACTGTCGCAAGAACGAAGGTCTCGCACCCTCGAAGGACAAGAGTGGTCAAGCACGCTGACCGACGTCCTGACGCAGCGAGTCTCATCCTTGATCACGTCCGCGCGGAGCCGGAAAGCACAGTCGGAGGCGCCCGTCAACCTGCCCTCTCGCAGGCGACAGCCGAGCTTGACGAAAGTCTCGTCGCCCGTCCTGATGGGGAGTTCAGTACTGGCCGCGCCTGCGTGGCCAGCATCAGTAATGCCCTTCGCGTCTCTCGTAAAGCCCCACGTACGGGCAGCACGTGGCAGGCAAGCTTGAACGCATCGAGGGAAGGGAAGGTGTCGCCGACGTGGGGGAAGGCCGGAGCGGTCGACGCTGACGCTTGTGCGGAAGTAGACATCGATTGAATGAGCAGGAAAGCATTCCGGAGCGTGAACAGCGAGATAAGCGACGGAGAGTGCAGGAGACAGAGAGAAAGGCGCGAGCCGGGGCGACTCCGCGGACCGCAGAACCAAGAGCGGGGACGTAGTCGGTAGAGTCTGAGACGGAATGTAGGGGGAGAGGGGGTAGATGTCAGGTGAGACGCAGCTGGTCGAGCAAGACGAGTGGAACAAGAGGGTTTGTTAGAAGGTTTGTCTGGAGTCGCATCTCCCGCCTCCGCTCTACTGCACGAAGCTCTTGATCTCCCTCGCAACAGCATCGACGTCCTCGACCTGCTGCCAGTGACCGATGTCCTCTATCTTGGCGACCTTGGCGCCCTTGATCGCGCCGGAGAGGAAGTCAATCGTAGGCTGAGGCGAAGTCTTGTCCTCGCTGCCGGCGATGATGAGCGTCGGCGCGGTGATGGCCGAATAGTCGGGGTCGTCAGCATGTGCGAGGGCGAGGCAGGCTTGGGCGTAACCTTCCGGCTGCGAGGCGAGGAGCGAAGCGCGTACGGCAGCCTTGCTGAGCGGGCGAGAGGCATTGGTCTTGGTGGAGCAGCCGGCGGTCGCGACGGCGTCGACGACGGCGGACATGCCGCCTGAGCGGACGGTTTCGGCGCGCTTCGTCAGGGCGTCGACGCCGCCGGGCGCCATCTTCTTGACCGGTCCGAGGAGGACTGCAAGCGGCGGATAGGGTTAGCCGCCGTTGACTGCGAAGCGCCGAGCGAAGAACGGAACGCACCGAGCTTGTCGACCCTCGAAGCGTGCGTGGCCGCGAAAGTCGTCGCGATCAGTCCGCCGAGACTGTGCCCGACAACGGTGGCTTTGTCCGCCCCGACACTGTCAAGCACCTCCGCAACGCTCGCGACGTATCCCTCGACGCTCGTCGACCCGTTACCGCTCAGCGGGCTGAGTCCGTGACCCTCAAAGTCGAACGAGACGACGCGGTAGTTGTTTGCAAGGCCGGCAGCCTGGATGACGGCAGCAAAGTTCGTGGATGCGCCGCCCAGGCCGTGGATGAAGACGATCGTCTGCTGAGCTTCGGGGTTGAGGACCTCGACGTGCAGGTTGAGGCCGGACTTGAGCTGGCGGAGGTTCTGGTCGGGTGCATGAGACATCGTGGATCGTTCCAAAGGGTCGTTGCGGGTTGAATTGTCGTCGCTGAGGGGGAAAGGGCAAGTTGAAGGAAGAGAAAGCAAGGGTTGGAGGTGGGGAAAGGCGCGATGAAGCCAGGCAGTGGAGGCCCAACGTCGCAACCGACTTGCGCGGAGCGGCATCAATGGACCGCGAGCTCCGCTGGTACCACTCCGTTCGTCGGGGTCTCGCCAGGGACGACGAAGGGGGGGTGCCGGGCAGCCAGCCGAAACAGGCAACAAGAAGGGGGAACCGAGGTCGCGAGAGAAGCGACGGCTTCTTAGGTTATCCGTGGCATAGCTGGCGACATGAGCATTAGGTAGTCGATCACGAGACGAAGGGCGTTGAGCGGATCACCAGTCTGGCGCGGAAGGCGTGTCGAGGAGAAGTGGAGAAAGCCTGCGGGAGCGGAGACGTCGGTCAGCCCGCTTCTGTCGGCCGCATGGAGTCTGAAGACTACTCACAGTAGTGCTCATGTCCTGTGCATGGCGACAGATCCAGGAGAAGCCGTGGGTAGTTCTATGAGCTCGAGGGACCGACGCGATCATACAGCCGCCCAGATCGCTCGCCAGGCTGAATGAGCGACTGAGCGTACTCACCAGCGTCCTAGCTATCGCCCCTTCTCTCCGTACGCTCGCCCACGGCCGTCTCGTCCCGTTGCGAGCGCTCAACTTTCGTCGAGAGAGACGCCAAGTCGGCGGTTCCGTCTGATGCGGCGTGCTTGTGAGCTTTGGTGCGGCCCAGGGGAGGACCAAAGACCAGCAGTAACCGAGTAGAGCGGCTTCTGTGTGAGCCAGCAAACTGGTAGTGAGGATGCCCTCTCGTTCAGACCGGTCGCGAGCGTCGATCACGAGTGGCACAGACGCAAGAGATGCAGGTACTGACATGTACGGACAACAACAATACACGGCCACGGTAGATGAACGCCAGGGACACTGGTCGGCTCAGAACCCGCCGAGGTTCCATGCGTTCGTCTCGGGTCCCAGCGCGCTCGCCGGGTTCCAGAACAGCCTGCGCGAAGAGCAACTGTCATTAGTGATCTTGTCAGAGAGTCGGTGGCGAGTCGCAGACGTACAACGTCTCGCCAATCGAATCAAACGAGCTCCAGTCGAGCGCGCGAGAGTCCCACGCCATGGGCGTGTTCAGGTTCGAGAGGAGGACGCCGGCGGGGTCGTTGTGTACGTCGTAGTGTTGTTGTGGTGGCGGGGCGAAGGAGGAAGCGTCGAGGGAGGGGTCATCTCGGAAGGGAGGGTAGGTCGGCGGAACCGGCGCCGCGACGTGCTGCTGTTGCTGCTGCTGGGCGACTTGCTCCGGCTGCTGCTGAACCGGAACCTCCCTCGCCTGACTCGCGCCTCCTACCCCGGGCCCCCTCTCCAATGCCTCCCTCAGCTTCCTCAAAATCGGCAACGCCCGTCCCGCCAGCGCCGAGTACGGCTCGATGTCATTGAAGACTTGGAGGGCTTGGGCAAAGTCGGCGCGGATGTCTTCGTTGAGCATGCAGTACGGGGCGCGGAGGAGGACGCTTGATTGGATCACAGCCGAAGTGAAGGTGTGGACTGTCGTGCGGACATCCGTTGTCAGCTTCGACGTCTGCGGAAGAGAGGAAAAAGCGAAGCCCACAAGCGTAGAACCACCAAGTGACCGCCGCCCTCGGCGCCTTCTCCAACACGCTCCTCATCAAACTCGTGTGCCTCCTCGCCGAGATCAAACACGCATTGAAGCTCGCCGCGTACGGACTCGTCATCGGCTCGGTACCGCTCATCAGGGCTTTGGCGAACCAGGGACGGTGGAGCGCGAGGAGGCCTTTGTGGAGAAGGAGGACGAGCATGTGTCGCTGGGGGATGAGTTTGCGCTCGATATCGGACGAAGTGTGGGCCGAATTGTTTGAGGAAGAGACCGACTCGTCAAGTCGCAACCAGTGCGGAGCCTTGGCTGCCGTCGCCTTGAATTCGCGATCGAGTTGAAGGACCGCAGCATAGTCGGGCAAGTCAGGCGCGGCGAGCAAGTCGGCGATCTTGGCGAACATGAGCGAGATCTCGTATTTGACCGCATGGAACGCCGAATCTGTCACGCCTGTCGTCGCTGGAGTCGGGCGCGGGCACGAGATGAAGTGGAGAGGGATTGCATAGGGTCGACCGAAGTTGAGCGATTGGAGCAAGTCGTAGACGAAGATTTCCCACCACGCTCGCGCGCGTTCTTCGGTAACGTCGGCGCTCAACCCCCAAGCGGCGCAGTTCTTGTGGAGCCCGAGCGCTTGGGCGGCGCGAGAGGCGAGACCGAGGATCGTCCAGGCTGAACGGGCGCCTTCGCGGTCGCCCGAGCAGAACAGGTATGAGACCATGAGGTGGAGGCATTTGACTGACGCGACCGTCGGCCTGCTCATAAAGTTGTGCGGCGGGCTCGTCAACAACGCCGCCGCCGCATTGTAAAACGCCGTCGCCTGCGGAATCCTCCTCCTCGTGGCGATCTCGAGGTTCTGGGAAAATGTGAGCGCGAGAGCGAAGATGGTGAGGAGGGTCGCGAGGCGGTGAGGGTGGAGAGAGCAGGGGTTGGGGGTATTCGAGGGACCAGAGTAGAGTTGGCGCAGGTCGGCATCGACGAAGGTACGTGCGCAGGGATTGTACATCCAGTCCACTTCGGTAAACTGCGCGTAGTGGGGCATGCGAGTTTCAGTTCTTTTCGGAGGTCATTGGGAGGGGGGGGGGGGGGGGAGCAACGACTCACGTAGACGTTGAGATACTCCAGCGCCACATCGAACGTGGGGTACTGCTCGACCGCGAGCATCGCGCTCGCGGCAGGAGCCGAGGCGAACGGGAAAAGAAGTTCGCCCGGGTACAAGTCCGGCGAGTCCGTCTGCGAGCAGGATCGTCAGTGTCCAGAAAGGAAGCGGGGAAGAAAGCACGCTCGACTAACCGCCCCGGCATCGATGAGGAACAACGCTCCCGCTCCCCTGCCGTGAAACCTGGCCGCGGTTCCCTCGGTCTCCATCACGCCTGGCCCGCGTCCAGCGGCTGCTTCGAGCGGATTACCCGGTGCGTCGGGAGAGTCGTCGTCAAAGGGCGGGGAAGGAGCGACCGCGGCTGCGATGGGCGAGAGGAGGAGGGACTGGAGGGAGGATGACACCGGCGCGGGTTGCTGAGGTGGTGGAAGAGGGAGAGTCGCCGGCGCGTACTGCGGGATCGGCGACAGCTGTTGTTGCTGCCGTAGCGCGGCCGTGAGCGCCCTGTTCTGCTCGAGCAGGTCCTTGATGGCTTCTTGCTGCTGCAGGAGGTCACGGTACGGCAGTTCGCCGTCTGGACAAAGCGAGGCGCACTTTCTCCTCACGCAGCTCGTGCAAGGCCATTCTCGCGTACACTGCGGGCGTGAAACAGCGGTGAGCGAGGCCAGGCGAAGTTGAAGCGGGGGGAGAGGAAGTGGGGGAGGCAAATGCGATGCTCAGCGACGACGGCGTCTGGGGCGCACCTTGAGCTTGAGCCTGATGCATTCGCGGCAGCTCGTCGCCTTCGTGCCCTTCGCACGCCCTTTCCCGCTGCTGCCGCCGTCTGCTGAATCCTTGCGGGGTCGTTTTGTGGCGGGAGGAGCGCTTTCACTCGTACTCGCGGCGGGAGCGTCCGGCGCGACTCCAGCAGAGTCCATGGCACTCGGCGAGGTCAAAAAAACCGTAAGCAGGCCGAACGAAGGAGTGCGGCGATGAAGCGGGGGCACCGTGACCGGGGGCCATCAGCAAACAAGCCAACGGCTTCTCGCTTGGACCGGCTTGGACCGGCTTGGGCGGACTTGGGGGAGCTTGAGACGC
>QYSD01000015.1:0-272468 GCA_009806315.1 Rhodotorula sp. ZM1
GGTGAGGAGGCGGAGGGCGCCTTGGGCGTCCGTGGGGCGAAACGTGTCGCGCAGCGCCGTCCAGTATGCGTGCGCGTCGTGCTCGCAGTCGGTGATGTGGTTAATCACGGAGCTGTGGCACGAGATGACGATGGTCGAGACAGTGAACTCATTGAGTCAATTCCAGTCGAGTGTTGAGATCCCTCCTTCGCCACGAGCCAGGATGCCCATCAATGACCTTGTACGCGTCCAGTCCGATGAGCTCGCGCAGCTGGATGCACCAAACGTCGTAGTTGTTGGCTGAGCGGGGGTGCGAGTCGCCGGGATGAGGGGTGGGGCGAGACGGGACGACGACGGCGCTGGCGGCGGCGCGCTCGTCCTCAGCAGGCTTTGTGTCGATGGGTACGGTCATACTGGCGCTTGTGCAGCTCCCAGCGGGAGCGGTGGCGGCGGTCTGCAGTCGGGAATGAGATTTCGTTCAGGCGCAACTCGGGCTCATAACCTGTAGCCACTGCTCTCCAGCGAGGGGAAGTGAAGCGCTGGAGAGCAAGCAAGGGACAGCTGGTCCGTCTGACGAAAAACTAGTAAGTCGCCGGGGACTCGAATTGCGAGCCGACAAGGTGTCAGGGTTTTATGGGCTTGCGAATCACGACCTGAGGGACGCGACCACTGGGACAGCCAGCCCCTTGAGGGTTTGGCAGGGAAGAGAGTTCCTGAGACTGCCTCTTGGCAGCAACAAGGAGTGAGGTCGCGGACAGTCATCTTGTGCTCGTGCGTGTCAATAACCTTCCCTTGAGTGAGTTCAACTCGGGGTGCAGGATTGGGTGACCAGGGCGGCGTGGAATTGGGGTAGATAATTTTGACTGCGAGAGTGGGCGGTAGAAGCGGGTTTGTGAGGGCCATGAGTGGTGGCAGCCCGCCTGGCGCACCTTGCCAAATTCTTTGGGATGCTCCCACTGACGCACTTTGGCAGACGAAAGACTTGGTCGGCAGTGGACACAGTTGTCTGTGTAGTCAACGAGATCAAGTGTCAGTGGAGAAAATAGAACACTATCGTAGGCGCTCACCCTCGACGTTTCGAAGGCATTCCCTAGTGTGCAGATGAAGCGACTGGTCACCAACCTCCGCTCCTGCGGACTTGACGACACCGCGTGCGTTTGGATTAATTCATTCTTGAGCAACCGGCCCTGCTTGCTCCAGCTCGAAGGCGCCGACAACGAAACAATGAACCGGACAACCAGACTACTGGGTTAAGGTTACAAAAATCAAGGGAGTGGATGTGGGCCGGAGCGAGGTGGACCAGCTGATAAGAGGGAGTGGGTTGGGTCAGGGGAGAGCAGAAAGACGCAACCTGTTTGTTTGGCTGGATTGACAATGTGAACGTGATAGCATGGGGCAAGACAGTTAACGAGGCAGCCAGCTTGATGAACAAGCTTATCCCCGGTCTCGAATTGTAGTCCAACTCGCACTCTTCCGCATTTTCAGACGCCAAGCAACACTTCTCTGCCGCCTTCACACGGACGCATCCGCCCTAAACCACCACCGCACCCGCTTCGACTCGACGTGGTCCAACCTCTGCGAGTGCGGCAACGTGGAGACTCAGGGACACTTCCTGATTCTCTGCCCGCTGTACGAGCAGGCCCGGTACTTGCTCTACAGGCACAGCTGCATCAGCTAAACCCCAAACATTGGCCTGCTCCTGAGCAACATCGACTTCCGCAACCCACTCCTCGACTTCATTGCCTCAACCGGTCGATTTGCGCACCTGTTGGACATAGCCAAGGATGAACAGCAAGAGGGGGATGAGAAGGAGAGGACAGAGTGGCCCGCAGCGTAGGAGGAAACCGCCCAAGACAGCGCAACCACCCTCCACACATCCCCCCTCTCCTTTTCAGCTCTTTCTCGCCCAGCACCAAATCGTTGTGACCCGTGCCAGGCTCGACCTATTTCCTGCACCGTACTCTCCCACACGACCTGCCCACACCCTGCCCACGTTACCACTGTCATTGTTGTCGCCGCTCAAGGAGGCCAAGATCAAGAATGGCAGTATCTCAACGATTTCTCCACAGATTTGATTCGATTTGCCTTTCCACATCAATAGATACCCGCTCTAACGTTATACAGCTGTGGTGATCAGTCTTCACTAGTCTACATGTCCCGATATGACTTGAAACAACAACTCTTTCTCTCTCTACCTTGGACTGGCAAGTATGTTTGGCAGGAGAGGGAGAACTGGGTGCGTTCTGTGAGACTCTGTTTAGGCTGGGCTTGCAGGGCCCTTGCTGGAGGAAAAGATTGGTGAGGAATCCTCGTCCAACACCTTGTGCGTCATCCGCTCTCTCTTTTTTTGGGAGCAGATTAGTGACGGTATCTCCCCCCAGCAGTGCAGTTTGATGTGAAGCATGCTTGTGTGCCATTCACCTCACTCCGAACTGTCGTTCTTGTTGCCAAGGCGTATTGGACGGACAACTCAGCGGCTGAGAAGGCTATCAAGGCCTTTCGCACCGCTCATCAAGGTTTGATGATGGTGTGCCCATTTGGCTCTACAGTCAATGCGCTTGCACATGCATGCTTTCAATGAGTCATTTCAGACTTGGATTCGCTGGTCTCCATACAGACTACCAGAACTTTCTCAAGGTTCAACGGTCATACACTGGCATGTTCAATGAGGCAGTTCTGTTGCATTATTGATGGATTCGCTCAAGGATACCCAGGCACGCAATTCAGCTAAGTTACCCTCCTGCACTTGTTTGTCATCGAAGCGGAATGGTGGCTCTGTGGAGGCTCCCGTGCCTAAGCAGACCTCTACCCCTTGTCGTTGTCCAGGCCGTCAGATTGGATTGCAGCGGCGCGCGAGCGGCATAAGGCCAATCGGCTGGACTGAAAGGCGCAATGGTTCAATATGAAGGCAAACAAGGCTCCAAGGCAGCTCTAGTGTGACCAAACTTGGCTCGCATTTCTCAAACAGATGGCCCAAGCTGAAACAGGACTTAGATGTTGTGATCATTGCCGCTCCACTGGTCGGGTTTGTTTCCACCGGTCTACACGGGCTCAGCCCAATATGACTTGAAACCAGGAGTCTCTCTCTCCCTCTTCTTCATCCTCGTCTGCAATGTCCGGCAAGCCTGCTGTGACAGAGATACCCTTCTCCTTGCACAAGGGAAACAAAGAGGGAGCACAGCGAGATGCCCACACTGCGCTCCGAAATGTTGGGCTCTCCCTCCTTACTCTCCTCCCAATGATGCAGTCATTGCCGTCCTCTCTGAGGCTTCTAGCCTATGACAAGAAAGGACTGAGTGAGGATACCATCAGGCAGCTCATGCATTTGGCGAGCCTTCCACTCGGCAGGTGGACGAGTTGCCGGTGACGCTCTTAGCTTCCCATCTCCCTCCTTCCGCCTTGTGTTGGGGAGGAGTGGAGCGGCGTGAGAAGAGTTGGTGTGCGCTTGGAACGACTCTGGGATGTCTCTGTGTCAGTTTGTTACCCACTTCGATAGTCGTCTTTGCCTCACCTCGTTGTGTGCGCGGACTTCACCATCGGGACCTTTTGGATCTCCCTCTCTCTCTTCTTCTTCATCGTCGTCTTACTCTCCTCTCCATCAGGTTTGTACATGACTCGTGCATAGTTTGCAATCGTCGTCTTACTCTCCTCTCCATCAGTCGAGAGCCCCTGGGCCACGCTCGTACGCCGCCAACACCTTGCCCCTCAATGTCAGCGCTGATGCAGATACGTGACTCGAACAAAGACGAAGTGTGGCAAACAGTGGTGCAAGCATTGTCCTCGCTCCTCTGGGGCTCTGAAGCCACCAGAGATGGCAACTAAGCGTTTCATCATGCCCATTACCTTCGACAGTCTCAAACCGTATGCACTGATTGACTCAGGCTCGCAGCCCGACCTGCTTTCCCCCTCATTTGTGTCAAGGTTGCAACTGGATGTTCACAGGCTCGACAAGTTGATGATGCGGATTAGCTTTTCTCGTCGCTTCTTCCGCCGTCGCCTAAGGTGCCGCCGCTTGCCATTCACAGTTTCACTGTCATCTGAAGATGGAGGGGTATGTCTCTCGCTCTTTGCGGACGCGGATTTCTGTGCTGGCAAAGTGCCCTAGCAGGGGCACTCTTTCTTTGTATGTCCTCTGCCCTCCAGTCTCGACACCGTCCTCAGTGTTCCATTCCTCTGCAACTCCGCAACTCCAAAACATCCGTCTCGCCCCTCTCCAGCGCCTTCCTTCCCTTGTCATCGGCTCCTTCTGCCCACGTCTCCGACTTCATCACCACCTTGTTTGTTCCCTGGCCTTGTCAGAACCTCCTTGACCTCAGTTTCATCGACCACAAGATGATGAGCGCGGACCACAACTCATTCCTTGTCTGCACAGTCCTTGCCGGCATTGAGGAGGATGAGTACGGTCCGCTGGCCGAGTGAGTTAGCTTCAGGCTGCACAACCCATGGCTTGACATTGACGTGGACAGCCCGGCATTGGCGGACTACTTGGAGCAAGAGGTGCAGAGCGCGCTTGACTTGCTCCTCAAGCAGTTCAAGGATGTCTTCGTGGTGAGCTTCCTGGACTGCCTCCACTCTGTCCTGTCAAGCAATGCACCAGGCTGGTGGATGCGGGTGCGGTCATTTGCAATCTGAATGCCCGGCAGGTATCTGGCGCAGTGGATGGCTCACTTTCACAAGTTCATTGAATCAGGCTTTTGGTTGCCGACCGCACTTGACTCTGCCTATTTGCTCTTTGCTGTCCCCACACATGACCAACTGCCAGCCCGGGTTGTTGTGAATCTCAAGCCACACAATGAGAACACCGCCACCCTCACCTCGCCCATACCCGACATGAACCAAGTCTGCCACCGCCTTGCCTCACATTAATACTGCTCCAAGCTTGACTTCAAGAATGCATACCAGCAGATACAACTTGAAGCTGAGCCTGTTCCGTTGTCTCGCACGCCTGGCGGAACTTTTGTTTCGCTGGTCATGAAGCAGGGCAATGCAATGCGCCGGACACCATGCATTGCATATGCGGGATGATGTTTGAGAAAGCTGACGGGTGCTTCAGTGATGTGTTCTACAATGCCAGTTTTGTCTACTCAGGTTGCACACTCTTTGGGCGTGCCTCAGCTACCTCGAGATCATCTTCAGCTCACTCCGGCACTTCCAAGTTCTACCTCTCCTGGTCAGAAGCTGAGTTCCTTTCTGCACGACTCAAGGAGCTTGGCATTGTGATTTTGGACCAAGGGCTCTCGGCAATGCCAGACAAGTGGGATGTGGTCAAGAACTGGCCAACACCCAAGTGTCTGAAGGACATCTTGCGGCTCCTCAGCACAGTCAGATGGAGGCGGGATCAGCTTCCCCGGGGTGAACAAATTGTGGCGCCCTTAACACGCTAGACAGGCAAGGTGGATTGGAACTGGTCACTGGCAAAGCAAACTGGCCTTCCAGACTCTCAAGGAGAGCAGCAGCTCTTCCTAATCACGGATGCCTTGATGCTTGGGTGGCGGCTGGCTTGGATAAGGCAAGACGTATGAATTGGCCAAGCCTGCTCATTTCTTCTTGTCTAAGTTCAACAGCGCCCAACATAACCACTACGGATCAGGTGTTGTTGGATGTACTGGTCGGCTGGCAGATCAATCTACATCCATTATTTTCAAGAGATGCAAGCGTCAGACTGGCTCCTCACTCAAAGAGGTCGGTAGTATGAGGCAGCCGCGGAGATGAGCAGTCAGAAGCAGTCGAAGCGGAGTTGGCAAAAGTGGACAGAGGGAAGTCTGTTTTCACGCGCACTCTTGACAATCTTGCTGATGCATAGAACCACATGGGCTCGTTACATTCTTTACACTGTCCCTGATAGGTGGCACACGCAACAACATGCAGAGCTGGAATGGCGGTAAAAAAAGGAGGTAAGAAAAGCTTTTCCCCGACGGGGAATCGAACCCCGCTCGCGGCTGTGAGAGAGCCGAATCATAACCACTAGACCATCGAGGATTCGCTGTTGACCTCCCCCTGCAAGCGTACATAACACATACCCGAGGTAATTGCAGATTTCTAGGCCCCGACTGTTACTACATTGCAAGCAGTCAGAGGTGAGGTCAACCGACCCGGCTGAAGATCAGCTCTCAAAATCATAAGTCACGGTTCTCCGAGGAACTTTTAAAGCTTGCATGCTCTATCTCTCTACTCCTTGTGAGGGCCACGCTGTATGAGCTGAAGGACTCCCTGCATTAGGAGGAGAACCTAAGCTGCCTTTACGAAAGCAAAGCCGAGATACAACACTGCAGGACCGAAACAAAGTCAGCATCAGATGAGCAGACATGGGGAGGGTTGACACACTGGCCGCATCAAGCTGGTCCTCATCCATCTCTGCGTTCCCCTCCGCATCCATCACGCGCATTCTCCGCAGAAGCTGGGAGAAATGCGGATCCTCCTGCTCCTCCAAGAAGATTGTCTGGAAGTCTGCCTGGAAGCGCAACTCTAGGCCATACTCTGCAGCAACACTGTCAGGGGACAAAGAGAGTCAAGTTCAAGCAGGGAATGCAGTGAACCGCGTAGAAGGAACGGCGGGCGCACCTAACAAAGTTGTCCCAGTAGACCACATATTCTGGCACCTCCTCGACCGCATCTTGCAGGAAGAACGTGTAGCGATGACCGTACGGCGAGTCCCACTCACGCTGGTCAAACTTGACGCTGTAGACGGAGTTGCCGAAGACGAGCGGATTCTCGGGATCAGGCGCATTGTCGAGATGGTCGCTGCGGCGGGGACACCCACATCAGCTCTACTGCAAGCTTGAAAGATCTTTGTCACTCACAACAGCTGCTTCTCGTCGGGGATTGTTCCGATGAAGACGCCGCCGGGCTTGAGGTACATCGAGACGTTCTCGAGCATTCTGCGGACCTTGGCCTCGGACTCGAAGGCGTAGTGCATGCAGAACTGCATCGAGACAACATCAAAGGGCCGCGTCACCGCTGACGCAGGCAGGACTTCTTCAATCGAACTCTGCGAGGGCGCCAATGAGCCACAATGGATCAGCAAAAGCAGTGACAGCACGTACCTCGAAACAATCTAGGGCATAGAACGAGGCCAGGAAGCGCGTCCGAAGGGACTGCCAGCGCGAGCGAGCTTGCTCGACAGACACCTCAGCGATGTCTGGCGGACGGCGACGGGTTAGTCTCGTGCGCGTTCCGCTTCCGCGTGAGCGGAACGCACCAAGTCCCACAAGCTCGTCCGTGCCTGCCTTCGCCCACTTCTGCAAGTCTCCGCCCTTCCCGCAGCCCAAGTCCAGCACCTTGACTTTCGGACCAGTGTCGTCTTCGCGCCTTGCGAACTTGGCAATGAGGACTGTCTTGATCCAATTATTAAAGCTCTTCAAGCCGATGATCGGAGAATCTTGCCGGGCGACACGGTCCGTATTTGGGCGAGCGTTGTCTGCGGGCGAGCGCGAGAAGAGTGAGCTTCCTGCGAGCGCACTGAAGAAGCGACAACGCACAGTGCTCAGCGACGCTCCTTGCATCATAGGCAGTCCTCCAGCGCTTCGCGACGAGCTCGTCTGCGCTGTTCTCGCGATCCTGCCGCTTGCGACTTGCCGGGGGAGGAGGAGCGCCGTTCGTCGCCGCGAGAGGGCGCGCGGGCAGGCTCGCCGGCGCCGGTGGAAGGCTAGACGGCCTCGAGGAAGGCTGCTGCTGCGGTGCTGGTCGTGTGCGAAGCGGGTTGAGGGTGGCCTGGCACTGGGCGAGTTCGATGCGCGAGATGGGGACGAGGACAGACGAGGGCGGCGAGACGCGCTTTGTCGGTGCGTACGGCCGTTGTGAGGCGTTGACCGTCTCGTCCGAGCCGAGCAAGTGTCGCAGCGACATGTCTGATGAGCGACTCGAGATGAAGAGGCGGTGCGCGCATCTTTCGCCTCGACCACCTCGCTCACGATGTCGTCGAGCGCAGCTAGCGATACAGACGAGCAGGCATACGTCTCGGAGAAACAGCGCAAGGCGAGTCAGCGCAGGGAGGCCCTCGCCCGCCTCAAAGACGCGTCCTCGTCGCGTGCTGCTCGACAACCCCGCTTCCTCGGCGCAGTTCACAGCGACGGCGATGATGCGAGCGGTGGCGAGGTGGACTTTGAGCAATGGGAACGGAGGGACCTTGCGAAGCGGAAGAGGGCGCCAGGCGGCGACCTGAGTGCACCCTCTCGAAGCGACACTCTCCTCTCTGGCGCGTTCGACGACCTCTTCGACCTCGGTGAGAACGGCGGTGCGACAGGTGATGGGATGGCGGCAGCAGATGTTGACGGAACGGGTGCAGAAGGAATCGATGTTGAGGGAGGGATTACCAAAAAGCGCCGGATTGTCGCAAAACTCGACGAGACGAGGTTGCTCGGTCCTTCAGGCTTCCCAAAGCTCCGCGACAACATCAAAAAGGTCAAGATCAAGGGCAAGGGGCACGAGGTGCGGTGCGGCGTGTCCTCCAGCTTTCCTCAGAACTGAACTCGCTGCCGGCCCGCAGATGCAGGACCTCAAGCGCGTCTTGACCGTCTACCAGCTGTGGTCGCACCAGATGTACCCGAAGACGAACCTGCGCGACACACTGCATGTGGTGGAGAAGCTATGCCACAAGCGGACAGTGCAGGTGCGTTCCGCGGTTCTGGCCTCGACTTTCTCTCCCTTTCTGACGGAAAGCTCGAACAGCGCGCCCTCAAGCAGTATCGCGACGAGGAGAAGCACGGCAAGGCGCAGGTCGACGAAGCAGGCGAAGTTGACGCCTTTGCCGACCTCGACTTCCTTAAGGGTGGTCAAAACGGCGCGGGGCGCCAGGCCGATACGCCTGCTCCCGTACCCAATCGCGCGCAGATGATGCAGGATGCCGGCTTCGAGGTGGACGACGACTTTTTCGGCGATGAGGAGGCCCTTTTGGCGGAAATCGATGCTCAAGCACAGAACGAGGTGCCGCCTGTAGGAGATCCCGACACCAGCGCATCTGATCGTGCGGCTGGCGATGCAGAAGGCATGGGCGATATGGACGAGGACGATGAGGCGGAAGCAGCGTTGCGTGAGGCCGAAGCTCTCCTGATGTAGCTTGATCTGTTTCGAATATTGTATTCCGTACTCCTCGTCTAGACCGTCGTCTGCTGTGCAGTCCACCCGAGAGGATCGAAGCCGAGCATCTCCCGCATCCGCTGTACATCAACGACACCCTCGATATCGGGACTTGCCATTGACTGGCAGACTGCCTCTCCAACAGCGTCAACGTGGATAGGCGGAATCGACGTAAGCGACGCTAGAGAGACGTATGCTGGAGGAATGTCTGTCGTCGGTATCGGGGATGGCGAAGGAGAGGGGGCAAGGCGGAGGGCTGGCGGGATGAGCGCGTGTACTTTGGCCGAAGCTTCGAGGAGGGTCGCAGGGAGTGTAGAAGGCGGATTCAGATGTGGGTGATACATCAGACCTGCGTTTACGGAGGTGAGCGAGAATGTGAGGCTGGCGGGGGACGGATACTTACTTGGTCGGACGAAGACCGGTCGCACTCGCGGTCGCTCGGCGTCCTCCGAGGTTCTCCTCCAGATCGCGTGTTCGGCCTCGCGCTTAGTCCTGATGTACCGCTCCGGCACAAATGGTCGAAAGATGTCCTCCGCGGAGATGAAGACGAATGGCGACGGCGCGGAGTCGCCAGGGGCTGAACGCGAAGTGCGGAACGCCTCGAAAAGTTGGATAGCTGCGATGGGGATCGTTAGCTTTTCCTCAGCCACTAAGCCACTAAGCCAGAGTGAGGTGCACCGGAATCCCGATTCAATCGCTCATACGACTTCTCCTTGCTGACGGCTAGTGGATTCCCTCTTGAACCTGTCGTATTCTCGACAATCGCCTTCAGAATCGACAGTGGACGTGCAAGTCCCTCCCTCTTGTACTCTGACTCGAAGAGCGCGCCGAGGGTTGTTACGAGGCCATCGCACGACGGGAGTATTGATTCGTAGGTCGCGGCATCAAAGGCGGAGCCCTTTCTCCACTCGACCTGCATTTACAGCTGTCAGCCGGCCAGCCACATGCTATCTCCTGCTTGTCCGCACCTCGTTGACCCATGCAGGCGTGTGTCCAGCAGCCGTTGCGAAAGGCGTCCCGCTCCGGCTCACGCTGACAACCTTCCAACCACGCGCGACGGCCTTGCGCGCGACCGTCGCGCCCACAAACCCATTCCCGCCGAAGATGCAGATCTTCATGGTGGGCTGGACGGTTGTGGGCGAGTCTGAGGGAACTGATGAAGATGCCGAGTCCGAGGAGAGGATGATCGGGAGAGCGGGCAGGCTGCAGGGCAGGACTGTGGACTGCAATAGCTTCGGAAAGGTGGCGGAGAAGCGCTTCAAGCCAGTCAGAGCGAGAGACTACTGGTGGAGGAGCAGGCCCCCTCCTGTCTACACGTCTACCCCTTGCAACACCGTCGACACGGAAGACATCGAGTATGGCGGCCGTCTACCCTCGTGGAGGCGTTGCTGGCGGTGACCCTTCCAAGAACCCGTGCGCCCACCTCGCTCTCGTTTGCGGCCGCACCTCGTCCTGACCTCGCGTTGCCGCACCTCGTCCAGGTCCGACTCTACCTACGCTGCCATACCGCCTAGTTCGACGTACAAGGGCCCAGAAGTGGCGGGGACATACGGAGGCTTCGTCGGCGTCCTCGTTGGAGTCGGGGTCTTTGTCCTCCTCATTCTCGCGGGATTCATGCTCGTGCGGTACCGTCAATTGAAGCGCAAGGCAGTGCAAAGCGTAGGAGAAGGGTACGAGCGAGGAGGAGCGTGGGTCGCGGACGACGCCTTCGAGTTGCCGACCCACCAAGCCTTGCACTCTCAATCAACCGTGAACCTCGACTCTCCTCCCTTACACCACGCTCCTCGTCTGTACGCCCAGGACGGCATCTCTCAAGAGGCACTGTTTGACGAGGGAGCGAGCGGACGGTATCGTGACCCCTACGGCGAGCCGGACGGAGAAGGCTACGACAGGGATCGCTCGCCAACTCCCACGCCGGGCGATAGGAAGGTCTGAGGGCAGACGGCTTGCGGAAACAGGGTTCATTTGTGCCAATGCATCCAATTTGCAGATAAGACCGTATTTTGTGCATGCGACTTGAGCATTCCTACATCTCCTGCAGCTTGACCGGCGAGGACTGCAAAGACGGTAACGCCCTTGAGCCCTCCACCATCTGCAGCCTCTCCTCCCTCCGCTCCCCAGGCGCAGCCTCGATCCGTCCAGTCGGACCAGTCCACAGCCAGCCACGCATCTCCTCCCCGTTCTGCTCGACGCTCAGAACGCGAACGTTGGCGTTTCCCTCGACGACCTTCTCGACACCTTTCCACAACGCTGCACGGCGGCCTGGCGAGTGTTCGTCTTGAAGGATCAGGTCGCGGAGATGGGACGGCACGACGTGAGGGAAGGGAATGAGGACGGGGTCGGCGTAGTGAGCGCGTTCCTGTCGTCCGACGTGCTCAGTTGAGCCACTCGCTCCAAAAGGAATACACACGCACCTGCTGCTGGAGCTGCCGGAGGGCGACCTGCACGAGCTGGCGGACATTCTCTGCGTCGGCTCGCCTCGAGCGGAACTTGCTGTGGAGCCATACAAGAAGCGAAAGGAACCCGAGGAAGCCTGAGAGGAGAGGCGCGTTAGAAGATGGCGTGCGAGACGGATGAAGCGCACTCACCCGCAAGGGCGCTCCTGTGGCGCTTGGCGGACTGGATGGCGGCGAGACGAGCGCGACACGAGAGCGACATTTCCGCTGTCTTCGCAGCGTACCAGTAGTCGTCACTGTGGAGGAAAGACATCAGTTAGCGTCAGTGAAGAGCGAGACGGCGAACGCAAAGGCTTACGGGCCATCCTTGTCTTGCCAGACTTCAACTTCGCCGTGTGCTTCGAGGTCACGCAACGCGATGCGGTTCACCTCCTCGAGGACATCCTCCGCGAACGGCCGCCCGGCACGCTCGTTCTCGCTCCTCAAAGCAGCAAGGACTGCCTCGGCGTTGAGCCCGTACACCCACGCCTCCGCTTGTCCCTGCTTCCGCCTGTGCTTCTCGAGCCCATGGCAGATAACCTCGCCCCTCCTCTGACGAAGCAAGCGCGACGCCTTGCTCGCCTGCATCGCGACCATCATGAGCTTCTCGGTGTCGGGCACGCATGCTGGCGGGATCGGGAGAAGTCCTCCGAGACGGAGAGGATTTTGGCGCGGAACATAGTCAACTGTGCATCCGACGAAAGCGCCGTCGACGCAGTGGCCGTGAGTCGGGCAAGGCGTGCACGATGGGCGGAGGTGGAAGTGGTCGGCGAAGTTGAGAAGCGAGGGCGGGAGGTCGGGCAGCGGAGCCGCGAGAGAGGTATGGCGAGAAGCGAGGAGAGCATTGGTGGACGCGTTCGTGTCGCAGAAGCCGGCTGCGAGCTTTTCCTCGCGCCACCAGAGGACGTAGGTGACGAGGAGCGCAGCGAATGCCCACCTCGCAACTCGGCCCAACCCGCTCAAGTCGACAGTCGGCAACGAGCGCGAGGTCGGCTTGACCTCGATGGCGCCCTGGTCGCTATTGCGGCGACCCTTGTCAGCGACTCGACGCTGAGAGCGCGGCTGGACAATCTCTTCCGCTGGGCTGCTCGACTTCCGCCTAGACCCGTACGGCGACGGTCCAGCAACCCTCCCGGCAGCCGGACTTGCGGTTGGACTTTGCTGGCGCTCGCGCAGGAAAGCAGCCATCTGCGGAGGTGTCGTCTTGACCTTGTTGACCGGAACCATGTACTGCACACCGACGGGGGTGCCGCGGGCGCTGCCCGGCGCAGAAGTCGATGTGGAGGAGAGTGCTCCGCCGAGCGAGTGCCGCGCCCGAGCCGGCGAGCGACTCGTCGAAGGAGCCAGCGGAGCCTCCTGCTCTGGCATTTCGTCTAAGACCTCGTATTCGGCACGGCTAGGTGTACCAGCCGAGAAGACGCGCTTCCCACGACCCGGCCTCGACCAGTCGCCTGCCGTTCCCGCATCCCGTTTGTGCGCCGAAAGGGCCGGCAGGCTCTTGCGCGGCGAGAGGTGACTGCGCTCCTGCTTTTCCTCCTGCAAGCGAGCAGGTCCGAGCGAGGACTGCGGGTGAAAGATCCTTCAGTGCACGCGTCCAAGCTGCGACACGGAGGGAGGACCGGAGGGCACCTTGCGACGCTTCGTGTCCCGTTGAGGCGTCTCTTCCCCACCTGACTGGAACGGGTTGAAGTCGCTAAAGTTGCCGTCGCCGCCTGCGCCAAGAGACCGTCGCGACTTGCGCTTCGAGGGAGCGGTGAGATCGCTCAAGCGAGGAGTGGTAGGTTCGTCGTCCTGCAAAGCAAATCGTCAGCTCGGATGTCGGCGTTCGCTTGATCAGCTCAGCGCACCTGAGCCTTGCGCTTTCTCGGCGAGACCTTAGGGGACTCGTCCGCCGAACCGCGTAGCGGAGCCTCGTAGTCCCTCGGCGCTTCGTACTCGACCGTCTCGAACCGGACGTTCCCATCGTCGTCGACTTCCATCTCATCAGGCGGGCTCGGCAGTCTGACCGACTTGCGTCCCTTCGTCGCACGCTTCTTCGGCGGAGGGGCGCCCTCGTTCTCCTCTTCCTGCTCAACCGCGCTGTCCTCCGTGTCGGTCCCAGCCGTCTCGTCGATCTCCGTCGCATTTCCCTTCCCCTTCCTGTTTCTCATCGCCCCGCCCTTCCGCGTTTTCGTGCTCGTGCCGGCGCGAGCCTTGTCCTTCTTCCGCGGCACCGGCCTCGCATCCATCTCCTCGTCTCCCGCGGTATCCTGCTCGTAATCCGTGTCGAGCTCCCTCAGCGAGCTGCCCTGGCTCTCGCCGTCGAGAACGCCGTCGTCGGATGCGCGGACCGCGCGCATTTCGTCGAGGACAGTCTGCGGGCGAACCATCGAAGTCAGCAGAGTTCGAGATCGTTTGCACAGGCGAAGCGAAGGGCGCGCACCTGTGCTTGCGGCAAGACATGCTTCTGAAAGAGCCTGATGAGCTCTGGCTTCTTGGCGTTCGACTGGTACGGGACCTGCTCGTGTTTCGGGAAGAGGAAGAGAACCCAAGTCATGGACCGCGGCACACCTCGCGCAGGGAGCGGACACGCACGTCGTGAGCGAGGAGGATACCACGGAGCTCTGCGACTTTAGCCTTGGACGTGTCATAGTCTGGGAGGAGGTAGGCGGGCGGGGTCGTCATTGTTGAGCGACGAGGAGGAGAGGTGGGACTCGGGGGCGAAGGTGGGGCGACGACGAGTGTGTCGCTCCTCAGCGGCCTATGCGAACACTGCTGGCCCAGTCAAGCGAGACCTAGACGGATGTGAGTGAGGAGGGGAAGGGCGAGGTTTGCCCTCGCCGACTGGCTTCGTACGCCACAATGAGCGCAAACGGGCACTGAAACTGCGGCCAAATCACCGTTGAGGTCAAGGGTGGCCTCCCCGACCCTGTCATCCTCTGCCGTGCGCTCTCTCCCCTCTTCCCCTTTGGCTTGGCTCACCTCGCTCTCCCCTCTTCGCAGACTGCACCAGCTGCCGCAGGGTTAGCGGGAGGGTGTCAGTATCCGCTCAGACCCACGACCGAGATCAACCTCCCGCTGACCGTTCGCGCTCGCCGCAGCTTCTCGACCAACCTGTTCGTGAAGAAGGCGGACCTCGTGATCACGGGAGACGAGAACATCAAGGAGTACCGCGGCATCAACACCGACTCGGGCCGC
The DNA here is from genome assembly GCA_009806315.1 of Rhodotorula sp. ZM1. Lineage (NCBI taxonomy): Eukaryota > Fungi > Basidiomycota > Microbotryomycetes > Sporidiobolales > Sporidiobolaceae > Rhodotorula > Rhodotorula sp. ZM1. The sequence continues at coordinate 14,667 of QYSD01000015.1, forward strand.
ACCATCCTCCGCCGCTTCTGCGGAAACTGCGGGTCGTACGTCGTCCTACTCGCCGAGTTCCCGCAGAGGGGCTTCTCTGACGAGACATCACCTACAGCTCCATTGCGGGAGTCCCCGAGGCGGACGACATCATGTACCACCTGAAGGGGGGGGTGAGTTCGGCGTCCTTCACGGGCCACCATGCCTGGGAAGGTCCCACTGACACTTGTTCTACGCCCTCACAGGGCTCTTCGACCCCCACACGCTCCCCTCCAGAGTACAGGCCGAGCTCTTCACCCGCAACTTCGAGTCGTGGCAGAAGGTGCACGACGGCGCGCACCCCGTCCAGGGCATGTCGTGAGGGGGCGCTCGGGCGCTCTCGTCGCAGCGGTTGCTTGTAGGTAGTACAGGAGTGGTCTATGCGTTATGCAATGACGGGTCGTGGTTAGGCGGGGCTTGCTGCACGGTGCTTGCGCATTAGCGACGGTAAAGCTCGCTCTCACTATTGCCCACGAAAGCGCTCGTCTAAAGCGGTAATTACGGACCTGCGAGACGTCCAGCATCCCGACACTCCCTCAGACGACTACACCTCGTGGTTGAACAACGGCTCCGACCGCTTCATCCGCACCTCCATGCGCTTGACCGGACTCAACCCCGCCTCTCGCCTCTGCACCTTGCCGTCTGCTTCTCGTCCAGGGCCGCTCCGCCTCGACCGGTGCGCCGTAGGTCGTCGAACAGGCTGCAACTCCTCAGGCTGCGGTTGCGACTCTACTTCGACCGCCTCCTCGACAATCACATCATCCGTCTCGAGCACCCTCTTCCAAACTTTCTTGCCCCCGCCAGCCCGCTCGCCTCTTCGCTCGAGTTGACCCATCGTCACCCGCCCTGGGAATGCCCGCTTCGCCTTGAGCGCCTGGGCCGCACCAGCGAGTGCCTCACTCCGCTTCTTCAGTCTCCGCGAGAACGAGTCGCCGACCGCAGCCTTCATCTTCGCCTGTCGGAACGAGACGTTCTTCTCCCTCGGCGACGACGGCGGGTTTGGCTTTGAGGCTGCGAAGAGCGCCTTGGGGTTGGTCGGGTAGAGAGGGCCGGAGGGAGCGGACGAGCCTTTCGCAACAAAGACGGAGGGGTGCGAATGGTGGGACGTGGGGCTGCGCGAGCCAAGAATGCCGTGAACTTGTCGGCCGGTCAAGCGCGCTTCGACAGCTGCGAATTGGCGGAACAAGACTGGGAAGGTCAGGGCCTTTGTGAGAGGACGGGAAGCGCGCGTCACGTACATCGCTCGGCCGGGTGCAGGTCGTCCGTAACGCGAAACCACTCTGTCGCCTGTACCGAGCGCGCCGAGAGGATTGCGAGGACGCAGAGGGCGAGCAGCGTCTTGTGAGGTAGGAGAAGAATCATCGTTTCGTCCTGAGCGGGTCGTCTAACTGGCGTTTCTTGTCGGAGGGTCGTCGATTTTCGCGTGCAGCGAGGTGTAGAAGGGAGAGAAGGTGAAGCCGAAGCGCCGTGAGGGTTAGAAACGCGGAATGCGACCGTTTCTTCGACGCGTCCTGTCGCGTCCCAAAAATCGAAGATCGAGGGAATGGCCCGGCCGACGGCTCTGCCGCGCCATGCGTTCGTCTCGCGCGGTCATTCGACCCGTTCTGGCTGCCGAAGAAGCAGGACAAGACGGTGGTCGACCTTCACCAGATGACCCGGCCTGCAGCGAGACGAGCGAGGCACTCAGCTTCGTCCGCATCTACATGAACGCAGAGGATGCTACACACCTTTGAGCAGACACACGAGCACCTTAACGAGTCTCTGAGGCGAGAGAAAGTCGTCGAAGACGACGAGACTGGAGGACCGGCAGGCGTCAGCTTTCGAAAGACGCGGTCGATCGACGAGACGGCGACGCGCAGCGACGACAGAACGGCGGCGTAAGACAGCGGACGCGACTGAAGAAGGGAACATCAGGCGGCGCCAGAGGAAGAGAGCGAGGAAGGCGCACCCGAAGGTGCAGATGCTGCTCCGGCCAATGTCGGCAGTCTTCGCAAGCCTCCAGATCGACTCCTCCTACGCGTGATCACATCAGCACGCTGAACCAGCCGAAAGGCGAAGGCGAGTGACCTGGAAGCCGACGGGGAGACTTGAAGCGCAGGAGGAGCGCGAAGAGTGGGAAGGCATTGAGCGCGCTGACGCCCATCAGCAGCGCGGACTGGACGGTCAGGATGAGTAGGCGAGACTGCAAAGTGTGCGTCAGCTCAGAGTCGATGGGGAAGGGATTATGCGACTCACAGAGGCGAAAGCGAGGTAGAAGGCCACAAGCGTTGGGAAGAGAAAGCTGATGGTGACGAAGAGAATTGTGCCAAGAAGTAGCGCATCGACGTCGTATGTCGCAGGCTCGACTCGGCTGCGAAGCGGATTGTATTTGCGCCCTGCAAGTGTCCCGTCGGGTTCAGCGCCTGCCAACAACACTTGGGCATCCACTGACCTCGAAAGACGTTGAAAAGTGCGCTGAGCGCGCTCAAGCTCCAGCGATAGACGAGCGTGGCGGCAACGTAGCAGGCGAAGAAGGGGAGAGTGAGGAGCGAGACGAGATCGGCCGCGGTAGCGAGGAGGGAGGAAGCCCCGAAGATCCCGCAGAGACCGATGATGTGTACCGGTAGATGCGCAAGGACGGGACCGAGGAAGACTGCGAGAAATGGGAGAGATCAGCCGCGAGATGCGGTCGAAGTTCGAAATGACCAACCGTTCTCCCAAAGCTGCGAGAGGAAGAGGAAGGCCCGGCAAATAACTGTTGCAATCTCGTCGTTCAGCTTAACGCCCATCGGCCAGCTGCTCAGCCACGCGAGCAGCTCGCGCAAGTAGGCGAGGACGTAGACCTGCGAGGGACGCTGTGTGAGCGGAACAAAGACCCAGGAGGGGGGAGACTGGAAACCACTTACTCTGACAAGCTGCTCAGCCAGACGCTTGAGTAACGGAGCATTGTCACGAACGTAGGAAGCCAGCGCCATTCCAATGATGAAGTCGTTCGCGATCAGCCAGACGAGGTTGAAGAAGCTGTACAAGGTCTCGTCAGTGACGCTTCGGGGAGCGGTGGATGAGCCAGCTCACCGAATATAGGCCGTGTGCGCCTGAACTCTTGCATCAGCCGAGGCGCTCCCGTATAGATCGCGCCGCAGCGACACAAACATCGGGAGCAGCGAAGCCGCCTGAGCGAAGCGCGTGTGCAGCTGGCGCCCTGTTGACATGATCGTCAGCGGAGGCTGTTGACATTGACACACTGGAGAAACGCACCGAAGGCTGTACGCTCCGAAAGGGGTCCGATAAGCGGAATCCGGCGGGAAAGAATGTGCGCGCCCGAACAAAGCACCGCCGTCGCAAGTCCGAGCAGCGCGCATGACGGGTGTAATGCACGGGGTGCAGACGGGCCGCTCGCGCCGCTGACGGCAATGTGCCGGTCTTGGTGAAGGACGTTGATCTGCACGTCGTGTTTGTAAGCTTCTTCACCCTCGTTATGCAGGGTGCTCGACTCACAATCTGGATGGCCGATGCAATTGATGAGCGGGCGTGCGGTGATGCTGGTCCTCGAGTCGAGGACGGCGGAACATCGTCAACTTCTATGCGGCTGAAGCTGGCAGGATGAAAGTCAAGCGGGAGTGGCGAGAGCGCGAAGACCTCGAGGTGTCCTAGAGGCGTGTACATTATGATGGAGGGTGAGGTGGAGAGAGCGGAAGCGTCGATTTGCAAGTCGGGGTTGTCGAGCAGGTCGAAGCGGAGTTCCGGCGTGTGCTCGGCCCCGTCCGTCCCTGCATCAGTCCTGCATACCACCTTCCCCAGAATGTCCAATCCGTGTTGTGCATTTGCCGCTCCTTGCTGCCGCGGTCCCGTCTCAGCCTCGTCGACATCCTCCGCCTCAACCACGTCCGTCGCGACGCACACCTCGCCAGCCCTTCGTCCGACGATGTGCAACAGCCTGGATGACTTGACCGAATCTTCCAGCGTCCGGAGAGCCCGCTGACGCAGGTTGTCCGGCACGAGCAGGGAAGCGGTGCCCCTCCTCGACATGGCGAGCTCTCCTTGCCCGTCGGCAGTCGCCTAAAAGCTGCCGCGCCGCTGGAGGTGCTGTTTGGCCGAAAGCGTGTACTGCGAGTCGTCGCCCTGCCAATAAACAAGCTGTCCGTCAACGGCGCCCAGTTAATCGAGGGAAACTGATGAAGACGAACGATGTGAGAGAGCGGGATGGCAAGGCGTCGGGCGCAGGCGAGCAGAGCAGCACTCACAGCAGCAGACAGCAACAGTCCAGTCCAGCCTGGCAGCATCTACACTGCGGCAGTTGGTCTGAGCGACTCCTCCTGAGCTTCGCGCTCACCTCTTGGACCGTTCCCGCTCACGCTCAATCCCGCTAGCTATGGCGCCGCCCAGCAAGAAGACCAAGACTGACCACGTCCCGACTGGCGACGACCTCGAGGACAACTTCCTCATAGAAGACGAGTTCGCGGAGGCTTCGGACGGCGACGAGCCAGAGGGGCTGGCGGATCTCTCGGACGACGCGGGCGCAGTCGCGGTGGAAGGGGGCGACGCAGATGATTTGGGACCTGCCCCTTCTGCCGGGAAGAAGCGTTCCGCCGAGGATGCGGGCGTAGGAACCGAGGACAAGCCGCGGAAGAGCAAACGGGCGGCGAAGAAGGCCAAGGAGAAGAAGGCGAAGAAGCTGACAGAGCTCGAGGTTGACGGCAGAGAAAAAGAGGACATGGGATTGCTGCCGGTCGAAGCGTTGGCGGACAGGCTGGCGGAGAAGCAGAAGCGCGCGCTGCCAAACCTCACGGCGCTCGAGATGGACGAGATGCGGATTAGCCGTGGGTTAACTTGTTTCCGAACTCTACCAGAATCTCCAGCTGAGTGATGCGGTCCACAGAGTCGATGATCCTCGACACCTCCGCGATAACAGCGCGAGGGTCGCTGCGGGGCTTCATGAAAGAAGGTGGGCTTCGTCCTCTTGCTTCCCCCGTCGAGCGTCCTAATCAAGGCTCTGCAGCTCTTCCTACGGCCTGCAACACACTCGCCAAGATGCCCAAAGCAGCCGGTTCACCTCGCATCATCGCCCTCGCTGGAGCTGCGTTGCGTGTCGCCGCTCTTGTCCGGTGCGTGGAGCTCGTACAGTCTGTTGGACTTGTCGAGCTTGACGCTTGTCGTGCAGTGACGTCAAGGAGTTCAAGACAAAGACGAAGGACGGGCTGATTGACGTTGCGAAGCTTTTTGCCAAGGTGCGTCCGCTTCGATCGTCCGTGGCGAGCGCAAGCTAACCTTCCTTGGTCTCTCACAGCACTTCAAGCTTGCTGAGCATGCCGAGTACCTCAAGAAGACACACGTCGGTCTCGCGGTCGGCACGCCTAACCGCATCGAGAAGCTGCTCAACGAGACAGGTCTGTTCAGCCATCTGTCTCTCCATCTCGCTAGGTTATGCTGACACCGCATCTTCTTGCAGAGTCTCTCCACCTCACCCACCTGTCACACTTAATCCTTGACGTCTCGCATCTCGACTCGAAGAAGCGGTCACTCGTTGACCTGCCGGAAACCCGCGCCGACCTCTTCAAGCTGCTCGGCAGCAAGGCGATCATGGACAGGCTCCGCGAGGGCAAGATGAAGATCGTATTGTTCTGAGCCCAGCAGCAATCCGTTCCTGCATACCTCTCCAGCCTGACCGAAGCGAGAGATGAATGCTGATTGCGACACGATGATGCGTACTCGTACAAGCCGGTACACTCCTCCTCCTGCTCCTTCGCCGCCTAGAAACCCTTGGGGTTGACGCGCGAGGTGACCTTGGTGAAATGAGGGACCTTGTGAATGCCCTTCCGGTAGTTCCTGCCGTACCGCGAGAAAACGGTGTACTTGTCCCGCGCCGGCATCTCTTGCTCAGTCGGCAGCTCGAGGCACCTCGTCTAAGAAGCCAGGGGTCAGTGATGAACCTCGGGCTGAGCGAGACAAACAGTAACGGACCAGGGAAAGCGTCTGGACGCCTGAAGCATTGACAGCCGCAATAACATCGTCCACCGCCTTTAGCCGCAGTCGCTGGCGGGTCTTGCGTGTCGGCGACATGCGGTATGGGATCTTCCTGCGGTCGAGGAGATGGGTGAGCTCGACACGAGACAACGCGCTGCGAAGGTATGCGCGCACCATAGCAAGCCTCCGAGGGTCGTTTGAGAAGGCCTAAATGCGCCAAACATCCTTCCTGAGCAAGTGGGTGGGAGTGACGAGAGCCCACCCTTGTGCGATGAAGGTCTGGCGAGAACGACAACTTCATAACCCGCTTCCACCGCTGAAAGGGTTGTGTTCACTGGCAAGACAGCGCTATTACAGGCTACAAAGCGCTCTCCCGCTGTCACATCATCACAGGATGGCCGCACTCGCCCACACGCAAACCCCCGACTCGCTCGCCCAGCAACTCCACGTCGCGCTCGACAACGGCCTCACGGCGAGCCACGTCGCGGAGAACCAGCGCAAGTATGGCAAGAACGGTGCGTACGGATCCTGCACACCTATCCTCGAGACAGAGACCGCTGACGACGACTCGTCTTTCCCTCGCATTCTTGTCCCGACCCCTCTGCCGATCCAACTGCTCCCTTTCTGCGACTGCAGTTCTGCCGGAAGAGCCCTCGCCACCGCTGTGGGAGCTCATTCTCGACCAGTTCAAGGACCAGCTCGTCCTGATCCTCCTTGCGTCGGCCGGAATCTCCCTCGTCCTTGCGTACCTCGAGGAAGGCGAAGACAAGGCAACTGCCTACGTCGAACCCATCGTCATCCTCGCTATCTTAATTGCGAATGCATGGGTCGGAGTTGTACAGGAGACGAACGCGGAAAAGGCCATCGAAGTGCGCCAGGGTCTCGTTTAAATCGCAGGAGAAGTCGCTGACTGAGCGGCTACGCGTACAGGCCTTGATGGAGTACTCGCCTGACGAGGCGAAGGTCCTCCGCGATGGACGAGTGCAGAAAATCCACGCCGTCGACCTCGTCCCGGGCGATGTCATCTCGCTCGCGGTTGGCGACAAGGTTCCTGCCGACAGCCGCGTCGTCAGCATCAGCTCGGCGAGCTTCACGATCGACCAGGCGTTGTTGACGGGCGAGAGTCACAGCGTGAGCAAGTCGACAGCTATTGTAAAAGACGAGAAGGCGGTTAAGCAGGACATGGTGAACATGCTCTTCTCGGTGCGTCGCCCTCTCATCGAGTAACGATGGTCCTTGCTGACGAGGTGCGCAACAGGGCACGACCGTCGTCACAGGCAAGGCGCGGGCGCTCGTTGTCGCGACTGGCACGCAGACTGCCATCGGCGACATCCACACCTCCATCACCTCGCAAATCAGCGAGAAGACGCCGCTCAAGCAGAAGGTCGACGACTTTGGCGAGCAGCTCGCCAAGGTCATCGCCGTCATTTGCATCCTCGTCTGGGTCGTCAATTTCCGCAACTTCAACGACCCGTCACACGGCGGTCTCGTCAAAGGCGCGATCTACTACTTCAAGGTGTGTCTATTTCATCGAAGCGTTTCGAGGCGTGCTGACGACTGTTTCGCAGATCGCTGTCGCGCTCGCAGTCGCCGCCATTCCCGAAGGTCTCCCCGCCGTTATCACGACTTGCCTCGCACTCGGCACGAAGAAGATGGCTCGCAAGAACGCCATCGTCCGCTCGCTCCCCTCCGTCGAGACGCTCGGCAGCACGAACGTCATTTGCTCGGACAAGACGGGAACTCTCACGACCAACCAGATGAGCGTCGCAAGGGTGCGTGCAGCTTGTTACAGCACGTCGTATTGAAACTGACGCGCGGATCGCAGGTCTCGGTTGTCGAAGACGCCTCACTCAAGCAGTTCGAGGTCGAGGGAACGACCTACGCACCGACTGGCGACCTCCTTGAGCCGAATGGCGCTAAGGTCGACCCGCAAGTTCTCGCTGGCCCCACCTTTACGCGCCTCGCCGAAATCGCCTCGCTGTGCAATGACGCCAAGATCGCCTACGCCGAGAAGGACAACAGCTACACGAGCATTGGCGAGCCCACCGAGGCAGCCCTCCGTGTCCTCGTCGAGAAGATTGGCGCGTCCGCCGTCAACTCGTCGTTTTCGTCGCTGTCCCCGCAGGCTCGCGTCAATGCTGTGAACACCGACATCGAATCACGCTTCGCTCGCCTCCTCACCTTCGAGTTCTCGCGGGACCGCAAGTCGATGTCGGTTCTCGTGCGCGAAAAGAACGCCACGACCGCCGCGCTTTTCGTCAAGGGCGCTCCCGAATCGGTGGCTGAGCGCTGCGACTTTGTCGACACCGGCTTGTCTCGCCAGCCCCTCACTCAGCAACTTCGTGACGAGATCAACAAGACGGTCCTCGACTACGGGTCGCAGGGTCTGCGCACTCTCGCTCTCGCCTACGTTGACGACGTCGACCCCGATGCCGACCACTATCACACGGACTCGTCGTCGAAGTATATCGCGTTTGAGCAGAAGATGACCTTCGCCGGTCTCGTTGGCATGCTCGACCCGCCTCGTCCGGAGGTTCGCGGTGCGATCGAGAAGTGCAAGACGGCTGGCGTTCGCGTCGTCGTCATCACCGGCGACAACAAAAACACGGCCGAGACGATCTGCCGACAGATTGGCGTCTTTGGCGACACGGAGGACTTGACAGGCAAGAGCTACACGGGCAAGGAGTTCGACGCGCTTTCGCAGCAGGACAAAATCAGCGCCGTCCTCAATGCCAGCCTGTTCAGCCGCACAGAGCCGGGACACAAGCTCCAGATCGTCGAACTTCTGCAGGAGCAGGGTCTCATCTGCGCGATGGTGCACTCCCTCCTCTTCCCGCCTGCTTACTAAGCTGACCACTGCATTATAGACCGGTGACGGGGTCAACGATGCACCTGCGCTCCGTCGCGCTGCGATCGGTATCGCCATGGGATCCGGCACTGACGGCAGGTCTCGTTTGACGTCAGCGTGCCCGGACTTCTGCTGACCTTCTTCTCGCTTGCAGTCGCCAAGCTCGCTTCCGACATGGTCCTCGCCGACGACAACTTTGCCAGCATCGAGGCCGCCATCGAGGAGGGTCGCTCAATCTACGAGAACACCAAGCAGTTCATCCGCTACCTCATCTCTTCCAACATCGGCGAGGTTGTCAGGTGCGTTACGCTGCCATAATCGCCGCGCTAGACACGAGCTGACATGCTCGCCGGCCCTCAGCATCTTCCTCACGGTCCTCCTCGGCATGCCTGAAGCACTCCTCTCCGTCCAGCTCCTCTGGGTCAACCTCGTTACCGATGGCCTGCCTGCGACCGCGCTCGGCTTCAACCCTCCCGACCACTCGATCATGCGTCGCCCGCCTCGCTCCGCCAAGGAGCCGCTCATCAGCGGATGGCTCTTCTTCCGCTACTTGATTATCGGCATCTACGTTGGCTGCGCCACCGTCTTTGGCTGTGTGTCGGTACCGTATCGCGCCACGAACGAGATCTAGACTGACGGCTTGTCTGCAGACGCCTGGTGGTTCATGTTCTACAAGGGCGGCCCGCAGATTTCGTGGTACCAGCTCGTGCGTATGATCTTTGGCTTCCTACCCGAACCCCTAAGATGTTGATACCTTGTTTGGTCGCCAGACGCACTTCCATAAGTGCTCGGAACTCTTCCCCTCGATCGGCTGCGACATGTTCGCAAACGAGATGGCCAAGCGTGCGACGACGATCTCGCTCTCCATCCTCGTCGTTATCGAGATGTTCAATGTGAGTACTCAGTCGCTGCCGACAACGAATTGAAAGCTGACTCGAGCGCGCGCAGGCCCTCAACTCGCTGGCCGAGAACGAGTCCCTCCTCACCCTCCCACCGTGGCGCAATATGTACCTCGTCGGCGCCATCGCGCTCTCGATGGCGCTGCATTTTATGATCCTCTACGTCCCCTTCTTCGCCACCCTCTTCCAGATCACGCCTCTCAACCTAGACGAATGGAAGGCCGTGGTCGCGATCTCGTTCCCGGTCATTCTCATCGACGAAGCCCTGAAGCTCATCTCAAATGCTATCGTCGCCCCTTCCGCGAAGGAGAAGACGGAGTAGTGCGAAGAGGGATGGATGGGCGGATGGGCGGACGAAAAGGCCGCACGCAGACTCATGTTTAGATTCCTCGCAACCTCTCGCACTCGCAGCAATACCAGAGAGCGGTACTGTATCGTCGATATCTGCCTGGTCAGGGCTGCGTGTCTATACCTGCCTTCGCATCATTCACAGCTTCGCCTATATTCGCATCATTGGCCCGTTCCGACGGCGGCGCTTTGAGCGTTTTCACTATGGCCTGTGTCCGTTCCACAGCGCCGTGCTGCGTGCCGACACTTGCGCTCGGCTCGCCCTCCGTCACGTCGTCATCTCGCAAGACGCGGTCGGCTGTCCGGAACCGCTTGGGAAGCTCGCCGAGAACGAGATGCCGCTTCCACTCATCTGGCAGCTCGCCAAAGCCGCCATGCAAGCCGATCAAGACGATCTGCGCCACGACAAAACTCGAATAGTGAGCTTCCTCCGTAGCAAGGAGCGAAAGGAGACGGCACACACCTCCTCGACAACCTTTTCAAGCTCCTTCTCCCGCTTGATCGCGTCCTCCCGTTCCTGCTTCTCCTCGTTCAGCATCTCATGTAGCCGCACTATGTCGGACTTGTTCTGCTCCAGCGCGTCTTGTACCGCATCTCGTCGCTTGCCCTCGGCTCGTTTGGATCGCCATGTCTCGCCAAAAACTGCGGGCGCTCAAAAGTTGACGCGCCGCGTCGGAAGCTTGCAAGAACGACTCACTGATCATTGCCGCGACGGAAAAGAGGAACTGCGCGGGAAGCCACGACTCAACGGGTCGTCCAGCGGCAAGACTGGCGGTACGCACCGTTTCGCTGAGAAAGTTGGCTCCCGTGTCGATCGCCTTGGACTCGCTCAGAGGCCGCACATGTCGCGGAGACTCGCCGAGAAGCTTGACGCGCAACTATGAGGACGGAAAGGATCGTTTGGCGGGTCAGCTCCGCTTCACCATGAAGTGACCAGTTTCAAGACACGCACGTTCATCCTGCAGGTATTTACGGTCAGTAGGGAGGCCGCAACGGTGCGCAGGACGGTGTGGAGGCTCACTCTGCTCGATGCAGGAACTGCGCCATCTGGATTGTCCGACCTGCGCAAACGAACGAAGATGGGTCAGCTAGGAGTTCGCTCAGCCCCATTGCGTTCTGTACTCACTTTTGAAGCCGTCATGATCCTTCGCCTGCTGCTTGATCTTGTTCGCAATCGGTTTCGACAGCGTTCGCAGGAGAAGTGAGCCGATCTTGAGGCTGTCGGCAGAAAGGCAGGGTTAGCTCATTTCCCCTGGCGATAGAATGAATCCTCCTCGGCGCACCTAGCCATATTAGTCGCAGTCCTATGGCGAGACCGAACGCAGAGGAGAGTCGAGAAGGGGGAGTGAGGGTTGAACCCGTGAAGGACGGGTCCGAAGAGGAAGAAGGGGAGTTGGACGGTGAAGAAGGTTCAGAAGTAGCTGCCACTGTGCTCACGATGCCCCGTAACGCGTAGTGGTTGGTGGTCGACTTGCAAGAGTGTCTGAAAGCGATGAGGATGAGTGACGGGCAGCAGGCGATGAGCGGCGGGTTGGGCTACTGATGAAGACTGTCAAGTTGCTTGCGAAGGGCAAGCCAACGACGACAGCTCAAGAGGTGATTGAAAGAGTGCCGATGAGGGACGTCTTCTCCTTCGGCGATACTACCGGCACGTGACCTCTTAAACTCTCGACAGAAAGCCCGACTGGGCGTGATGTGCGGCAAGAGACATGCAATGCGTTCCAACGATTCGAGATCTACCCTGGAGCTCTCGCGGCGCGCCGTCGCCCTCCAGCGTCGTCCTCATCCATCCTTTTCTGCGGGTCGAACAACACTCAGCTTCGAAACTTCAAACGGACGAGGCAGACGCGAGTACGCACAGAGCATCACGACACCCATGCCGGACCCGCCGTCTGCGACGTCGACACCGCCGAGGATCGGCTTCGTCGCATAGTTGCTGCGAGCAGGAAGGCAAGTCAGCTACGGGGCGCCATAGGGCTCAGACGGGATCGCGGCTCACTAGAGATAGTAGTGAAGGAAACCGCTGTAGGGAAGGTGCGATAGTTTGTCAGCGACGAGCGAGGAACTTGGATCGGCGAACGAGTGACTCACTCTCCCTTGCCGAACTGTCGATCACGAACACGCAAGCGTCAACAAGTTGTAGAGACGAGGAGACGGAGTACCCCACGCACCTTTAAATCATCGAGGAACAGGCTGTTGTCTTGCAGCGTCAGAGCGTTCATCACGTCAAAGCCGTTCTGGAGAGGCGTCAGACCGTCAGCGGGTCCCGGTTCGCGCAGAGTGTGCTGCGACATACCTTCGAGATGACGGCCAACGCATCGCCCATCAGCACCTTAAGCCTGTCCCCCAGCACCTTGCGTTCCTCCGGCGTCTCGTCCTTCCAGTTCTTGACCGGCACCGAAACGCTGCCGTCGCCAAGGTCGGCACAGGAAGGCGCAGCGGTCGTGGCGTAGTAGAAGAGGTAGGCCGCGTTGACGTTCGTCGGAGGCGTGGCCTTGAGAGCGGTCGAGGGGAGCGAGTAGAAGCAGAAGATATCGGTGATGCGGTGCATCTCAGGGTCCTGCACGGCCGCGAAGTCAGTCGAGGCATGCAAAAAAGTCAGGCTCTCGGTACGCACCTCGACAACATAGGTCCAGGTGACCTGACCCTCCCTCTTCCCGTTAACGTCCTTCCCTCGCCCGGCAAGAAGCGCATGCTCGACATCCTTGTTGCTCAGCATCGGTGCCATGTCGAACCTCGCGAGATATGCCCTCAGCAGCCTGCTCGCCTGCTTCAAGTCCCGCTTCTCGAGTTCCCTCAGTCCCGGAATCGCCGTCTCGCCTCCAACGCGGTAGTACGTCGCCATCCGGGCGACAGTCGAGTTGCGTGGGACGGCAGAGAAGCCGAGCTTGACAAGCTTGGGTGGGTTGAGGTTGCGATGATAGTACTGGCAGCGCGTGACGGGCGTAGGGAGGAAGGCGCCGGCCGTATAGATCGCCTGGAAGATGCCGCGAAGGTGGGTCCGACGGGTGACCTCCTTGATGAGGATGGGAGCGAGGCGCTTCGAGCGCAGCTTCTTGTGAACGACGAGGAAGTTAATCTCCGTGCAGCGCTTCGTCCTGTCAGCGGGCGAGTCTTCAGTTAACGAGCCCTCCATGAGCGAATCTCGTGGTTCACGCACGCGTTGCGGATACGCAAGTCGAGCGGGATGCCCGAGATGAAGCCGACGAGCTTGCCCGTCTGGGCGACGCGGATGCCGACGTGCCAGTCGGGGAAGTAGCCAGGCGGTTTCAGCGCCCTGCGAGGTCTAACGTCAGTGAAAAGACGAGATGCAGATGGGAAGTATGTACGCACCACTCGATAAACTCTGGCGAGTAGTCGAAGCGGAACGAAGCGTCCAGATCCTCGACATAGTGGTTGGTCAGGAGCTCGTAGACCTCCTTGAGCTGCGGAAGGCGAGACGCGTCAGCACACCCTCTTCAAGCCGAGGGAGAATGCTCCATACCTCCTTGGGGTCGGAAAGGTTGACGGTGACCCATCGGAAGTCCTTGTGCAGCTCAATCGGCTCCTGCCTGACCTCCTCCGGCTTCCTGTCCGGCTCAATCGCACCCTCCTTCACGTCTTCTTCTTCTGCGAATCAGGCAAGATCAGCACCTATACAAAATGACGAGGAAGAAGCGGACCACTCACTCGCGTCGAGCCGCATGACCGGCTGAGTTCGCCAGAATTTGTGCGACCTGCGAGACCAGCGTTAGGCAACTCCTCTGACTGTGGGCGATCGCCACGCACGCCATGTCTTTTGCGCCCTTGCCCATGAAGCCCTTCTTCCCCATAATCACGTCCTTGTCAATCTGCATCATCGCCAGCAACTCCTGCACCTGGTCCGGCGACATCTTTGGCAGCTCCGGGTGATCGTGGGCGATCCGTTCTGCGACCGCATCGAGCTGTTTGTCGGAAAGCTTCAACGCCTTGCCCTTGCCCTTGTCCTGGGGGAGAGGTGCCTGCGACGCCGCGGCAGAAGCTGGGGACGATGAGGCGCCGCTCTTCTTCGCAGGCGAGCCGACCTGGATGTGGTTCTTCAGCGCCGACAGAGGGAGCTTCTTGCGACCAGCGGGACCCTTTGCCGACTTGGAGGGGATGAGGCGGGGCGTCGCAGAGCTGGCCGACGGGCCCGCTGCAGGTTCCTCCGAGTCCGAGAACTCTGGCAAGTCTCCATCGTGGTACGCTGCTTGCCCCTCCGCGCTGTCATCGCCGTCCGCCTGCCCGTCATCGCTGGTGGGCGAGGGTGTCGACACGGCGGCGAGCGACTCAACGAGCGCGCGCTCGATGTCGGCTGGCGTAGTCTTGAGCTTCGACTCGTCCATCTTAGCGGCGCAACGAGCAAACAAGCGAGGTGGGCGAGCGTTGTCGTCGACTGTGGAGGCCGAGCGTTGAGCGATGCGTCCTTCCGCCTGTTGCGCTTCCCTTGTCACAAGCTCGTTCGCCTAGATGCAATACTAGAGCATGCTACTGGCGAGCGATGTTGCCCCGCTCAAGGTGCTGCGACTCGTGGACCGTCAGGACCCCGACGTCTTCCGTCTTCGACTCTCCAGCACCCGGTCTCCTACCCCGGACGCTGCCCCTACATGGCGAAATTGTACTCGTCCGACGCGAGGAAGGCTGCCAGCTTTGGTCTCGTACCGTTCACTCCAACTGGAGAGGATGTAGCGGATGCTGCAGCGGCGAAGAAGGTGGATGGGACACGAAGCAGCGCGAGCAAGATGGTCAGGTATGAGCAGTACAGTCTGAATGGTCAGAAACGTGGAATGATCATCGCGCGCATCTCGTCGATGCCACCGTCGGCGAACCTCGCAAGGTGCGCTCCCTCTCCTCCTCGACTTGTTCCGCGCGCTGACAGCGCTCTCTACGACAGCGGCAAACCCTGACGCGGACAGGTGTCTTTGAGGAGCCTTTCGGTCTGCATAAACCTGCGAATTTGTTCTAAGGTGAGTAAAAGGACTCGTTTGCTTTCGGACAGAAGCGCGCCAACAAAGTCTGGCCGACTTTTCGTACAGTACAACCCAGGCTTCACGTCCAAATGGACACGTATCATTCATACATCATCGTCTTCTCCCTACGAGACATACTCGGCTTGCTCAAGGCATTCATATTCGTTGACACCGCGATCAAGCGGGGAGCGCGCAACCCTTCTCAGCGGGACGTTGTACGTCGTGTCTCGCTCTTTGGTGCGTCGCCTGCGTTGACGCTGTCCAGGAGTAACTCCAGCACTACCTCCGCACTCTCGCCAACGAGGAAGACGAATACGAACCCCACTCAAGATCCTCGTCCTGCTTTCCCCGCTCTTCACGGATGGGCCGGACTATCCTTACATCACTCTCCTTTCCGCGCCAGACGAGCAGAACGCTCGCCATCTGCAGCGCTTCTACAGCTAGCCCACAGGCGACATCCTTGACGACTCCGACGGACCCTATCCTCCCTTCCTACACTACTGTACTCGCAACCTTACAGACGCCGCGCACCTCCTCGCCCTGATTCTGAACGCGATCAATCAGATCTGATAGTTCGAGGAGGTGATGCTGTACGAGCAAGACGCGGGCCGCGCGACGTTCGACGCGTTTTCAGGTTTCTCTAAAGAAGCTCAACTCGTCGTGGCGGGGATCTAGGCTTTTGCCTGGCAAATCTTCAACCCACCTACGTCTTCGCTCGGCTTGCGTCTTCGGACGATCCGTCTTCGCCATCGCCCTCTCTCCTCGCGCGAATCGAATCATTCCTGAAGAAGCCAACTCCAAGCGTATCCTGCTCGCCCGCCGCAGCGCCCGCGCCTGCGACGCCATCTCGCCCAGGACGCGCTTCCGGTTTGCCGCCTTCACCTCGTCCAGCAGAGCCACGCGACGGGGACGACGACGACGTTACACCTCGCCCTGCGTCCGGCTTATCCTCTCATGGTCGCAGGTCGGTGCCGCGTCAGCCTGCATTCGCACGAACGACTCGCTCTACGACGTCGCGCTCAGACACCCCAGCCCCCGATCTCCGCGTCGCCAAGGCGCCTTCGCATTCCCATCGCTACAGGCTGCGAAAAGCCAACGACCGTTCGCACACATGCAGATCTCCCTCGTCACTTGCGCAAATCTGCAGAGTTTCGAGATCGTCGACGTCGAGTACTCGGCGACTGGCTTCATCTCGAAGCCCAACAGGACGCCTCTCGAGGACGCGTTGCTGAGTGAGCGGCCGTTCGCGCAACTTGCGCTGACGATCATGCACTGCATCGAGGCAGAGACCGCCCTGTCACAAAGTCTCGCACGTTCAGCTGATTCTGAGACCGCATCGACGCAGGCCGCACTCCGTGTCCTTCACCGCATCCTCCGCCCGCTCGACACGGTTGAGGGTCACACCGTCGTCGCCGGACTCGTCGACGATGGCTTCACTGTTAGCGGAGAAGACCCGGTCATCCTCACGTGTACTCTGCAGACCAAGGAGGATCTGTTCGCCGTGACCGCGGTCGACGAGTGGACTTCGTCTATGGCCGCGCTCTTCGTCAAGCGTGCGCCCGAGTCGGTGCTCGAGCGCTGCAACTTCATCGAGAACGGCTCGTCTCGACAGCCTCTCACTCAGCAACTCCGCGACGAGATCGACAAGACGATCCTCAGCTACGGCTCGCAAGGTCTGCGTACTCTCGCTCTCGCCTACGTCAACGACGTCGACCTCGACGACGACCACAACCACACGGACTCGTCGCCAAAGTGCGTCGCGTTCGAGCAGGAGATGACCTTCGCCGTCTCGTCGGCATGCTCGACTCAGAAGCGTCTGCGATTCCGGCGCTTCGCACAACCTGCATCGACATCCACCGCGAATCGATGCACAAGATCCCGACGCAGTCTGTCACAGCGTTGCTTGTTCGCCAGTACGCTCGACTTATTGCCGAGTGGGAAATGGCGGGTCATGCATCGCAGTATCGTACGCTTCCACCCATTTTCACAGCATGCTCTTTCGCTGAATCGACAAGAAACGCAGTGATCGACCTCGCTTTCAACGCCAACGTCGCCTGGGAGTACCGGAAGGTGCTGCTCCGCCGCCTCTTTTTCACAAGTGAGTTCGCAAAAATGCCATTCCTTCAGTCGCGAAGCTAATGATACCTTCTCTTGATGCAGGCGAGCACCCTCTCTTCGACGACCCTATACCGCTTCCGCCCCACCCGGCCTCGTCACAGTCCGATGCCATGCAGTCCGACTCCGCGACCAAGCCTCAAAGTTCGCTCACCAAGGCCGCCTCGTCTAGATCGCCTCTCCTCCCCACTACCGGCGTCGGCTCGTTCATTCCGAATCGTCCTGCGAGCCGTCCCAGCGACGACGAGGATGCGGACCAAGGAGAATGCGGCGTCGCACACCTTCCGCCGTCAGGCGCAGCGATCGGCAGCTTTGCAGCCTTCGGGATGGGCCGCGTGCTTCGTTAGGCTACAGGCGAGGCTATCACGACTGCGCTTCCACCGCGACCGAAGACCAAGCCGAAACCTCAACGCCACATATCAAGCGATCCTCCTCTCCTGCTCCCGCCGATCATCCTCTTCCAGCTACATTTGACCGCAGAAATCTTCGTATGTATCTGCAAGCTATAAGGCCGCTGTCAGCCTTCGTTCGTTTTATTCCTTCCCCGTCTCGTTCTCCCTTCTTTCAACCCTTTTGTTCAACTCGTCGCGCAATCTTAGAGTCTTGTTGTTTGGTCCTAAGCTCCCTGGTAGTCACACCGTTGATTTGACCTTACGAGCGGCGAAACGCGGCGTGAATCCGCAAGACGACACTCTCTTCCCTTCGTCACCACCATGGACTATCTGGACGGGTGAGAGCGACCGCAACGCAGCGACAGGCCTGTGCTGATTCTGTGTGCGCCGCGCAGGAACCTCCACCAGTCGTTGTTGACGGCCCTCGCCGCCAACCTCGCCTCGACATCGGACCAGGACGACCTCGCGCTCCTCACGACCTCGTTCAGCTCGCTTGAGCCTATCTCGAACAAGGCAGTCAATGGCGTACTCAGCAGGATGAACGGAAGCTCTGGTGCGGGTGAGGGAGAACTCGTCGTCCGTCCTCCCCACTTGCCCGTCGGCGACTTTGGCGAAGCTGACCCCCGACTCTATGCTGCCAGACGAACGACCAGCTTGAAGGCATGATCGCCTTTGCCGAGTACTCGAGCAAAGCCGAGCCCAACCAAGCGCAGGCGAGCCAGGTCGCGAAGCTCTTGCAGGGCATCCCAAGATGGTCTCTCGAGCCAGCGCTCGGCGTGCAAGGTGCGTAGCCGTCCAGCCAAGGCTAACGACATACTGACCGGTCCGCGGATCTCGCACAGCGTCGTACGATTGGGCTCCCGCCGACCGTCTCGCTTTCGCTCTTACCGACGCCGCCTTCCATTGCGCCGACTCCAACGTGCACGCTCGCGAAGCTGTCATCAAGAGCATCCAGTATGTGCAAGCCGAGCTTGAATCTCAGGCTCGCCACGCTCCCGGTGGGTTGATGCGCTTCGGGAACCAGCATCAGGACTCGACTGACCCGCCTCTCCGCGTATGAACAGGTCCGCGCACAATCTCTTACGTCCTACCAGCTCTCAACGGTCTACGTCGAGCTATGCCGCGAGGCCTTTTCACCTGGACGGCCTCGGACCCTCAGCCATCCATCTTGTCCTTCGACGACCCGTCCGTCGCTCACCTTCGCTCAATCTTCGCAAACTCGAGCGATCTCGAGTTGTCCTCGGAAGAAGGCCGCATCGCCCTCGCCACTCTCGAAAAGTACCAGTTCGCTCAGCCCGGACTGTCGCCGACCCTTCCGCTTCTCGCCAGCCTCGAGATCCAGCAGGCGTACTGGTCGTCCTTCCTCTCGCCGGCAAAGTCGAGCGATGCACGCTGGAAGGGAATGCTCGTCGCGAGCGGCACACAGACGGACAAGTTGGCCATGCCGCAGCAGATCGCAGCGGAAGGTGTCGCTCAGAAAGCGCTCGAGGTCTGGCAAAGGGTTGTTCGCGCTATCGAAACGGAGGACGAGTTCGACGACGAAGTAGACCTTCAGCCGACGCCGCTCCTCGTCGCCAGTCTCGTAAGTCCTCTCCCCGTGAGAAGACGATCCGGCGCTGATGCATTCTTGCCTGCAGACGCTTGCTGTCACAGCTTCCGTCGTCGTCCGCAAGCTCGAACCCGACCTTCTCAGCATTCTCGAGTCGGTCCTACATCCAGAATCTGCCGGAATCGACGAGTCCATCCAGGTCGCCGGATCTCAAGCCCTCCAGGTCATCGCGCATGGGTACGTTCGCCCTTCTGCACCGAAGAGCGCCCTTTGACATCCATCTATTTGACAGCTTCCCAGAGCGCCTCTCGTCGGCAACCGAGATCATCCGGCGCTTCCTCCTTTCGCCTGCCCTGCGTCCCTCGGACGACCCCTCGACGCTCACTCCTGCGTTGCAGGCCGCTACCGACGCGTACTCTGCACTTCTCGCCCGCTCCGACTCATCCGTCCGCACTTCCGCTGTTCAGACGCTTCTCAACCACCTCGCCTCTATCGAGCGGCAGGGCCATGTACCAAACGGCGACAGCTTCGTTGATGCGGCAAGCACCATTGGCAGCGTCAGGCGGTACGGAGGCGATACGGCGGAAGTCGCTGCCAACATCGCTCATGTCGTGTCGCTTCTCGCGAGGAAGAGCAGCGAGACCTCTGTGCGTCGTGACCCACTTTGGTGGGGGGGGGGGCACGGCAAGCTGACGTTGAGTCTGCGCAGCTTATTCGCCTCGTCGGCTCGACCCTACTGCACTACGCTACGAACGGCAGCGTTCTCGTGCAGTGTGCTGCTCTCATCGAGCTGTGCGAGCTCGCGGCCGTTTCGGACAAGCATGCCTACATCGAGTCGTTGCGAACGGTCACGAGCGTTGCTCGGGCTGCAACGGGAGGCGACGATATCGGCTACCAGACCGTGAACTCGGGTTCACTGCCTTGGAATATGCAACCTACTGACCTGTCTTGATATACGCAGGGCATCTCCGCCCTCAACCAGCTCGCTACCATCGCGGCCAAAAAGCGCGAGGAGCTGGGCTTCTCGTTCCTCACGGAGCTCCTGACGCTCTTCGGCCACAAGGGCGTCGAGAACGCGGGTTCGAGCGAAGAGGTGAGCGGGAGACCATGTGCGCAAAGCATGGTAGGTCACGCTAAGCCGACCAATCCCCTCAGCGCACCCAGATGCTCCTCGCCATCGTCAGCGTCCTCGACAGCTATCTTACGCAGGTCTCCTTCGACGCCTCATCAGTCATCTCGTCGGCTCTCGGCGCCCTGTTCCGCGGTTTCTGGTACACCTGCCTCTTGTCCGGCTTCCTTTCCTCGCCACAGCGGCTCAGCACCTGGCAGCGTAGCGCTCTCTTCTCTGTCGCCAAGCGCTCTCCTCCTCTGGTCGTTGGCGTCAGCCAGGACCTCGTCGAACTGGAAGCGCAGGTGCAGGCAATGCTCAAGGCGGCCTCGTCGCACAACTTATCCGTTGAGGCGATTCGCGGAGACCTCGCGAACGGTATCCCTTCTCAGGCGACCCATGCGCGCTCGATCCCGACGCCTCAAGCGGTCTTTCTCGCGACCGCATACCGTCTCGAGGCGCTACGTGCGGAAGCGGGAGCCATTGCGCCGCTGTTCCTCTACTTCGGCGTGCCGGCCTTGAACAGCGAATCGCCCATCTGCGACACCCTCAAGTCCATCGGCGATAAGGTGCATTCTTGTGGATCAGTCCTCAGCTTGGCTTTCCTCACTTTGATCTCCGCAGGTCCTGTCGGTCTATATGACGCGTCTTGGTCAGCAAGTTCCGCTGCACGCCATGGACAGCTCCGCCTACGTTCAGATTCGGTCTATACTTCTGCACACGACGAACAGTTCAGAGAGCATGCGCGGCACGGCTTTGCGGTTTCTCGACAACATCTTATCGAGCTTCCCTTCGCTCGTTTGCAACCTCGGCGTCGTCACCGTCATGCTCGAGCTGCTTACGGTTCTTCATCGGGCATGTCTCGATGAGTATACGGACGAGGTGCGTATCGTCTTGCCGTCGCTGCGCGTGACCGGCTAAATCCTTCACCATCGCAGTACACCCCGTCCTTCGAGTTCCATTCGACGCGAGGCAACTTCACCATCACGCTAACGGACGACTATCCGCTCCGCAACCGCATCCTTCGCAACCTGCACGAACACGTTCGCTCGTGGCTCAAGAAGGGCATCACCCGGTCGCCGCTGGAGATGCAGGGTCTGCTGCAGGAATACGTCGACGTGACGAGCGACGGGTATCGCATGCAGATGCTCAATGATGATGAGATGGGCAAGAGCGTTGCACTCGATCTCGTCAAGACTCCGCCCGCCAACGGCAAATACGGTGCGTTTCGGCTCGATCAGCACACGCATGCCGCTTCTTGATGCATCCCCACGCAGCCTCACTTCCTGCTTGGGGGGACTGGAACGCGGATGCGTCGACTACCTTCGCCAGGACCTTCGCGGCGAAGAGCTTCTTCGGCGGTGAGGCGCAGCGCGGCGGTGAGTGCGGTCCCTCCGGCTCGCGAGATGGATTTCGTTGCTGACTACGGTAATCCTCCAGCCACGAACCCCCGAGACGTACTCGACAAGCTGGAAGATCTTGCGGAGCAGCTCGACAAGCATAAGCTGCACTTCAAGCCGGCCGACCTACGCGATCTGTTCTACCGCGGCGCTGCCCAAATCGTCAAGGCGCCTCAGGTGCGCCCATCACACCTCTTCCGCGACTCGGTGCTGATCATGGTCGCGGTTCCTACAGCCCGACTTCGAGGTCCTCCGCCATGTCGTCTCACTCCCGGTCCGCCTGTACACCGAAGCGTCTATCGCAGTAGGCCAAGAGATCTGGACTTGGATGGCCGACGCGCGGCCGGAACTTGAGCCTCGCGTCGTCAGCGAAGTCCTCGAGGCTTGGGCCGACACGATCGAGAGGGAGCATGGGCTATTCTCGCGTAACCTCGAGTGAGGTGGCATCAGTGCGGCTCGTGAGGTCGATTTGGCTGACTTCTCGCGCTTCGGTAGCACCGACACTCCGCTCAACCAGGAGACGCAGTTTACGCCGACCGACAAAGAAGCCCTCAACCGCGATTACCTTCTCGCCAACCGCCTCTTTTCGCCCATGCTTGCGATGCTCGACTTCCTGCAAAGTCGTTACCAGGCATACCGCTATCGCAATGCCGACCTCGTCTACGCGACTCTACGGCTCCTGCTCCGAACTCTCCAGGCGCACGAGCGTTGGAGGTGCGTACGCTTCCCTCTCGCAGCCTTGGCGATTGCTGACAAACTTGCTTTACAGTCGTCACCCGCTTTCCCGTGAGCTGCGACTCACCTTACTCTCTTTCGGCTTCACCTTAGTCGGCGGCAGCCGCCTCGAGAGCATCGCCGAGTACAATCTCCGCGCGAAACTCTACGACGCTGCATTTGCCTGGTTCGAGGTCCGCCCAACGTTCGTGAAGCCTTCATTTGCGTCCTTAGAGTCATTTGAGACGCTCACATTAGTTTTGCATCGGCAGTTGGTCTTTCGGAAACAACCGCATCCAGATCAAGGCCGACCTGCAGGCGATTGACAACCTGCTTCAGGCTGTGCAAGCCGACTCTCCCACATATGATGTCGTCTCCTCCAGCTTCGAAGACGTTCGTCCGACGGCGGTCTTGCCAGGTAACTTGCGTGCGAGACAGCGTCGGTTGATTCGGTCTGACACAGACTTAACCCAGGTCGTGCGTTGGTCTCGTCAGCCAAGGAAGATCAACGCCTTCGCCAACAGCTCCTCAAGGCGTTGCTCTCCGACGAAGCCGAGCGTCTCAGGCTTTGGCTTAACCCGCTGCTCGACTTGAAGCGCGGAGCTGTTCCGAGCGGCGAGACACCAGGTGTCGAGGTATGCCCAGCCATCTGGTCATCGCCGGTCGAACGCTGATGTTCGCTCCCTCGCAGGAATTACGGAAGCTTGCCCGCTTCGCCTGGCCGCGCTGGCCAGAGGTCGTTGTCTTCCTCCACGACCGCTTCAAGCTGCCACCAGTGCTTGAAGAAGTCGTCCGCCTCATCCGATCCGATCCGCTCGCCGTGCAGGACTGCCCCGACGCCTTGCCATTCTTCGTTGGCGAGAGTCTGTCGCGAGAGTCGAGAAGCAAGTTCAGGGTGAGCGGCGCAGTTATGATACGATGTGATTGGCGTAACATCACTGACTCGCTTGCGAACCAGCACCTCCTCTACTGGGCGCCGGTTCCTGTCCCGGAGGCATTGCGCTTCCTCTTTCCCAAATTCGGCGGCGACCCAATCCTCCTGCAGTATGCGCTGCGTGTTCTCGAGCACCACCCGGTCTCGATCACCTTCTTCTACGTTCCGCAAGTTGTGCAGGCGCTGAGGACCGACGAGCTCGGCTACGCGGAGCGTTTCATCTTCGAGACGTGCGTCTCGCCTCCATCCGCTCATTTGACGGAGCAGCTGACTGAATTCCTCTGAAACGCAGGTCCAAGATTTCACAGCTCTTCTGCCACCAGATCATCTGGAACATGAAGGCGAACGCTTATCGTGGCGACGACGCTGAGGAGGCGGGTCTTCCAGGAACCACGGCAAGACCTTTCGCTGACGCCTGCTCCCACAGGCCGACCCGATGAAGCCGAAACTCGACCGTCTCGTCGACATGATTGTGGAGTCGCTCTCCGGCGAAGCGCAAGACTTCTACAACCGCGAGTTCACGTTCTTCGACGAAGTCACTTCGATCTCCGGCAAGCTCAAGCCGTTCATCAAATCTCCCAAGCCCGAGAAGAAGGTTCACAAGGCCTTCCTTTTCTCCTGACTCTGCTCGCTGACGAGGAAAGTGATTCGCAGGCCAAGATTGACGAAGAGATGGCCAAGATCAAGGTCGACGTTGGCGTGTACCTGCCGAGTAACCCTGACGGCGTTGTCGTCGACATCAACCGCACGTCCGGCCGGCCGCTTCAGAGTCATGCCAAGGTGCGTTTGGTCGCTCGTTGGAGTAGGCAGCCGCTTGACGAACTTGCTTCCCCAGGCTCCCTTCATGGCAACGTTCAAGGTTCGCAGGACGCGGCACACGGCCGACACCGACGACCTAGAGGCTCAGGACGAGCTGATCGAGGTCGAGGAAGGCGGCACAAGCTTCAGGAAGCTAGAGTACGACACTTGGCAGAGCGCCATCTTCAAGGTCGGCGACGACTGCCGGCAAGATGTCCTCGCCCTTCAGATTGTCGCCATGCACAAGAACATCTGGAATTCGCTCGGTCTCGACTTGCTCGTCACGCCCTACCGCGTCACGGCGACTGGACCCGGAGTACGTTTGTTCCTCGTTTATCTCGTCGCGCCGGCTGACAAAGTCCGTCCACAGATGGGCGTCATCGATGTCATCCCGAACGCCACGTCCCGCGACGAGATGGGTCGTGCCAAGATTAACGATCTGCTGTCCTTTTTTAAGATGAAATTCGGTCCGGTCGAATCGGCCGACTTCCAGCGCGCCCGCAACCACTTCATCCAGTCGATGGCCGCCTACTCCGTCCTCTGCTTCATCATCCAGATCAAGGACAGGCACAACGGCAATATCATGGTCGACGCGAAGGGCAACATTGTACATATCGACTTCGGCTTCCTCTTCGACATTGGACCGGGCGGCGTCAAGTTTGAGCCGAGCTCGTTCAAGCTGACGCATGAGATGCTCACGCTCATGGGCGGCAAGGACAGCGTCGGATACCGACACTTCAAGGAGCTCACGGTCAAGGCATTCCTCGCGGCCCGTCCGTACGCCCAGTCAATCGTCGACACCGTCGCGCTCATGCTCGCGGCCGAGTTCCCGTCGTTCAAGGGCGAGCCGACGCTTGAGCGTCTCAAGGGCCGCTTCAGGCTGGACCTGAGCGAGAAGAAGGCGGCCGAGTGGTGGCTCACCATTGTCGACGATGCCTGCGAGAACAAGCGCTCGATCGTGTATGACGAGTTCCAGCGCATCACGAACGGTGAGGACCCTGCTGTTCGAGCTGCGGCAGCAGACTACCTTGAACTGACTCTTCCTGCGCTTCTTCCTCGCAGGCATTCCCTATGTTCGCTGATTCTCAGTCATATCTCCCTCGTCACTTTGAATGTTTCGATCGGTTTGCCAAGTCAAGCGTCTCAACCAAAGGCTCACCACTTGGCGTAGAGGCAACGATGAAGGCTAGCTGAGCGCAACGAGAGGGGCTCGGTTTCGGCTCGGTAGAAGCCTCAGGTACTCTGTGCTCTGTGCTTCAGCATCAAGGCGTTTGGGATCGCTGTATGACGATGCCCACGCAGCGTCGCTGTGCTTCACTTGCTTTAGCACCTCACGAAGCTTTCTAGTTCTCGCGAAAATCGACTCAGAAGGAGCGAGCACGGTAGCGCCGCACGCGTCCGCACAACACGCGTCGTAGAATACACAAGAGTACAGACAATGGCGCCCTCCTTTTGCATCTACAAGCCTCCGTGCTACCAGCCTCCGCGACCCCTTCCTCGTCCACGACCGCGAGGGTAAGGCGAGTAGCCGCCGTGCTGCAATACCGAGGCAGTGTTAGCCAAACGCGGGTCAAGGACGAGTCGAGTGGAAACTCACGCCTTGGTAGCCACCACGGTATCCGCCCCGACCGCCTCGTCCGCGTCCTCCGCGTCCTCCTCGCCCCGAGTAGCCGGGGATATTAGTTCGCTTCTCCGAGACCTGCGATAGGGAACTCGGTTAGCAAGCGGTCAAGGTTGAAACGCTCGAAGCGACTTACCTTGATTTGGCGGCCTCGCAGGACGGAGTCGTTGAGGTGGAGAGCATTCTGGACAAGCGAAGGTTCGGCAAACTCGACGTAGGCGTAGCTACGGGAGCAACAGTCAGTTCACCGGTCTGGAAACGAATGGGGTAAGCGGTCTCACCCCTTTGGACCAGTGTACTTGTCGAAGAGGATGGTTACGCGATTGATCGTTCCGCACGACGCAAAGTGCTGCTGGATTTCTTCGGGAGTAGCATGGTAGTCGACCTGGCGACGCAGTCCAGGAATCAGCACAGCGACCTGCAGCAAGAGAACATACACGACCGCACATTGCCAACGTAGATACTCCGCGCGTCCACCGCCTGCCGGTCCTCGTCCGACATGTTGACATCCGACCCGTCGCCGTTACTCGCAGCATTCCCACCGCCAGCAGCCGCCTCACTCGCGGCCGTCAGCTCCCTCAGCTTTGCCGCCTCCGCCTCCATCTCTGCAACCCTGGCCTTCATCGCCGCGAGTTCGGCCGCTTCTGCATCATCGTCGCCTGCCATGGGACCGTTTGACGAAGGTGCGGGGCCCGCAGGCTTCGAGGCAGGCTGCTGTGCGGGTTGTCGCGATGCAGACAGCGAGGCGGGAACGAGAGAGTCGGGGTCGTCGAGCGAGCGGCGGCGGCCGGATGAAGCGTCTGCAGACATTCTAGGCGATGTAACAAGCTCTTCAGGCAGTCCAAGCGAGCGAGTGTGCGAGACGGCGAGACGGCAAGAGTTGCCCGCACCCCTTCGCATCATCTCCAGCGCTGACGATGGCCCACACCCAGCAAAAGTGCGTGCACGGGCGACGAGACGACTCTACAGCGTGCTACAAACTGACCTGCGTCTTTCCCGTGTGCGCAGGCGTGCTGTGCCGGGACTTGGCCCGTCCCAGGTCGACTCGCCCGCACACGACCGCTTCTGCTGGCTCTTGCTGGCGCTTGTGGTGCGTGCAGACAGTTGATTGAGAGTATGGACGCGTCGCTTCGAGCGCAGCTGACCTTGTTCGTGCTCTTTCTCCCCTCTCCTTCCCCACTACTCCACTTGGGCGCCGCGTTCGACAAACAGGGCCAGACGGTGACGGTGACGCTCAAGGGTGGCATGCGAGTGCGCGGAATCCTCGCGTCGTCGATTCCGGACTCGAACGACATGTCGATCTCGCTCCGACAGGTTGTTGACCTGCACGCTCCCCCTTTGACAACTCCCAAGCCGTCTCTCCTTATCAACGGACGTGACTTGCTCGAGATCGAGGCAGCCGACGTCGCGCTCGACCTTGAGGGCAGGTCTGACGCGTCCGCGCAGGCGGCGTCGTCGAGCAGGGAGCGAGACTCGTTCCGGACGGACACCGACATCTCAGGCGCTGCTGTCTTTGGCAAGGAGCGACAGCTGCAGGCATGGGGCGCGAGCAGCGGGGGCGGCCTAGAAGACTCTCTCGAGGGCGACGTCGGCGGTCTGGAGGAGGACGGTCTCGACAGGAGCACGAAGGGTCCGGCTCGCGGGCGCGGCTGGGACCAGTTCGCCGCGAACGAGCGCCAATTCGGCCTGAGAACGGACTACGACGACGAGATCTACACGACCAAGCTGGACCGTAGCGGAGCCGACTACAAGGAGCGAGAAAGGCGCGCTGCGCAGCTCGAGCGGGAGATCATCAAGGTGCGTTCCCAGCATTCGAGCTTCAGGACACGAGATAGCTGACGCAGACATGGCAGGGTGGATCGGCTCTCGCCAACAACGCTCACGTTGCGGAAGAGCGAGGGGAGCAGCTGCCCGAGATCGAGAACGAGGAGGACCGATACGGCGCCGTCATCCGTGGCGAGGGCGCCTACGTCCCGCCTGGCGCCAGAAAGGCCGCCGCCGCCCGTGTCTCTCAGCAACAGAACGGCTCGCCCGTCCCTGCAGACAAAGCGGCACCTTCGACTCCTGCCGGCACCTCTCGTCTCCCGCAACCGACCTCTGCGACCTCTCGTATCCCCGCCGTGCCTTCATCCGGCTCATCAGCGGCGTCGTCGACGACTACCCCTTCCGTTCCAGCGCCCGCATCGGTCGCCGCCGCTTCCGCCTCTCCGGCCGTTGCCGCACCCGGCGCAGCTGCCAAGCCGTACCAACGCTCCTTCCAGGACTTCGTCACGAATGAACGAGTCCGCCTCGAGCAGAAGCGTGCACAGATGGCGCAGGCTCAGCAGCAGGCGCAGCAGCAGCAGCAGCAGGCGCTCAAGAAGGAGCAGGACTCGAAGCTGGCGAGTCTCGTACAGTGGAGTCAGACGTTCAAAGTGCGTTGACCCATTCAGCGTCGCGTTGAGCAAGCCGAGAGTGCTAATCCGCTTCTTCGGCGCAGAACCCCTACCCTCTCTCGGAGGACGTCGCCGCGATTATGGGCAAGAAGCCTGGCAGCAACGTCTCCCATGACGCCTCGAAGAAGCCCGACAGCTCGGTCGCGAGCAACGCATCGCCCGCCGTCTCGCCCGCCAACACGACTCGCACCCTTCCCGCCCCCGCCCCTACGCCTTCTCCCACGCCTTCTTCCGCCAGCTTCCCACCTCAAGCTGCCGCGCCAAAGTTCACGAAACCCCTCCTCCCTGAGATTCCGCCTTTCAACCCGGCCAGGGCCAAAGCTCGCCAGGCCGAACTTGCCGCACAGAGAAACGGCGCGACTGCTCCTCCTCCTGCAGCGGCTGCACCGCATACGACACCGACAGCGACAGCAGCTGACGCATCAGCGTCCAACTCGCTCAAGCCGAAGGCGCCGGCGACCAAGTTGAGCGCGAAGAGCGCCGCTTTCGTCTTCAAGCCGAACCCGACCGCCTCGTCCTTCACTCCGGGCGCGAGTTCGCCGGCCAGCAATGCAGGAGCGATTCCTCCCGCTGCTGTAACTGCGGCTGCACCCGCGCCTGCTCCTGCGACCGCTCCTGTACCGCAATCTGCGAACGCGACACCCCGCAAACCCGCCGAGCCGCAGGCCCCGCCCAACCCGTTCTTCGGGAACAAGGTTATCAAGCGAGGCTCATCGTCGATGCACGTCAAGGAGGATTTCACGCCGTTCAAGAATGGCGTCCTTCCCGAGCCGTCGACTGTCGCGCCAAGCTGGCAGTTCTCGGGCAAGCCGTACCGCTCTATCTACCCGATCCCACCTCAGACAGCGGCTTCGGCGGCAGTATCAGCCGTTGACGACTCTGCATCATCGATCGCGGGCAGTCTGCCTGGACCCGGCGGCATAGTCGATCCGAACAACGCCGCTGCAATCGCAGCCGCACAAGCGCATGCGCACGCAGCCGCGGCTTCGGGTGTCCCGCTCGGCATGATGCACCCTCACCAGCCTCACGGTCCCCCCCCTCCGCACTTCCCGCCGCAGATGGCAGCCGCTCTCGCCGCGAGCCAGGGCGGACCTGCCCCGCACATCTCCGGGGGTCCCGTTCCTCCGCACGTCGCCGGTATGCCTCACCACGGCGCGTACAACATGTACCAGATGGCAGCGATGGCTGCGAACGCGAACGGCGGACCCATTCGAGGCTTCCCCGGCCAGCCTGGACCGGGCGGGCCGCCGCACGGAGGACCGCACCACCCGCACTCTCACCCTCAGCAGCATCCGCACCACCCCGGCCAAATGCAGCACCCTCAACAGCACCTCATGCCTGGCGCAGGCGGTCCGCCCATTCCTCCTCCGCCATTCGCTCCGCAGTTCCTGCCTGGCCAAGGATCGCACGGCGCACAGAGTGCGTTCAATTCTTGTTCAGTCGCGCTCCGCTCGCTGCGACCTTGTGCTGATGCCTGCGCTCATCTCCTCATCGCAGTATTCCCTTCACCTCACATGCCTCCGTCGTCCGCCTCCGCATCGCCCCACATCTCGCACCCTTCGCCGGCCGCCTCGAATGCGCAGATTCCAGGACAAGCAGGCGTAGGAGGTCCGCCTGGGCGTTACATGCCTTGGACGCCCGCAGGCTTCGGGCCGGGTCAGCACGGCGGACCTACGCCGCCTCCGCAGAGTGCGTTCCCGCTTTCGTCTGCTTCTTCTTCTCGCAGACCGTGTTTGCTGACTTCAACTCTGGCTTGCAGATGGTCCCGTTCCTCCTCATCCCGGCCCGCCTCCTCAGTTCGTCCAGCAGCAGCAGTAACGACGGGAGTCGCGGCAGATCAGACACTCTGACTCACGCAGAGTGGAGCAGTAGGAGGACAGCGGTTGATCGGAACGGGGAAGACGGGAGGAGGTTTGGAGGAGGACTAGCGCAGGAAGGATGCAACGAGCAGCGCACCGGTTCGCTCTCCGTCCGACCTGTTCGTGGGGTTGTTCACTTCGTCGATCGTTGCTGGACTGGGCCTGCCCACCGCAAGATGGACTCGAAAGCCACGACTCTTTCACTTATCTTCCTTCTCCCCAAGTTGCCCACCATTCATCGCGTCAACCTACTCGCTCGACGCCTACCTGGCAGCATGGCTCCGTTTAAGACGCGCACATCGACGCATTCGGCGCGTGTCACGATCTACGAGAACTCCTCCGCCACATCTCCATCCGAACCTGCTGCTTCAATCAGCACTGCGCCTGCTGTTGCGTCATCAAGGCGTACGACTCGCGCGTCTGCTGCTGCATATGTTGGACCGCCAGAGTTCAGGCTCTCGCTTCCGAAGGCAGAGGAGGACTCCGAGGATGTCAAACCGGTCAAGAAGGCGCGATCGCCTCGCAAGCCCAAGCCGCACGTCGAGCGTCTTGCAGTACCGCACCCTGCGCCGAAACGTTGGGAGGAGACGTACGAAGTGATCCGCGAGCAGCGGGAACGGTGCGTTCCGCGATACCTTTCGATCCTTCGCTTCGCTGACGCCCTCCTGTCTGGTTGCCTGAACCGCAGGATCATTGCACCGGTTGATACGATGGGATGCGAGCAGGGTGGGAAAGAGTCGAAGGGGGAGGACGAGAAGGTGAAGCCGCAGAGGGTCGAGACGGAGAAAGGGCGTTGCGCAATTCGCCTTATCGCTCCGCTGGAGCTTGCGCGAGCCTTCACTGACGCTCTGAAAGTCGACAGGATCGCCGGCTCTCCGTCATTGTCTCCCTCATGCTCTCGAGCCAGACGAAGGACCCGGTCACTCACCAGGTTCGTGGTCTCGCGCGCTTCCACACGGTCTCTCCCTGACTGATGACGCATATGAAGGCCACAATGAACCTGCGTAATCAGCTACCGGGTGGCTTGACACTCGAAGGACTCGAAGCGGCGACAGTCGAGGAAATCGACGCAGCGATCTGCAAAGTCGGCTTTCATAACACGAAGTGCGTCGCAATCGCCCTCACCTAACCAACAAAGCCCTGCTAACGTGCTTCCTGCCTTCCAGAGCAAAGTACCTCAAGCTGCTTGCGACACGGCTGCGCAACTTGCACGACGGCGACGTCCCCGATGACTTGCCCTCTCTCCTGGCCATTAATGGCGTCGGGCCGAAGATGGCGTACCTCTACCTCCAAGCGATCGGGAAGAACGCCGGGATTGGCGTTGACACGCATGTCCACCGGATCACGAACCGTCTGAGATGGCACAAGAAAGAGACAACGATGCCGGAGCAGACGCGGTGCGTACTGCTTCTCCCTGTACGAGCCTCCATCTCTTTACATGCGTGGATTGACGCAGGCTGAACCTCGAGTCGTGGCTACCGCGTCATCTTTGGCCGACCGTCAACAAGATGTGCGTCCCCTTTCTTGCCGCTGCAATATCGACCGCCTTGATGACCTCCTTCGCAACATTACAGGCTTGTCGGGTTCGGTCAGGAGATATGCAAGCCGGTCGCACCTCGTTGCGATTTGTGCGACGTCGCGACGGCCAAATTGTGCCCTTCGCGGCGCGTCGTCGTCGCCTCGCCAATCAAGAAGCGGGTCAAGGCGGAAGTGGAGGAGGAGATGGCGGACGGACAACCTCAGATCGACCTCGCGCTGGAGCAGGCGGAAGAGGTTATCGGACAGGTCGTGGTCGCGGTCAAGCAGGAGGAGTTGGGGTCGTTGCAGGTGGAAGAGCGCGTTGTCAAGGCTGAGAATGCTGTGTAGGACTCGCCTTGCAAAGGACTTTCATCGATGTCATTTCTGTCAACTAGCTTCCCGACGCGACCGGCCTTGTCCTCCTTGCTTTCTGCACTTCTCAAGGCCCGCGATGGCTGCGGGCGAGCTGGTGCCTGACACGCCGACCCCGACAGCTCAGGCGGCGCACGAGTCGGCCCAGGAAGAGTCGCACAGCCAGTCCTATCTCCTCGCTGCTTTGGGTCGCGGTGGGGACCGTTCGCCTTCTTCACGAACCGCCAGGTCGTGCGACGCTGGCAGCTCGCTCTCTGAGGCTACACAGAACAGGCTCAGCGCGGTACAAGCAGAGGGCCAGCCGCGAGACGGCGAGGAGGTCGAATTCGAGTTGGATCAGGTCGACGATGACTTGTCGACTGTCACCGACTCGCAGATGCTGCCCCGTACACAGGCACCGCACGAGAAGGCCGCACTGAGGCGGCACGGCTCGCGACCCGTCCTCGGTCCGCCAATGCTCGACGACGGTGACTTGGGCGAGACGATGGCGGAGAGCCTGCATGGAACAAGCTGGGAGAGGGACAAGAGCAGACGGGCGTCCGATCGAAGCGGTCTCTCGCGAGCAGTGCCGGCGAACGACGATATGCTAGGGGACCTAGGCGACGAGACTACAATGGGGGAAGTGTCGATGGACTTGACAAGGGCGGACGGGCGGTTGCTCAATCGACGCGGCCAGAAACTTGTCGACGCCGACGATACGGTACCGAGTCAGCAAGTGACGGACGACTCGCAATCGCTCCGTCCGACGGAATCTCAAAAGAAGGACTTTTCTCCTGTTCGCGCCATCAGTCGGCCAGCGTCGAGCGCAGCGTTCGGCAGTCATAGCCCATACGTCAACATGCACGACGCAAGCGCGCCGTCCTCTTCGCCGGTAGTCGCGCGCGAACTTCTTCAGCGATCTCCTGCGAAGAAAGCACTCGCCGAGGAACCCGCTTCGAGCGCCGACCCCGATCTTTCGGCAAGCGTGCTCTTATCTCCCGCACGTCTTGCCAGGCACAAGGCGGCAGAGCCTTCTGCAGGCGGTATGCTTGGCGCCTCGGATAACGGAAGTTCCAAACCAGAGGTGCATTGCTCTTCGAGGCGTAGTAGAATCTCCTGCTAATCGCTCGTCTACGCAGACGTTGACACCGGCTATCGCTAACGCGCCGCTTCCTGCGCCTGTCACCGCCGCCCGCACTCTTCCGAATCTCGACTTCAGCCTCGCGTCTGACACTTCCGCCGCGCCCGCTCGAGCAGCGCGTCACCTCGCTCGCTCAGCCACGACTGGAGTCGACCTGTCTCTTCTCGCCTCGTCCGCTGCTATGAAGGTGCCTGTACCGACGAAGAGGAAAGTCCGACGCGAAGCGTCGGACGGCATCTCGCAGAGTACGGACGAGGCCAGTTTGTCGATGCGATCGAACGGGGAAGAGCAGAGTCTCGAGCTCCCGCAAACGGTGGTACACGTCGACGAGGGAGAAAAGGACACGCTGGCGAAGCAGGAAG
Organism: Rhodotorula sp. ZM1; assembly: GCA_009806315.1. Classification (NCBI taxonomy): domain Eukaryota; kingdom Fungi; phylum Basidiomycota; class Microbotryomycetes; order Sporidiobolales; family Sporidiobolaceae; genus Rhodotorula; species Rhodotorula sp. ZM1. Next base: position 47,987 of record QYSD01000015.1, read on the forward strand.
AGCCGAGCGAAGGCATAGATGTGGATGACTCGTTACCTGCCACCATCCCCCACGTACCTTACGGCGACGAAGCGGCCGTCGACAGCCCGATGGCGAGTGACCAACAATCGCTGCGTCCAGCTGCTGTCGCTCAAGCCGATCAAGCGTCGTCTCTCGACTTTGCTCCTCGAGGCCGACCCGACCAAGCCGCGCTCTTCACCCGTGCCACCAACTCAGCCTCATCCTCCCCGAGTCTCACACCCACTCGCAAACAGGCAGCTCCTCGCCTCACGTTCGACAAGCAGGCTGGAGGAAAGCGCCTCACCGACATCTCGGACCTCCAGAGCAGCTTCGAAGCGCTGACGCAGTTCAACGTTGCGGCAACACAGAAGGAGTACGACGCCGAGAAGCTTGGATCAAGCTCACGAAGCCAGGACCCCAGCTTCGATAGTGCGTCCTGCTCGTCTGCTTCAATGCTTTGACCAGCTGACGGAAGGTTCCCCTCAATCGCGCAGATGCCGAGCGGTGGCACAACTCGTTCCAGCACGACACTTCGACTAGCAGTCGAAATCAGGCGACTTCGGCCCCTCCTCCGGCGGCGGGTCGCGAGCTGAAACGCCAGCTTCCGCCTCCTTCGCCCATGCGTAACGGCAGAACCGACAACGTCGACGATGACCTTTTCCCACTCGGCGTCATTCCCTTCGCAACAACCGACGCAGGCGACGAGACCCTCCAGCTACCCATCCCTCCGCCTGACCTCGATGGCGACCTTTCCACCTTGCCACAACCCACGCAGAACCAGCCTGTCCCCGAAAGTTCGCCGGACGTTCCCCTGGCTAAACGCCCCCGCTTCAACTCGCCTGTCCGCGAAGGTCGCGCTTCAGGCTTGTCGTCAAGCAACAAGCAGCAGACAGTCTCATCGAACGAATTCGTGCCCGACAGCGATGGACCGACTCCGCCGCTCGCATCGACGTTGAAGGCGACGCTCACTCCCAGAAAGCGGACTGCCCCACTTCTCGCGAAAGGGAAGGGGCGAGCGCGTCAGCAGGAAGCGGAGCACGAGGAGGAGGATCCCGAGCCTGCACGGGGGAAAGCGAAGGGCCGTGCTGCCACGCCGACTGCCACGAAGGCGGCGTCGAAAGCGGTACCGTCGCGCAAGGGCAGGGAGCGAGCTGTCGCGCCGCAGGAGTCGGTCGACGAGCTGGCCCTCCTTGCCGAGACCAGTTACTCCGTTTCTCCCGTGCCCAAGACTGCGACGACCACCCGAGCGACGCGGCGAGCTACTACAGCGAAACCTGCGTCGTCGAAGACCGCCGACAAGGGCAAGCAACGCGCGAGTGAGACTTCCACCGTCGAGCCTGAGCCAGCGCGCAAGCGTCGGCGGTCCAACACATCTTTTGTCGGCGTCGAGATTCCGTCTCCTGTCAAGTCTCGTATTGCGACGCCGAAGAAGATGGCTAGGAAGGCGCCGGCAAAGCCTGCTGCAACCGCCAAGACGGCGAAAGGCGGGCGGACTTCGACAAGGTCTGCAGGAATTGCTCTCTCGCCGTCGCCGGAACCCGCTGCACCATTTGCAGGCCCTTCGCGACTGCGCTTCCAATCCGTCGACCAGCATGATTCTCGGCAAGCGGCTTCGCCAGCGCCGACCGAGACCAGGTCAACGACTTCGACCGGCGACCGCACAACAAAGTCTCGGCTGTCGAACACGGCACCTTTCTCGCGGGTTCTCGCTCTCTGGCGCGACAACTGCCTCTTCTACCCCGCGACGGCCACTGCGGTCACAGGCGGTCTTTTCCAGGTTCTCTTCGACGACAACTCGAAGGGAAAGCTCCATCCACACGAGATCAGGCGCTGCGAGTTTCTTGTCGGCGACTTGATCTACTACCGCGGCGACGAAGTCGACACGGAGACGCAGGCTCAGACGCTTGACGGCGAGGCTCGGGTACTCCGCGTCGAGCGGGACGGCGAGGCAGTCAAGGGTTCTCTCGAGCGGGACGACATTATCGTTGCGACGTCGACTCGAGATGAGGAGGGCCGAGTGCATCGCCTGCGTGTCGAAGCCGTCTGCGTCCTGCCCTACCGATCGCAGCAGCTTGACGACCGTCGACTTACCGCCGACGAGCTCGCTCGATTCGAGGGCCGCGAAGGGGTCGTCCTCCAGTCTCTCCCGCTTCTGAAGCTGCCGAAACCTGTCGACATCGAGCCTTTCGAGCGCAACTCGAAGTCGCAACGCCTCTTCAGCAAGACGGCGTTCATCATCACCTACGCCAGCGGCAAGTCGAGCGGAGGCGGGCATATGCCGGCTGATCGCGAAGCCTATGTCGAAGAACTCGAGGGACACGGAGCGACCATCATCGAGTGGCAGCACCTCTTCACGGTCAATGCGCCCGCCAAGTCGACCGACTCGCTCGACCTGTTCTTCCCGATGATCGACTTTGAGGAGATCGAGGAGGTCTTCTTGCTCGCCGACAGGGCTTGCACGACTGTCAAATACCTCGTCGCGCTTGCACTCGGGGTCCCCTGCCTCTCGCGCGAGTTCCCGGTCCAGTGCATCAAGGAAGTGCGTTCGCGTCGACCCCTCCGTCTGCGCCACCAGCCTGCTGACGGATGCTTTCCGATCGCAGTGCGTTCGACTCGACTGGCGCTCCTTCCTCCTCACCTCGGGCCACGTCCAGCAACTGGGGACACACGGCGCTGGCGGCCAGCTCCGCGCTTTACTCAAGCAGTCGTTTGGCCTCCCCTCGCTCGTTGAGACGTTCAGGAAAGGTGGCGTCTTCAAGGACAAGTCGTTCCTCGTCGTGCTCAAGAAGGCAGGAAAGTCGAAGGACGAGGTGTGTGGCCTTTCTCTCGGTTTCCTCGCGCAGAACGAGGCTGATCTGCACGCTCTCTGCGGAAGTCGGAGCAGAACAAGCACGCCTACACGCTCCTCTCGCTCCTCGCGTGCGCCTCAGCCCGCCACGTCCATTTTGTCTCCTCCCCCTTAGACGCCTCCTCCGCCTCAGGCTACGACCATGTCTTCCTCGACGACGACAGCTCGCCTCTCGCTCTCCCTAGTGCACTGAAGAACCACAAGGGGCTGGTCAATATCGTTTGGGTCAAGCAGTGTCTCATGACGGGACGGTCATTGCCGAGTGCGAGGATGAAGGAGGTGCAGGTCGAGGAGTGAGTCGGGGTCCCTGCCGTTTGCGTCGTCTCGTCCACGTTGTGTCATGTCCTGTTGTTGCTTCCTCGTCCCGTTTGTTGCGCTTCCTCGCAACCTCACTCTCACGCTCGCAATCAAGGCATCCTCGCGCAGACAGACCGACCGAGAGGACGAGGAGAGAACCGACTTGAACTGCATCTGCACCTTCTTGCGCTCGCTCAGCATCTACTACTCCACCGCACGCAGCGATGGAGGAAAGGAAAAGTCGTGTCCGGACGTGTCTGACAACCGTCCCCCGACGTCCCCCATTGAGGGATACCATTTCTTCGGTCCAGGGAATGGCTTCTAAAACGCCGATCCAACTCCGGAGAGAAAGGACCACTCTTGCTGCTCGGAATCCCGGCCTGCCCGAGGGGTTGGCGGCAAGGCCGGACTGTCTAGGTATCGAGAGCGGAATGAAAAGAGGGGAAGTGAGGGTTTGCGGGTGAGTTGGGTGAGCGCGAGAGGCTGTTAGCAGGATCGAAGACATCTCAGACGCTGCTAGCGGTGCGCGATGGAGCGTAGAGTGGGAGCGGAAGTTCCGAAGCCTGGCGCAAGGATAGAATGGCGGAGCGGAGAGTCTGGGTTTGTCGAGAAGCAGCTGTTCAAAGGCTGCGGCGTCGATGTCGCCTCGTCCGAGTCGTGACGATGGTGAGGGAGACAGAGCGAAGAAGTCTGCGCGCGACGAGGAGGAGGAGAGGGAACGAGCTCGGAAGGGAACAAGGCGACGGCTGCACAACGCACGACGATGACCTGGAGAACGAAGGAATGACTGGCATCAAGCACCTCGAGCACACGGCGCACCTCATCCTGCCTTGCAACGTCGAAGTCGCCGTGCGACTTGCCCGCGATCAGATCTTGAGGGAGAGAGGATGGCGCAGACGCATCGGAGCGATCGTTGGGCGCGCCCGTCGGTGATACTGTCGACGAGTGTACTGGTCCACCGTCAAGCCCGCCCGCGCCGTGTGAGCGAGTTGCCGTTCGTCGAAAGAGGCAGGCGAGGATCCTCTTGAGCGAGTGCGCATACAACTGGCCCACTCTCGCTCGCTTGCTGGCCAGGGCAGCGTACCAGGCTTGCTTTTGGCTACCCAGTGACGACGCTCACACAGCCAGATAGGCGCCGAGCCGTGTCGCCAGCCCGTTCACGCCTGCCTTCCTCGACTCCGCGCACTCGCACGCGACTCGCGACTCGCAACGGCCTCGGGTGCGCACAGGAGTAGCGCAGAAAGGTTTGAGGAGGACCCAGAAGCAAGGTGAGCGTTCTTCAGCCGCACTGCGAGCGAGACGACAGCTCACCGCCCCATGCCCACTTCTCATCTTTCCGCAGCGGTAAGGCCCTGAGCTGTCGTCGCAGGAACGCCGCTGGTCGCCTACAGATATCTCTCGTCTTTCCACTCGAGCACTCGCACACTTTCCGCCGCGCTGGCGAGTGCTCGCCCCGTTCCGCTCGCCTGTTCCGCTCGCCGATTCTCTCGAGGCACCGCCCCTCCGATCCCTCGTGCACAAGGTCTCAGCGGGTCCGTCAGCCCGCCAGATCGCCCATGTCGAGCGACAACGGCATGTCAGCACAGCAATACCCGGCGGCGTACCCCGAGACACCGCCGGCGCTGCAGGGAACCCTACTCCAGCAGCACCAGCAGGCCGCCGTCGTCCAGCACCAGCTCGCTCAGCAACAGGCGGCAGCGCAGCAGCAAGCGGTTCAACACGCACAACAGAATGTTCAACCACAACAGGCTCTCCAGCAGCATGCGTATCCGGCTACGGTCCCGACAACTCCGCTCAACCACGCCTCTCCCCAGTCTCTCGCCTCGCCCAGCATCAAGATCTCGCCCGAAGCGCTCGCCAACTTGACATCGTCGGGCAACATGCAGGCTGGATCGCCGTTCTCGGGCGCAGGATCCGTCGTCTCGCCGACTGGGTCGACCTTCTCAGCCGGGAACATGAGCGACCCCATGGGCGGCGACGGGCAGGGCAGCGCAGGGTTCTCGCGAGCGTCGGCAATGGCACTCGCAGGAGCGATGGGCATGACGGCGACGCCTTCGCAAGTGTCGGCGGCAGTCAACGCTGCCCTCGGACACCATCAGCTCGGGTTGGACGTCGACATGGTTTTCACGACAAGTCCTGCGCAGAGTCAGCCTGGCTCGACAGGCGCCTCGACACCGTCGAGTGGCTCGACGACGGCGATGTATTACGCTCCTCAAGGGTCGAACTCGCTACCGACCCAGCTCTCGCAGAGCAACCTCCCTCCGCCCTCTCATCCTGCACCGACTCTCGCCTCTACACAAAGACATCATCCCTACGCGCACCCGAACCGCCCTACCCTCGCCTCTCAGCACAACCAATCAACCAACTCCGTCCCGCTCTACCTCTCGACTCCTTCGCCCGCCCCCTCCGCCGCCCAATCTACCGCCTCGCCTCAATCCGCCGGACCCGACGCACCGGCAAACAGTATCGCGCTCGGTCTCCCACCTCTCGCGCCGCAGGGTGTTCAGCGAGTCCATTCGGCTCCCGCTCACATCCTCACCCTCGCAACTCAGGGTCTGAGCGATGTCGGCAGCTCGCCGCTTCCTAGCGACGATTCGGAAGCGCAAGGAACGCTAGATCAGCGGCTATACGTCGGTGAGCAGCAGCAGCAGCAGTCGATGGGCGTACACGACGATGGACCCGACCGGTTTCGAATCTCCGCCAGTGCGACTCCCTCGACTACGCCCGGCCCGCCTTCACTCGGTCCTGCGTTTGGCCATCCGACAACGCCCATCTCGATCGATACCCTTTCCGCTTCGAACGCCATCTCCTCCTTGACCGCTCCCGCCTCCGCCCCGCCATCCATGGACGACGAGCGGATGCCCTCTTACAACGAAGGCGTCTCAGCGGCTATCACGCTCCTGCAGAAGCGTCTGCCGATCATGGAAGCTGCGTTGTCGACGAGCGAGGTCGAGTCGGGTCAGGACGAGGAGGAAATTTGGAAGGGCATCGAGGGCGCGTATGATGAGTTGAAGAGGATCATGGGGGAGCGGAAGGACGGGAGGAGAGTGGCGGTTGCAGATCGGCAAGCAACGAAGAATGGCAAGGTGAGCCTCCCTTTCTCACATCTTTCGCACCGTGGTGCGCTGGGCTGACTCCCCACTAGTCCCGCCAGCGCTCTTTCTCGACGATGGAGCTCGAGTCGCCCGTGACGCCCGTTACGCCGGTCGACCGCGACCGACCATCCTTCCTCACCGCCCCGCCTCCCCTCCTGCACACCATGTCCTCGCCCGACATCCCCCTGACGGCACAAGCTAACGCCGCACGGAACATTGCCGCTCTACACATCCAGAAGCAGCAGCAGCAGGCGCAAGCGCAGATGCAACAAGCGCAGATGCAGCAGGCGCAGGTTCAGGCCGAAGCGCACGCCCGAGTCGTCCAAGATGCCGAGCGAGCGCGAGCGGAAGCTGAGCAGCGCGCACGGGCTGAGGAAGAGCTGAGGCAGCAGCAACAACAGCGGGTTGAAGCTGAGGCGCAGGCGCGAGCGGATGCGGAAGCGGAGGCGGCGCAGCAGCAGTTGAAGGCTGAGCAGGCGATGCGCGAGATTGAGCAGTACCAGCAGGCATTGCACGAGGAGCAGTTGAGGCTGGCGCGGGAACGATTGCATCAGCAGATGCAGGAGGGTGCGACACCGGGCGTTCCTCCAACTCTGCCGAATCCACCTCCTCCGACACCTACGCCGATGCCGACGCAACAGCAGCAGCCGCAACAATCCGCGCAGCAGCAGCAGCAGCAGCAGCAGCAGCCTATGCAGCCCACGCAAATCGCGCATCCGGGTCAACTCGCCTACGCTCAACCTGCGCAATACGCCATTCAGCTTCAGCCTGCCCAACCCGGCGCACCGCCCCTCGTCGCCATCCCCACCAACGCCGTCCCTACCGCCCTCGCGCAAACTCTCTATGCTCAGGCGAGCCAGCCGCCCGGCTACCCGCAATACCCTGCTGGCGTCGACCCGCTCGCCATCGGCGGCGACATAAGTATGATGCACTTGTCTGGCCTTGGCGGCTTCGCCGGCTCGATGAGCGGCCAGTCTCAGCAGCCACAACAGCCCGACTCGGTCGACCCAGCTCTCACAAGCGGTATCGCGCCAAGCACGGTCTCGCCGCCGATGAACAGCACGCCCATCTTCGCCAACGCCGCAAGCGGCGGACCAGGACCCGTCCGCCAGTCTCGCTCGCGCGCCGCCTCGCAGTCCGGGTACACATCGTCCGGCTCACGGTCTCGCGCCGCATCTGGTTCGGGCTACCAAGCTCTCCTTGAGAGTCGCTCTCGCGCGGCGAGCTCGGCGAGCTCTGTGTACCAGATGTTCGAGCGGGACGACGAGGACGAGATGGATGACGAGGCGGTCGATCTTGAACAAGTCGAGGTAGGCGGAACCGGTCCGGCACAAAGCAAGGTTCCTCCGATGGGCGCTGCGAGCGCTGGCGTTGAGCCAGAGCTCAAGGCCGTGATGGATCCGATCTTCTTCGAGTTCCTCGCCGACGTCTGCTCGAATCGTGCGTTGAGCTCCGACGTGCCCCGCTTCTCGAAACATCTACTGACGCTTGTTATCGTCCGCAGTCGATGCGACCGACTCGAAGGGCGAGCCGATCCACCAAACGCTCATGGCCAAGAAGATGGAAAAGCTTGACCAGTCGCACGATTTCCGCCCCTTCAAGTTCCGCATCCAGGCGTTCACGACCGCATTCGCGGACCGTCTTTCTGCGTCCGGTCTCTTTGATCAGGAGGTCCCGATCAAGAAGGTTCGGCAGTACCTCTGGGCGCAGCCTTACATTTCGCGCTTCAACGACGACGGCAAGAAAGCCAAGGTACTTACTTCCTCACATTCTTCCTTGAATTATCCCGCTGACTCGCACTGGCGCCGCGCAGTCCAAGGGCAACCACATCTGGACGGTCGAGGCGAAGAAGGTTCCGGACAAGAAGTGGATCTTCCGCGAGTTCACGCGCTGCATCAAGGGCAACGCGCCTCCGATCGCCTTCATCGGCCTTCCGTGGACTTGGGCGCCTCGCGTCTGGGACCCGCAGTGCTCGAGCGCCGCCATCGACGCCTCATTCTCGTCACCAAGTCTGCCAGACTGGCTTTCCTGGGAAGACAACGTCCTATCCGGCGAAGTCCCGAAATCGGCGCACGGCCAGACGATCGAGGTCGAAGCTGTCGCGACCTTCCAAATGGGCGACAGGGTCCACCAGCTGCGTGCGACGACCCAGTTCCTCGTCGCCTCGCCCGACGAGACCGACGACCCCGCCAACTTCAACATCCTCGAACTGCCAAAGAACAAGCTCACCGACTCTTTCCGCGAGGTGAAGGAGGAGCAGAAGCCGAACGTCTCGACAGGCAGTTCGCACATGGCGAGTCCTTCCGGCCTCAATCCGGCACTGTATCGCTCGCCAAGCGCCGGCAGCGCCGGCCTCCTCGAAGCCTCAGCGCCCAGTCACGTCCTGTCCGGCCCGCATGGCGGCTCGTACTCTGTCTCCGGCAGCGGCACGCCCGGCAACGTCCTTGAACCCGGCTTCGTCCAGCTCGACCAGCAGCAGCTACACGACCAGCAGCAGTTCATCGCACAGCTTCAACAACAAGCTGCGGCGGCGAACGACATGCAGGTCGATGACCGACAAGCAGCTCAACAAGCACAGGCCGCTTTGCACCAGCATTACGCATCGCTCGCCATGCAGCAGGGCCAGTCATTCGAGTCAATCTCGCCAGGTCAACTCTCGTACGCTCCGGCGCCCGAGCTTGTGCAGAACGCTCTACAAGATGCTGCCATCGGCGTTCATCCTAATCGTGCGTCTCTATTCGATGCCCTGGGGCCGGCTTGACCTGAGTCGTTTCCCCCCGCAGTCGCTTCACTCAATACGAGTATGCTCTCGCACGCCACGCCCGAGATCGGCACGCCCGGCGGCATCTTCCACCTCCACGAGATGGGCCAGCAACCTCCCTTCACCCTCGACCCGTCTCAACTGTAGCCCATACTACGCCTCGCTTACTCCGACTTCGACTCTCTTCGACGTTTCGTCTTTCAGCAGTGCCTTTCCTTGTTGTCCATGCTTCCCTTCGCTCCCGCTCGAATGCGGGATGCACCTTCCTTGTCTCTCGACCACCCCAAAAGGCGCCCGACCGCGCCAGCATCCCCCTTCTCTCCATACCACCTCGTCCTCGCACCCGTGCTCCTCGCAACAACCCTTGTCATCGTCGTTCCTCCCCTCTCGCCCTTGACCTCCCCTCTCCCCCTTGACCTGTCCTGTATCAATTCCCCCGCATGACTCCCTCCTGCTTGACTAGAAGGCATCCTCTCGCCAGGATGAAACCGCAAGGAACTGTTCATATCGTCTGCAGCCATCCGCGGTTCCGAGTTCGCCAGCCTTTGCCTGCGGCGACCTTCGACACACCACTTTCAACTTCGCCAACTCGCTCGACTCCTGTTGCCGTCCGCTTGATCGACTGATCGATGCACGGACCGACGAATGGTAGCTCTTCAGGCTCTGCCAGTCCATCTGCCAGCTCCCACGACCATCCTCATCAGCGACGACTCTCGCACACTCTCCACATCTTGACAGACACGATGGAGCACGCCCAAGCGACGCCAATAGACATATCAGGTCCGTCTTCACCTCGCGCAGCCCAAGTCTTCCCCAGCGACGCCGTCTCCGCCTCGTTCTCCTCCTCCCCCACCAGCCGTGGCTCTCCCGAACCTTCGACTTCGTCCTCTCCCGGCTCGACAGGCGTGCGGCATCACGTACGGTCGGAGAAATTGCTCGAGGCGGCGCATATCGACCCGAGGGAGGCGAGATGGCGATGTTTAGGGGGCGAGGAGGGCTTGCAACTTGACGAGCGGCAGACGAAGAGCTGGTCGGACGACGGGCACGACGATGGTGCCTTCCTACTTGAACCCGTGAACACGGCAACTCCTGTTGACGAGCGGCTGACTGTCGCAGGAGTACTTTGCGCCCCGAAGAACGTTCGCGCGGTCGGCGACACAGCTGTCCTTGTCGAAGAGCCAGCTGCAGGTCGCAGTCCGCCGCACAGTCCGGTTGGCTCGTCACTGTTCCAGCGAAGATGGTCGCTCTCGCGGAAGGATCGAGTGGAAGGTCAAAGCGCGTGAAAGAAGGGAGGAGGTCAGGTTTGGCTCTCTCTCTCTCTCTCTCTCTCTCGCTACAACAAGGCTCATGCGCTTCGCCTCCAGCAGGACCAGACCCACGATACCTCGAACTCTGTAGCATACCTTGCAACGTCTTGGTAACATAGCACGACGAGACGAGCGCTGTACGGAGAACGCGCGGACGGCTGATTACTTGCATCTTCGCTTGCGAGTCGAGCCAAACCTCACCTGCATAGCTCGCCTGCGAGTCGAGCCATGTGAAAGGAGGAAGGTCGGAGGGCGCGGGGAGGAGAGGTCGAGGAGGAACGCCGGTCTTCTGGGTGATCTTCTGGATCTTCGTGCGCTTCAGGGCTTCGGCCAGGTTGACAGGCCGCGGGGGAGGGATCGGTCGAGGGGTGGGACAGAAGGGTTGGGAGAGCGGATGGCGGTGGGCGTACGAACAGTCGCGCGTCTCTTGGCTTCGTTCAGGAGGACGTCGTTGACGGCTATAGCGAGTGGAGGGAGATACACCCTCCATCAGTATACACGGGCAAACGGATGCGCACAGACAATGAGGGGGGGAAGCACAGCGTCGTTGGACGACAGGAGAGTCGATGATCTGCAAGTCGCTGTCGTCCGTCTCGAGCGCCGCACGAGCACGCTTATTGCCGGTGTCACGAGTCGATCTGAGCGGAATAGAGGACACGAGCGTTGCAGGGGAGGGAAAGAGCGAAGTGAAGAGGGCAAGGAGGGAAGAGAAGAGGCGAAGAGCGAGGCTGCGCAGGCAGGAAGAGGTGAGCGTCCAAGCGAAGCCAGCGTGCGGAAGGAACAGCTGCGAATGCAGAGAGCGGCCGCCCTGAGACTCCTTCTGTGCGCTCGACCGGACGGACAAGCGGCGCGCGCAAGAGCAAAGTCGAGTTTCAGCCGGAGACGGAGCGGAGGATCAAGCGAATTGCAACTTTGGGGAAAGCCGTCGGGGCGTGCCGTACGCACTATTGACTACCGAAGGATACGGAGAACGAGATTTCCCGAGGAGGAAGGAGGACGCGTAGGAGGGGAAGGTACTCCTAGGCCGAATACGTGGACGCCGAAACGTTTCCACCCCTGCGTAGTGACGAGAAAGATAGTCGAAGTGGCGAGGAAGCCCGCGAGGAATATGACACGGAGAACGGGAGGCGAATGGCGAAGCGGGAAGACAGGGGGGGAAGGGGAGATCGTAACGAGCGAAGGGAGGGAAGACGGAGTCAGTACTTAGGACGATCCGCGGACGGCGAGATCAGCTGCGAGACTTATCGGTCCAGTTGACTGTGCGCAAAGGATGAAAAACAGAGTCAGCGCAATGCTCGGTGCAGGAGACGGCCGGCGAGCTGATCGAGCCGGAGGGAGTCGAGCGGTTATCGGCGACTCACTGTGGATAGGCTCGCCGACCTTGACTGCTCGATGAATGAGACGCGAATCGTTGGAGTGCGGACGTTGGCATTAGCATACGAGGTGAGGAGACGGAGCGCCGCAAAACACGCACACTTCTCGTTGGCGAAAGAAGGGAGGACGAGGAATGTATGGGCTCCAAAGAAGTCCCGCTGCGCTTGCAAGAGCGAGGCGGGGAGGCGCTCGGTGCGGTAGCCGTCGAAGAAGGAGAGCGCGGTCGAGAAGGCCGGGGTCGGGATGCCCCAGAGTGCGCCCTGGGCGACAATGCGGCGCCATCCAGGCTGTGCCTTGTGGATGGCCTTGTTAAAGAAGTCGTCGAAGAGGAGGTTCTCGAGCTCGGGGTTCTTCTGGTACGCCTTGGTGATGTCGCCGAGGAAGACGGAGCGGATGATGCAGCCTCCGCGCCACATGAGCGCAATGCCGGCGTTGTTGAGGTGCCAGCCGTAGGTCTTGGCGGCCTCGCGCATGAGCATAAAGCCCTGGGCGTACGAGACGATCTTGGACGCGTAGAGGGCCTGCTCGAGGTCGTCGATGAACTGCTTCTTGTCGCCCGAGAAGGGCTCGATCTGCGGGCCGCCGATGACCTTGGAGGCGCGGACACGCTCGTCCTTGATCGCCGAGAGGCAGCGCGCAAAGACGGCCTCGCCGATGAGGGTGACGGGCATGCCGAGGTCGAGGGCGTTGGTCGCGGTCCACTTGCCGGTACCCTTCTGCGAGGCAGCGTCGAGAATCTTGGCGACGAGGGGCGTGCCGTCGTCGTCGTTGTAGCGGAGGATCTGGGTCGTGATCTCGATCAAGTACGAGTCGAGGACGCCCTTGTTCCAGCGCTCGAAGACTGCGATGCCGAGAGTCAGGACGGCTCAAAAAGCGTCGCACAAGTGCACTCACTGTCGGCAATCTCCTTCTCGTGCATGCCGAAGCCGCGCTTGAGGATGTCGTACGCCTCGGTGATGAGCTGCATGTCTCCGTACTGCTCACAACTCGCGTCAGTTGGCGCACGCACTGCAGAGTACAGTCACACGCACCTCGATACCGTTGTGAACCATCTTGACATAGTGGCCGGCACCCTCCTCACCGACCCAGTCGCAGCAAGGCTCGCCGTCGGTCTGGGCGGCAGTCTTCTGGAAGATCTCCTTGATGTGAGGCCACGCGGCGTTGGATCCACCAGGCATGAGCGAAGGGCCGTAGCGAGCACCCTCCTCGCCGCCCGAGACACCCGAGCCGACGAAGAGGAGGCCCTTGGACTCGAGCTCCTTGGTGCGGCGGTTCGAGTCGGGGAAGTGCGAGTTGCCGCCGTCGATGATGATGTCGCCCTTCTCGAGGTGGGGCTCGAGCTGGCCGATAAAGTCGTCGACGGCCTGGCCGGCCTTGACGAGGAGGATGATCTTGCGGGGCGTCTTGAGCTTGGCGCAGAGCTCCTCGACCGAGTGAGCGCCGACAATCGACTTGCCTGCACCGCAAAGCGTCAGTGGGAGCATGGAGAGCCTTCTCGGGCGAAAACGCACCCTTGGCCTCGTTCTCGAGGAAGTGGTCGACCTTTGAGACGGTACGGTTGTAGGCGCAGACGGTGAAGCCCCTGCAACTCGCGCGTCAGCTACCGCCACTCGTCACAGTTCCTGGTGAGACTACTACTCACTTGTCAGCCATGTTGAGGATGAGGTTCTGGCCCTGCGTCACGGAAAGCGAGATCCGTCAACTCTCGGTTTCGAAGCACCGTCTCAACGACTCGCGCGCAACGCACCATGACGGCAAGGCCGATGAGACCGATGTCGGCGCTGCATTGTGGGGCAAGGAGCGAGGAGTTAATTAGCTTTCACTGTACAGAAAAGAAGGATGCTGGATCGATGGGGTCCTCGAGTGAGAACAGCGACAATGCCCACGCCGGGGGTTCGGGGCAATCCTAGTCCCTGTTATGAACGCCAGCAGATGCATCGCGGCTGCGGTGTGAGCCTCACAGCGCCCGTCGTCGACTTGCGCGATCCGCCTCCACCGACGACATCGGGTCCGTGGGATCCTCCGCCGTCGTCCTCGCCTCGATCGCTCCTGATGCGCTCGTGCGCCCGAAGGAAAGCGTCTCCACTAGAGCATCCATCGCTTCGTGCATCAATCGCATGCCCAGCGCCGCGACGAGGCCGACTCGAGGCAGGCCGAGTGACGCTCGCCAGGATGTGTCGCGAGATGGGTGCATTGGACGAGAGGGCGCGCGGGAGAGGGAGAACTCACACAGCTTGCGACATTGTTCTAGTCGAGTGTAGGTGTGAGAGAGTCTGCGAGAGCCTGGCGTGAGCCGTGGTGAAGTGACGAGCCGACAGCGAGAAGGAGAGAGACCGAGGGCAGCAATACTAAATCTCGCGGGTAAGGCCAATGCAAAAAAAGGATTACAATGTCTACCGCTCCTTGCGCGTCTCTACTCGGTGCAGCCCGTTCCCGTTCGCGTGTGCGCCGTTCGGAACCGGCCGCCGCCGCCGCCCCCCTGCCTTGTCGCCGCCGTCGCTGCTGCTCGACTCGTCGTCCTCGTGCTCGTCGTCGCTCCGAGTGTCTTCGGCCGATGCACCGAGGAACATCTTCCACAAAATCCGCAGGACTGCGCGGGCGGACCAGGTCAGCGAAAAGGAAAAGAGAAACAACTCGAGGCGGCGACGCGAGAGGCCACCCACTCATGGCGAGCCAGAGGCAATTCAGCAGCTGCAGCGCCAGCAAGAGCGTGGTGAAGCACCTCTTCGTATTGCGACTCCAGTAGTAGCCGTCTTCGGAGCGCCAGTCGTGCTCGATGACCGTCTTGGACTCGACAATGACGCTCCAGATGATGCGGCCAAAGATGATGTGCCGCGTGACGATCCACGAGATGAGGAAGACGGCGAACGTCGCGTCCGAGGCTTTGTGATTGCCCGTGTACTTGAACAACTTGGCGAGCTGCGTTGCCTCACTGTCAGCCTCGCCCGAGTCGTAGAAAGGGACCGAACGCACGGGGAGAAGGATGTCAACGAGGTCCATCGTGCAGAGGATGGCGTTGCCGATCCTTGTGAAGTTGAGGACGTAGCTCAACATCATGAGGAGTGACGTGATGATGTGATGCGCAAACATCTGGTAGTAGTCCTTGCGTCGCGCTTCAAGGTTGATCACGATCATCTGCTGGATGTAGACTGCGCGCACGGTATGGTCAGCTCTTTCGACATCACAGAAGCCGCGGGAAGAGGTCGCACAAGCCGTCTGGACGAGATCTGCCGGGCGGAAACCAAGTCAGCGGCAGTGCCCCGACAGTCTAGTCCGCGCCAACGCACAGTACCACTTCGTCAGCGCCGGCAACGCATCGTGCGGGTAATCTTTCCAGAAGTGAAGCGTGTTGAGGCTTCGGTACGGGCTTGTTTGGTTGATGTACTGCGGGGCCATGTTTAGCCTGATTCGTTTGCAAGGGAGGGAGCGAGGCGCGCACTAGTCCGAGCGTCCATGAGCACGCTGCGCAGACAGACGTCAAGTGAGTGAGAGAGGAAGGAAGGACCGAACGGGACAGACTGTAATAAGCGAGCGACCACCCTTGCTCGGAGAAACGAACGAGGGCCCTCGTCGACCTGACCCCGCACATCTTGGCGACCGGCACAAACACCCAGCGCATCATCGCTTCCCGCAGGAAGCAGAGGGCGATGACCCACCATGCGATGAGGAAGGCGTCGCTGCGAAAGAGAAGTTGGGAAGATCAGCGCAGTGAGGGTGGGCCGGGACGGGGGAAGGAGGGACGGACTCTCGCCCTTTGTAATAGAGTCGAGTGTCGGGTTCGCGGAAGGAGAGGAAGAGGAAGCGGGAGAAGGGCGAGCGGAGGTGCCAGGAAGGCGAAGGGGTGAGGTCGGTCGAGAGATGGTATTCGGGCGGCGTGAGCACGTTGCCTGCGAGGATGATGGCGAGGACGGTCGCAGACAGTTCTGTTGGCCCGTCTCAATCACTCGTCAGCCCTTTCCAGCGTGCCCGTGAGCACGCGAACCGGACGCACCAAGTTGTCGTCTCAAGACGAAGTCGACGAATCCTCCTGCTCCCTGCGCCGCGCCCTTGCGAGCGACGAGCGCCTTGGACTTTGGCGGTGGAGCTGCCCTGATGGCATGGGCGCCTGCAGCCATCGCGTACGAGCGGACGAAGCGAGTGCGCGAGCGCGAGGACTCTCCGTCCGGGCGAGAGCGAAGTAGAGATGGCGCTCGAGTGGGTTAAGCAGCGGCTCTGTCGCCAGGATGCAAGTTCTGTCCACTTGCGTCCCGGCCGTGTCCGACGCCTTGGCTTGGTGAACTCTTCTCTCGCTCATTCGACCCCTTTCACACCTTTGACGCATTATGTAGGGCAGCCCGGCACTGGCTGGTAGGACACCTCGGGCGTTTTGCGCCCTCGATAGCTCAGTTGGAAGAGCGTGGGACTGTAATTGGCTGGATTGTGTATCCCAAGGTCACCGGTTCGATCCCGGTTCGAGGGAGTCCTGTTTCTTCTCTTTTGCGGCTCTTGCGTCGGCTGCAGTACTCGAGCGTACCGTGGTCGTAAGCGTGTTCGACGATGACGCTGAGCTGGGACTACTCGCGAGGCTCGCGTGTCCAGTCGACCGGATGCGGTTGGGGTGCGACACGGTCGAGGCCTTTTTGGGCAGACGCGTCTTCCGCGACTCCGCTCACCTCGCACCCATTCTCCCTTGGGCCCCTTAGACTGGAGCAAGGGCAACTGCTGCTAGACTCACGACAACGACGACCACGCCCAGCTAGACTTCTTCGCTAGACTCGCGCACTCTCATCACCAAGCCTCTCGCGCCCGCCCGCGTCGTCGTCCGGACCTTCCTCTCTCTCGCGCCCCTCACGCCCGCCGTACCCCTTGGAAACGACCCCGACAACGATACGCAAGGATGGCCCAGCGAGGAGACTACCAGCGCGTGCCCGTCAACGACGACATCGAGATGAAGGGCGCCGCACACCACCGTGACGGGACCCCTCAGCCGCCCAAGACGGAGGAACCGCCCAGCACCGGCATGGTCGTCTTCTCCGTGTCGTTCTACCTCGTGGCCGCTATCGTCGTGAGTCAAGCGCGTATCGGTGGGAGGAGGATGTGGGACGGCGTCGAAGAACGCGATCTGACTGACCCTCCCGCTCGCTCGTTCTGCGGTTTGAACAGATGATCATGGTGAACAAGGTGCATCAACCTGTCTCCAGCCAAAACGGAACGCGCGCTGACCCCTTCCTGTCCCCGACGCAGTGGGTCCTCAACAAGGTCCAGGTGCGTTCAGGCCAAAGCCCGCTTCGGAGGAGCCAGCCGGTCCTGACGCAGAACCGCCGGGCAGATCCCCTTGTTCTTCCTCTTCTGCCAACTCGTCATCGCCGTCTTCCTCCTCCAACTCTGCGCCCTCTTCGGTCCGTCCCCTCCCATCCTGATCTTCTCGCAATGACTGACCCGCGAGTGAGCGCAGGCTACATGAAGCTTCCCCGGCTCGACATGACGACGTGCAAGGGCTTGGCGCCGTTGATTGGGTGCAACGTCCTCGGGCTGGCGTTCAACACGTACTGCCTTCGTGCGTCCACCCCGTGGCGTATCTGCGCCCCGTACTGATAGTCGCGCGCTCGCAGAATACGTCGACGCGTCGTTCTACGTGCGTCCAGCCTACTCGAGAGCGACGATTGGGTCTGACCCCGCTGTTCGAGCGCGCACAGCAAATCGCCCGCGGCCTCGTCCTCCCCTTCACCGTCTTCTTCTCCTGGTACATCCTCGGCTCCAAGTCATCCCGCGCGACCCTGACCGCCGTCGGTATCGTCTGCATCGGCTTCATGCTCGGCGTCTCGGGGGAGATTCACACGACCCTCCTCGGCACGACATTGGGCGTCGCCTCATCGGTCACGACCGCCGTCCACGCAATCGTCGTCAAGCGCTCTCTGGGCGTCGTCAGTGGCACGCTCGATCTTGCTTACTACACCAACCTCCTCTCGGCGATGGTGATCCTGCCGTTCGTCATCCTCAGTGGAGAGATCTGGACGGTCGTGGAGATGGTCGCAGGGAACGGAGACGGCGCAGAGGCGTTCGGGACTTTCATGACGGGCGCGGCGGTGACTGTACGTTCTCGCCCTTGCCTCCCCCTCGCCCAGGCGAGGTACTGATCGAGAGCGTGGGAACAGGGTCTCTTCGGCTTCCTTATTTGCATCGCGGGATTCTTGAGCATCAAAGTCACGTCGCCCATCTCGCACATGATTTCGGCTGGTGCGCCCCTCTCCCTCGTCTTCCCCTCCACGCGCGACTGACACCAGACCGTGCGTGCGCAGCGGTCCGCGGCGTGTTGCAGACTTTCCTGGGCGTCTGGTTGTTCAAGGACCAGGTTGGAGCGTGAGTGTTTTTTTCCGGCACTTGCGAGGTCCGGACCTGACGAGGTGGTTTGGATGCAGCGGCCGCGCGTTCGGGATCGTCTTCATCCTGATCGGATCAGTCTACTACGTCTGTGAGTCCCCGGTCCTCCTCCCCTTCCTTCTCTGCTCGCTCGCCGACGCTCGCGCACGCAGACACCAAATCGCAAGAAAACGCCGCTCCGCGCCCCGCACCCCCTCCGAGCCCCGAGATCTCGAACCGCGGTGGACCGGCTGTGCTGTCGGCGGGTCAGACCCCGGGGTTGGTTTACAATGCGTCGTTCTTGGGCGAGGAGAAGGAGCGGAGGTAGGCGTTCGTTGGTTTCGGGCGGTGGGGTTTGGTTCGCCCGTTGTGGGTCTCTCTTCTGTCGCTCTCTAGACATGACCTCTGGCACGACTCTCTCGCTCTCTGCGCCCTTTCTTGCAATGGGTCTCTCTCGGCGCACGTGACCTTGATTTCGCCACTTTGGGTGCCGAGAGCGTGCGAAGCCGAGGGGCGGTGCCGCCGAGTCCCGACTCGCCCGTTCTCTCGTTCTCTCGTTCTCTCTCTCTCGTTTGACTCGAGTGCGAATCACTTTGGTGCACTGCTCTGCTGGCCATGCGACCGTCGCCAGGCTTGTTCGCCTCGGCCAGAGAGGTGCGGTCTTTTTCCCCCTCGCCTACTCTTCGTCGAGCTAGCTGTTGATCCCTCGCGGTGCAGGTACTCAGCCGCTCAACCGCCGCAGCCGTGTCAGGCGAGACACGCGGCGGAGCATCAAAGCTCGTCCGACCAGCTCTCAGACGTCCACACGGCTTGACCCACCCACCTGTCACCTCTCCTCCCTCTCGTGGCGCCCAAGTCAGGCATGCTTCGACCTTGCCTTCGTCGTGGCGCCGAATCGTAAAGGCGTTCGTAGAGAGCGTGTACGGAGGGACGTTCAAGGCGATTCGGTCGAGCGTCCGCGCTGCCTGTCCAGGACCCTACGTCTCGTCCCGTCTCGCTCCCCACCCGCGACCCGTCAACGCCCGCTTCACTCACTCTTCCCCGCGCCCCTCGTTCCCGCGCACACACTTCGGACCCGTCCCTCGCCCGTCGCCCGGTCACGCCTCGACTCGCACGGGCCTCGGAACCGCTCGCCAATTCTCGACAGGCGGATTCGGCGTGTGGGACAACGTGGTCCAGAATGTTCCGTTGGCGTTGAGGGCTGCGGCGGATCAGTGGGGAGGGGGGATCGATGCGAGGAAGTGGAAGCGCGTGAAGAGGGACATTCGGAGGGCGGCGAGGGGAGAGAAGGGGATCGGGTGGGCGCCCGGGGGGTTCGATGCGAGGAGGGAGAAGAGAGCGGAGTTTGAGCGGTACTTTGGCGCGCGGGAGGAGGAGGAGGAGGGGAAACCTGTCACGCTCATCCTCGCGATCGACCCCGACTTCGACCTCCCCCTCGCTCCCCCTTCCTCTTCGCACGAAGAGCGCCTCCTCTCCCCCTCACTCCTCGACTCCCTCGAATCCATCTCACACGCGTACACCACCCACTCTCACCGCCTCCGAACGGTGATCAACCGCCTCGCAGCAGCGGGGTTGCTCGATTCGCAAACGGCCGCGCAGGGCTCGTTGGGCGTCTTGGGTGCCTCAGAGGGCTTGGAAGAGCACCAGGGGAGGAGGGTGTGGAGGGTGGAATTCAGAGACCGACTCGCGACGCGGTCGAGGGTCGAGAGAGTCGTGCTTGGATCCGAGGCGGGCCGGGAGAAGGAGGGAGAAGGGCAGGTCCCGCATTGGGCGGAGAAGGTGCAGCGTTGGTCGGGAAGGAACACGGTGGAGGCAGGCGAGGGAGAGTGGTGGTGGCTCGTCGGCGGCGCAGAGCCGATTGTCGAGGAAGACGACGTCCTCGCTTCGACTCCTCCCCTGCCAGCCTCGTTCCTCGCCTCGCCGACCTCGCCTTCGACACCCTCCTACCCTCGTTCGTCCTCCGAAGACAGCGTCATGTACGCGATCGACGCCGCCGCCGCACTCGCCGTCGCACAAACGTTCGTCCTGCCCTCGCCGGCGTCGCTCGCGCTCTCGCACTCCAGCTCGAGCGAGTCGAGTGCGAGTGAGGTGGAAAAGGAGGACGGGCCGGTGGTATGGGACCTCTCGACCTCCCTGACCGAGACCGAGACCGCGACCGCGACGGAGCACGACGTGGACGACGAGTTCCACGAGCTCAGTGACCCAGCCGCGAGTGTCTGGGCTGAGACGGAACTGGGGTCGTACGAAGACGGCGTGCGGACGTTCTTGAGCGAGGTCGAGGGCGAGATGGAGAGGAAGAAGTTCGACGAGGGCATGGCGTTTGTCTAGTCTCACGTCCATCTCGCGTTGTGGGAGGGAGACACATGCTGTACCGTCAACTTGCCGTGACGTTCGTTCTTGCCACGCCTCTCGTCGTCGCGCAGAGCGTCTACTCGAGCGCAAGCTTCTCTACCGCTTCTTCCATCGCCTCAACCTCCCCCTCCTCTCCTTCGCGCGGCTCAGGTAACCAAAACGACGGAGACTGATCTCGTGCGCGCTCCGGCACGATCCATTGTAGGGCGAGGTCGTTGAACGCTTCGAGGTGGTCTCTTGGATCGGGGAGGGGGAGGATGTGGAAGAGTTTGGCTGGGCGCGAGCGGCGAGCGTCAGTAATTGAAAAGGGGAAGAAGGGAGGAGGAGGAGGGGGGGGAGGGGGAAAGGTCGAACCGGCTTTGACGACAAAGTCTGCGCTCTCACCCGACAACTCGTTTCCCTCCTCCTCTCCCTTCCGTCCCTTTCCCTCCGTTCCCTTCGTGTATCCAGCAAGCGACCCCGAATAAGTCGGGTCATCATACAAATCCAGCCTGTTCCCCCAAACCACGACTTTCTCGAGCTGCGTGGGTGAAGTCCAGTTTGAGCGGAGGAGGGACTCGAAGAGGGTTCGGGGGCCGTGGGGGATGTAGAGGAGTGTCGGGTGGGTGAGGCGGAGGGGTTGCTGTGGGAGTGATTCCTGCGTAAGCAACGGAACGGAAGGGTGGAGAGAGGGCAGTTACGTACGGGGTTGGAGAGGACAGCGTGACCTTGGGAGGTGAGGAAGGCGGTATCCTCGGGGGCGAAAACGGGATCGTAGAACTCGGTCGGGATTTTCTCGTCAATCTGCGCGCCTGAAGATCAGCCAGGGGTCTCCTACAGGCAGAAGAGAGGGACCCACGACGCCTTCCAACTCTTCCAACAGCCCCTGCAGCAAGACGTACTGATCCTGCGCTTTAGTCGACTCGCTCAGGCTGCCCAGACCGAGGCATACGACGCATACTGGCGGGGGGCATGGCGGTACAGCGGAGGTGGACGGAGCGATCTCGTGTGGAGAGGAACGAGGAGAGAGGACAGTTCGTAGCAAGTCTGCGGGACGGCTTGGGCGGGTTAGCGGGTCGGACAGCGCTCACGCAATCCTCCATGACGCGCCTCTGCATTTCTGCAAGTACCTAGATTCCCTCAACCCCTGCCTTCTCGCCTCCAGCTTCTCCTCGAGCGTCCGCTCCCTGAACCGCTCCTTCCCCCTGCGGTTCCGCGCTGGTCGTGCTGGCTTCTTGTGCGTGACTGGAGCGAAGCCGTCTGCGTCGTCCTGGGCGCGCATGAGCGGTAGGGTGCGGGAAAGATGAGGGACGAGGTTGGAGAGGTTACAGGAGGTGAAGTCGACTTCGCGCGACTCGCTAACCGGCCCAGGGTGTCTCTTTAATTTCCAGCGGCATCTTCAGCTCGCTCGCCAATCCTGCCGACGCTTCTCCTCGCCTCGCTCGTTCTCCTCCTTTTGATGAGACGCCCTGGTCCTGAACGAAATGTCGGGCGGGCCCTTTGTTCGCCTCGTGCGCTTTTGTTCTCCCCCGCCGCCGCATTCACGCTCGCTCGCCGACAAAAGACGCTCCATTGCCCATTGAGGGAATCTCGAACAGGCGGTGAACCCATCCGCTCGCTTGGCTTTGTGTCTCTCTCTCTTTCGCTCCTTCTCCTCACTCGCTCTCGCTGCAACTCGCCTCGAACGCTCGCTTCTCCACACAGTCTCTCACCTCGGACTCGATCTCGCCAATATGCGCCCTTACGCCGTCATTGCCGCCGCCGTCGCATTCGCCCCGGCTCTCGTCTTTGCCCAGACCGCCCCGTCGTGGTTCGTCCATTCATCACACTCGGCCTCCCTTCCTCGCTAACTCGCCTTTCCATTCCCAGCGTCATTCAGTGCATCGCTACGGCCGCCGGCTTGACCTCGTGCGCCGCGACCGACGCCCAGTGCCTCTGCGACTCGAACACCTTCATCGACGGCGTCTCGGCTTGCATGGTCTCGTCGTGCTCGTCGCAGGACCTTGCTACGGGCGTCGCTTTCGGAGAGCAGGTGCGTGCGACTCCTTCACCTGCGAGGATAGTAGTGGCAGGTGCCACTAAGAAGGTCGAGACAAGTCGTACTGACGCTTCTTCTCCTTGCGATCCGCAGTTCTGCCAGTCGGTCGGCGTCACCGTCGCCATCCCGTCGTCCCTCGCATCTCGCACGGCCGAAGCGACCGGCGCTAGCTCGTCGGTCGCGTTGTCTGCCGCTGCGTGAGTCTCGCTTCCCTTTAATGCTCCACCACGCTCCTTTCAGCAGCTGTAGCTGACCTTTTCACCCTCGATGAACAGCTCCGCTACCTCGTCCGCCGGCTCTGCTATCTCTTCCGCCGTCTCCTCCGCTTGGTCCTCCGCCTCGGCCGCCTCTTCCTCCGTTGCCAAGTCTTCTACCGCTTCGGGGTTCGTCCTTATCTTCTCTCCCTTCATGGACCCGCACTGAAGCTCTCGAATTTCACACAGTTCCGCCGCTATCGCCTCGAACAGCAACAAGCCCTCATCCGGCGCATCCGTCAACCTCCTCTCAAAGGGTGCCGGCGCAGCTGCGCTCATCGCTGCCGGCGCGGCGCTCGCTCTTTAGGTTGTTGCGACGATGCAACAGTTTGGGTCTCTCAGGGTACTCGGTGAAAGGCTTTCGTAGATTCCGTAGTTTCCGCTTCGCGCGTCTTATTCTCTTCTGATGCGGTTTATGACGTCCTAAGCTTGTTGCACATCAGAGAGTCTCGCAAGATACACGTAAAGGAGAGGGAGTGGGTACGGACGGCCAACACAGGGGCGCTCTGCGTGAGGGCAAGAGACGGTCAACCGTTGGTGTCGAGCGGACGTAGATGGCAGTACTTACGAGGATTCAGGTCGTCGTAGGTACCGTCGAACTTGGTCGCGGTGTAGCCGTTCGCGCCGCACCGATCATGTACAGAGTCCCAGCGCCCTCGTCTTGTTCGTTTGCATACGTGAGGCCGCACAATCGGGTATACGACCAAGCTCACCTGGAACAATTGGCCGGACGAGCGACCGCCACACGTGTACCGGGGCGAGGTGCGAGACGTTCGAGACGAGGTGGTCGAGCGAACTCCAGATAGTCTCCTCGTCACGCTCCAGACTGCGCAAGTTCTGACAGCGCAAAACAAGCTCATTGACCACGCAGACGTTTGGAGGCTTATAGTAAGAGTGTCTGGTATCCCAGTAGGAAGCGTCCCTCCAACTTGTGCAGAGGTTGCGGACGGCGGGTGGGAAAGGGCGTGTCCCGCGCCGCGTTGCTGTGAAGGAGAACGTGAAACGAGTTGCTGCCGCGGCGTCGCATCACTGCCGCAGTAGAAGTCGCGTGGATAGCGGAGCAAGACGCCGTCGTACAGTATTGCGCGGGCGACGAGGCTGATCTGGCGGTTGACGAAGCAACAGCTCGCAAGATCTGCCGGCTTGAGGGCTGCGTATGTGGCAATCTGCTCCGAGATCTCAAGAGGGATTGAAGGGACCATGCTAGTGTGTTCGGGAGAGCTGAGGGGCGGCAGAACCTTAGTCAGCGAGGTGGGACTGATGAGGGGAAGAGAACGAGATCTTGACAGTCGACTGAGTAGTTTTAGCGGTAGTCACAGGCAGGCGAGGCGATGACAAGCGGGTCAAGTGAAGGGACGGAGGGAAAGAGGTGTCGAGGGGACATGTCGACGCAAAGTGTGGCCCGCAAGGTTTGTCACTCTCGTGGAGCATTCTTTGAAGCGCATGCGGAGGCTCGGTGGCTCAGGATTCCATGCGAGAGGACCGCTGAATGAGTCGCGGATCCTGCGTGTGTACGAAGACGCTCAAGCGACCCGCTGTTTCATCCATTCGCCTCAAGCTTGATGTGTTGCTCTTGGCAGCATCCGGCTGACGCTGCTCGTCGCCGCCGAGACGGGGATTGACGTGACACGTCCATAGTCCTGGATCTCATTGTAGCTCCACTCACCTTCCATTCGCGCAGCTGACCGCGTCTCCAACTTCGAGATGCACGAAACGAGCTTGGCACTCCCCTGAATCGCTCAGAGCGTACCCCGCCGACGGGTTCGCCAGCGATTGGAGAGCGCAGGTTCGCCAGCGCAGACTTTCCCGCGGACTTTACTCATCGTTCCCATCCTCCTACCTCGACAGCCATCACCTCCTCCCATCCCTCACTTCCCCAATCGTTCGCCTTGCCCGGCAAGAGCGGCTGAACGGCGAGGAGCGAGAGCGACGCCTGGATCTGCTCGTTCGATGGTCGAAGTCGGTCGTCCTTCTCTGACTTTGCTGCGACGGTAGCCGAGAGAAGGTCCGGAGAGGGAGAAGAGGCCGAGGCGCTTGGGAGGACGGGGAAGGTGAGAAGTGTGTCGAGGAGTTGGCGGACGAGGGCGAGCGAGTGGACATAGGGGGTCGTGAGAGCCTGGATGCCGTCGGCTGCGGGCGAGGAAGCTTGAGCACAAGTAGAAACAAGTGAACGGACGAACGCTACTCACTAAATCGAGCGAGTGGCCATGTAACCCACATCGGTTCGCGGAAAGCGAACAGCGTTCCGCGCGTCTTCGCCGCCTCAATGACGAGGTGCTCGGCCCGCTCGCAGATCGAATGCATGCCGTTGACGGTCTCGGTCTGCATTTTCAGAATCAGTATGAGCTACAGGCGGGAAGTGAGCGCACACAGACTCACCAGGTTCGTAAAGACGCCCTCCACGGTCGCAACTTGTTCCGACAGCTTGGCCGACTGCGCAAAGAGGTAGCCCGCACGGACGTTTGTCGTAGACGCCGTGGGCGACTGCTTCGAGATGGCCTTCAGTGCGAGTCTGCTAGCGAGGGGTCAGTAGGAACGCTGGCGAAAGGCGAATTCGGCACGCACTCAACGTCGACCCAGAGCTCAAGTACCGCTTTCGTCCTTCCAACCAGTCCACGGATCACCAACTCGCTCCACGCCCTCCTCGCCTTCCTGTGCTCGACAAGAAGTCCCCTCAAGCGCTGGTGGTAGGTCGTCTCGGCGCTCGCGGGAAGCGGGCCTCTGCCTGACTTCTCTGGCGCAGTTGGGTTCGCCGTGGCATTCATCGCCAGGCGCGACGGCGAAGCTGCGGGAGGACTTGCTGCTCGTCGAGGAGAAGACGAAGTCGGCGAGAAGTCGTCGTCGTCGGCCAGTTCGCGCGTGCGGCGGGGCGTGCCCTTCCCGCGAGTCATCCTGGCAGTCCCCAGGCCCGTCAAGTCTGCAAAAGAGCGGGTAGCCGATGAGCAAGGAGAGGGTTTATCGCCAACCCTAGCACTCACGCTCGTCCACACGGCACTCGCTCGGCTGCGAGCTGCCTGTTCAGTTGCTCGTGCTTTTCGTACCTTGCTGGTTAGACCGGAGTCTCCATCCGACCCGTCTGAGCTCTTCCCTCGTTGCCGCCAGCCTCCCCACCTCTCGACACGAACTCGGCTCTTGCAGGGCCAGCATCGCGCTAAGGACATTGAGTGGGACGGTAAGGCCACTCCGTCTGCCTATATAGCTCTTCCGAGGTTGGCTGAGCTTGTCTCGCGGGACAAGGTGCGTCCTCGCCCTGCCTCGTCTTCGCGAGGCCTCGCTGACCATCCTTTCCATCCATCGACTCGCAGGGACCGCCACCATGTTCGGCGGACTGAACCTCAAGTCACTTTCGGACAGGCTGAACGAGTCCCTACACGATCTCGAGAACACCATCGCCCAAGGTCTCCCTTCAACCTCTGCCACAGCCGACCCAACTTCTCCTCCCCGCCAACAACCGACTCGCACCTCTTCATCTCCCGCAGCGTCACCCTCCTCTGCTCGCACCCGTCCTTCACTCGACAGCATCGCGACTCGAGCACAATCGGTTGCAGGCGGACTCGGAAACCTCTCTTCCCCTCTCAGCCCGACCACGCTTGCGAACGCTCAACAGAGTGCGAGCCAGCTCGCCGAGGGAGCGCTGAGTAGCTTAAGGGCAAGCCTACGGAAGGGGAGGCAGAGTCTGGATACGGTTGCGAGGGCGAGTCTGGATGGCGGAAGTTCTAGCTCGAACAGGGGGAGACCTGCGGCTGCTTTGGCGAGTCCGAGCAAGAGGGAAGGGAGCATCAAGGAGGAAGAGCTGATCGACATCAAGAAGGAGGAAGATGCGCCGGAGGAGAAGAAGCCCAAGCTGGAAGAGCAATTGGTCGATATTGGCGACACGGTTCCTACACCTACGCCTCCAGCGAATCCCAATGCACCTCTCGTCGACCTGTCGGAATCACCAGCATCGATAGAATCGACCGCGCCGCCCCCGGCCTCAGCCTCTCTCGCTCCTTCCGATCGACCCTCACCTCTCGATCGACGACCCTCGTCCCTGCTCGACCCGCCAACGCCGGAGGAAGTCGAAGACGAAGATGCATGGGGCGTCGGTAGCGTTGGCATCCGAACGCCTGCAATACCGCAGGGCGAGACGCCCGCTCAGGAAGAGGTGAAGGGCGAGGAGGGGGAGCCGAAGGTGGAGGATAAAGGGGCGAAGGAGGTCACGGAGCTGCCGCCGCCGAAGGTAGACGAGGATTTCGATGGTTCGCCTGCTGCGCCGTCGACTGAGCCGGGAATTGTCCCTCTTCAAGATTCGACATCAGCGCCTCAAACAACAGCAGCAGCACCGGTCGAGCCAGTTTCAACGACCGTCGATAACACGGCGCCACCCTCAGCCGAACCCAATGCCGATGTCGCCAAGCAGAAGCAGGTGGCGGTCTCGGCCGCCGATATCTCACCTGAGGAGATCGCTCGAACGACGGAGGATTCGACAGCTGCACCAGCCGGCGCTGACGAGTCTTCAAGCCTTCCAACAAACGAGCTGGCGCAGGCGTCCGAATCTGTTGCGAACGAACCTGAACCTGCGGTCCCTCCCTCGCCTCCCGCCGCCGAGCAACCCAAGCCGACCGAATCCGCGCCTTCCGCAGCCCATGCCGTCGACCCAGTCATTCTGAAAGGAACGATTGTCGATTCGTCTGCCAACGCTGAGCCAGCAACCGAGCCATTGTCTACCGGGCCCGCGCCTTCTTCGGCTTCAACCTCAACACCCGAGATCTCGGCCGCGGGGCCCGAGCATAACGAGGAGGCTAACCTCGACGAGGAGTTGGCAGCTTTACCGGCGCAGGGAGATGTTGAGGAAGAACAGAGTAGCGTCCTGGGCGCGGAAGAAAAGGAGGAAGAGGTTGAAGCTGTCCAGGCGAAGGTTGAAGACGCGCCAGCGGCCAAAGTTGAAGTCGATGAGCTAGAGGCGTCGGTTAAAGCGGGTGAGCCGGAGGGTGCAGTCGAAAAGGCAGTCGAGGCGCCGGTGGAAACGGCGGTCGAGCGGGCTAGTGCAGCGAACGATGACGCAGTTGCTTCTGGCGCGTTCAATTCCGGCGGCACACCCTCCCCTTGAGCTAACGACTCTTCCTCATGCTCCCGCAGCGCTCGCAGCTCCCGCACCCGCTGATGAACCCGCCCCTCCCGCCGTCCCAGCCAAGCCCTCACCAGACGACCATTTCGCCGGACTCAAAGCCTCGCTCGACAAGGTCGTCGCCAGCCTGACACCCCTCGGCAGCGTCGACGACGTTCAGGCGTTCGAGGACGAGCTACGGAACATGCGGAGCAAGGCTGAGATGGCGGTCAAGGAGGTTGCGCGGTTGACGGGTCAGCTCGATCGTACGGAGCCAACTTCTGTATCGTGTTTGTGTGCACACGAACTGACGACGTGTCCGCCAACAGGCCAGAAGGAGTCGTTCGACGAGCTCCGTGAGACCCACCGCCTCGAGCACAAGTCGCAGCAAGAGGAGATCGATTCGTTGCGCGAACAGCTCGCCACGAAGGACTCCCAGCTCAGTGCCGCCGAATCGGCCGCTGCACAAACTCGCACCGAGATCACCAGGGCTTCGGAGGAGTACGACAAGCTCAAGATTGTTGCAGAGGAGGAAGAGGAGAAGCGCATCAAGGCGCTTTCGCTGCTGCGTGCGCTGCGTCAGAAGCTCGTCAAGAACGAGAAGGAGAAGGAGGACTCGGACAAGGAGCTCGAGCGGCTGCGCGCGTCGGAACAGCAGGCGCAGGAGACGCTCAGGGCCGACCGCTCCCGGTTCGACTCGGAGATCGTCGCCCTCCGAAGCGCGCAGGAGCAGCAGATCAACAAGCTCAAGCAGTCATTCGAGCGCGAAACGGCGAAGCTGAAGGAGCAGTTCGACCGCGACTCGACCAACAAGCGCGGGCAGTTCGAGCTCGACGCGATCACGGCCAAGGCGCAGCAGGCGAAGGAGCTGGCCACGAAGGATGCGCGCATCAAGCAGCTCGAGACGACTGTCCGCGAGCTCTCAACCGCGCGCGACTCGATCTTCGACCAACTCCAGCTCCGTCAGGCCGAAATTGAGTCGAGCGAGACGAACCAGGAGGCGCTCAAGACTCGTGCTGCCGAGCTCGAGTACGAGCTGAGGGAGGCCAAAGACCGCATTGCCGCGATGCAGGATGAGCTCGACAGCGTCCGGCGACATCGCCAGGATTCGGCTCGCGACGAGGGAACGACTAGGCGCCTACTCGAAGAAGCGGAGGCTCGTCATGCTGTCAAAGTCTGCGACCTCGAGGCTCGCGCCGCGCAGCTTGAGAAGGACCGCCGCGAGACTGAGGACGAGATGGGCCGCAACTTGCAGGAGCGGCTCAAGGAGGTCGAGCGACTCCGAGCTGCGCTCGCGCAGAAAGATGTCGACTTTGCCGAGTCGGTGCAGTACAGGCAGAAGAGGGAGAAGGAGATCGAGGAGGCGCAGAAGGCGAGGGCGGACCTCGAGGCAAGGTTGAAAAAGGTTGAAGCGGCGCTCGACAGGGTGCGCGAAGAGTCGGTCATGTTGCAACAGGGCGAGGTGCGTGTTCACACTCGATAGACTGCTGCCTATCGCTCACGAGGTATTCTCGCAGGCTGCGGCGAAGGAGGAGCTCAACGACCGGTTACAGCGCATGTCGGAGCTCGAAGCGCGTCTCGAGGAAGCGCAGACGCGCGAGTCGAACCTGCGCTCGATCAATAAGGTGCGTACTGTGCTGTCCTCATGAAGCGACACCGGCTGAACCGCTTTTTCGCACAGACCTTGCGCGAGGAGCTCCGCAAACTCCAATCCGGAGTCCTGCTTGCCGAAAAGCAGCGTCACCCCGGCGTTGGCTACTTCTCCTCCTTCTCACAGCAGAGCGTGCCTTCAGTCGCCTCGCTTCCCGCCGCCGGCGCCTCGACAACCTCGCTCGCTTCGACGATCGGCGGCCCAGCATCACCTCCGCTTACCGCCTCCAGCCCGCCTGCGTCGATCTCGAGCGGTCTCGCTGGTGGAGCGAAGGCGAATGGCGATGAGGCGCTCAACTTTGAGTACATCCGCAATATCCTCCTCCAGTTCCTCGAGAAGCCGGAGATGCGGGTGCGTCCCCTTCATCTTCGCGAGCTGCTTCCAATCACAAGGCTTGCATGCTGATGGCCTCTCCCTTCTGCAGCCGCACCTCGTCCAAGTCCTCGGCGTCATCCTGCACTTTACGCCCGCCGAGCTTCGCCGTCTAGCCGCCAAGGCAGCCACGCCGCACTAGCCGCCGCTCGTTGACCGCGTCGCCCATCATCACCGGTACATGTTGCATTAGACTCGCAACGCCGATGCATTCGTTCAGTGAGATCACGACCCTGTTTCGACGACGAGAGAAGAGACGAAGCGGATCGGTGGCGATTCTCGAGCTGCTTCCTTGGTCAAGCACAACACATTGTGGAGCTATCTGCGCTGCACAGCAAGTCGATTCAGTCCTTAAGAGCGAGAGAGAGGCGAGACGAGGAATCGCTCCGCCCCAGCAAGACTCGCGCGCTCGCGACCTCACCCACCACCACTCGCCACCTCGCAGCCGTCCAGCAGTACGCGCCGGGCCCTTGCGACTTCTACACTTGCTACGAGAACTAACGACATGCTCGCAGTGAGCGGACCGCCGCCTGGGTTCTTCCCACCCGAGGTGGGAGCGACGAGCATTCCAGTGTACCAGGTGAGCCCACACCATTTGGAGGCCGTGCTCAAGGTACCTGATACTGCCTAGGATCAGTGCATACGGGTGGCGGAACTTCGACCCCTCCAGCGTGCGTGGCGGAGCAGTTCTCGCTGACCCTCTCGTCCTCACTCACCTCCACCAGGAACCGACCGCGATGTCGCAGGAGCAGCTCGCGCAGAAGGAGCGCAAGTGGCGGGCACTGCAGGCCAAACGTTTCGGCGACAAGCGCAAGACGGGCATCGTCGATACGGGCAAGCAGCCCTTGCCGGCGGAACACCTGCGCAAGATCATCAGGGATCACGGAGACATGTCGAACCGCAAGTTCAGGCAGGACAAGCGTGTACATCTCGGAGCATTGAAGGTGTGTAGACTGTTTCGCTCGTTCGAGCGCGGGACGGCCGACTATTGAGGCGGCGGAGGAGCGTTGCGGAAGGTGGACGACTTGGCGGTTCCTACGGGTCGATGCTGACTGCTCCATCTGCAGTACGTCCCTCACGCGGTGCTCAAGCTCCTCGAGAACATGCCGATGCCCTGGGAGCAGGTCCGCGAGGTCCCCGTGCTCTACCACATCACCGGCGCAATCACCTTCGTCAACGAGGTTCCCAAAGTCATCCCCCCCGTCTACCACGCCCAGTGGGCGACGATGTGGCTCGCGATGCGTCGCGAGAAGCGTGACCGCCGACACTTCAAGCGCATGCGGTTCCCGCCTTTCGACGATGAGGAGCCTCCTCTCGATTACGGCGACAACGTCCTCGACACCGAGCCTCTCGAGGCTATCCAGCTCGAGCTCGACGAGGAGGAGGACGCGCCGATCGCCGAATGGTTCTACGACGGCCGGCCTTTGATCGACTCGCCGCATGTCAATGGCTCGTCGTACAAGCTGTGGACGCTCGACCTCCCGCAGATGGCCAACCTGTACCGCTTCGGCCGCACCCTCCTCTCCGACTTCAACGACCGCAACTACTTCTACCTCTTCGAGCCCAAGTCCTTTTTCACGGCCAAGGCGCTCAACGTTGCGATTCCGGGAGGACCGCGTTTCGAGCCGCTCTTCCGCGAGTCGGACAACTTTGACGACGACTGGAACGAGTTCAATGACATCAACAAGGTCATCATCCGCCAGCAGATCCGCACCGAGTACAAGATCGCCTTCCCCCACCTGTACAACTCGCGCCCTCGCTCCGTCCACATCCCCGTCTACCACGAGCCGCACAATCTCTACATCCGCACCGAAGACCCCGACCTCCCCGCCTTCTACTTCGACCCGATCATCCACCCCATCTCGTCTCGCGGCGTCGCGCCGAAGAACGAGCTCGTCCCGCACGAAGTCGAGGTGTTTGGCGGAGACTCGAACGGCGAGGATGACGAGTTCGAGTTGCCGGAGGAGTGCGAGCCGTTCCTCGCGGAGGCCGAGCTTGAGACGGACCGCACCGCCGACGCGATCGCGCTTTGGTGGGCGCCGTACCCGTACAACCAGCGGTCGGGTCGCACCGTTCGTGCGCAGG
Organism: Rhodotorula sp. ZM1; assembly: GCA_009806315.1. Lineage (NCBI taxonomy): Eukaryota > Fungi > Basidiomycota > Microbotryomycetes > Sporidiobolales > Sporidiobolaceae > Rhodotorula > Rhodotorula sp. ZM1. The sequence goes on from QYSD01000015.1 coordinate 79,825, forward strand.
ACATCCCGCTCGTCAAGAACTGGTATCTCGAACATTGCCCGCCCGGCCAGCCGGTCAAGGTCCGCGTCTCGTACCAGAAGCTTGTGCGTCGCTCTTCCGCTCTTCCCCTTTTCGGATGGTCGCTGACACGTTTATACGTTCGCAGCTCAAGTGCTACGTCCTCAACCAGCTGCACCACCGCCACCCGAAGCCACAGATCAAGAAAAGCCTATTCAGGCAGCTCAAGGGCACCAAGTTCTTCCAGACGACGACGATCGACTGGGTCGAGGCCGGCCTCCAGGTGTGCAGGCAGGGCTACAACATGCTCAACTTGCTCATCCATCGCAAGAACCTCAACTACCTTCACCTCGACTTCAACATGAAGTGCGTTTCCCTGCCTTCCCTCGACTTGCTTCGCTTCGCTGACGCCTTTCCGCCCGCAGCTTGAAGCCGGTCAAAACGCTTACGACCAAGGAGCGCAAGAAGTCGCGCTTCGGAAACGCCTTCCACCTGTGTCGCGAGATTCTCCGCCTCACCAAGCTCATTGTCGACTCGCACGTCCAGTACCGTCTCGGCAACGTCGACGCGTTCCAGCTCGCGGACGGCCTTCAGTTCACGTTCGCTCACGTCGGCCAGCTCACCGGCATGTACCGCTACAAGTACAAGCTCATGAGGCAGATCCGCATGTGCAAGGACTTAAAGCACGTCGTGCGTATTCTTCCCCTGCTCGATCGGAGGAGCCCTCGTACCCACCCGTCGTTTTGCGCAGATCTACACGCGCTTCAATACGGGTCCAGTCGGTAAGGGACCCGGTGTCGGTTTCTGGGCGCCCGGCTGGCGCGTCTGGCTCTTTTTCCTCCGCGGTATCGTCCCGCTCCTTGAGCGCTGGCTCGGCAACCTCCTCGCCCGTCAGTTCGAGGGCCGCAACTCGAAGGGCGTCGCCAAGACAGTCACGAAGCAGCGTGTCGATTCGCACTTCGACCTCGAGCTTCGCGCCGCCGTCATGCACGACATCCTCGACATGATGCCCGAAGGCATCAAGCAGAACAAGGCCAAAACGATCCTGCAGCATTTGTCCGAGGCGTGGCGTTGCTGGAAGGCCAATATCCCGTGGAAGGTTCCGGGCATGCCGACGGCGATCGAGAACATCATTCTCCGCTTCGTCAAGGCCAAGGCGGACTGGTGGACCTCCGTCGCACACTACAACCGCGAGCGTATCCGCCGCGGCGCCACCGTCGACAAGACGGTCGCCAAGAAGAACCTCGGTCGCCTGACCCGTCTCTACCTCAAGGCTGAGCAGGAGCGCCAGAACGCCTACCTTAAGGACGGTCCCTACGTCTCGTCCGAGGAGGCTGTCGCGATCTATTCGGCCACGGTCCACTGGCTCGAATCGCGCAAGTTTGCGCCGATTCCCTTCCCGCCGCTTTCGTACAAGCACGACACGAAACTGCTTGTGCTCGCGCTCGAGAAGCTGAAGGAGGCGTACAGCGTCAAGGGCCGGCTCAACCAGTCGCAGCGCGAGGAACTCGCGCTTATCGAGCAGGCGTACGACAACCCCCACGAGACGCTCTCGCGCATCAAGCGTCTCCTCCTGACGCAGCGCGCGTTCAAGGAGGCCGGCATCGAGTTCTTCGACACGTACGACAAGCTCATCCCGTGTTACGACATCGAGCCAATCGAGAAGATTACGGACGCGTACCTCGACCAGTTTCTGTACTTCGAGGCGGACAAGCGCGGCCTCTTCCCGTCGTGGATCAAGCCGGCCGATACCGAGCCGCCTCCTTTGCTCGTCTACAAGTGGTGCCAGGGCATCAACAACCTACACGAGGTCTGGGAGACGAGCGAGGGCGAGTGCAACGTCATGATGGAGACGCAGCTCTCGAAAGTGTACGAGAAGATCGATTTGACACTCCTCAACCGTCTCTTGCGCCTCATCATGGACCACAACTTGGTGCGCGCACGTCTTCCTCTCACGCTTCTCACCCGCTGACCCTCGGTGATGCAGGCGGACTACTGCACGGCCAAGAACAACATCGTCATCACGTACAAGGACATGTCGCACGTCAACGCCTACGGCCTCATCCGCGGTCTCCAGTTCTCGGGCTTCATCTTCCAGGTGCGTCCGCCCAGCACTCTACGGCGTGTCCGCTCGCTGACGCTTTCTCGCCCGCACAGTACTACGGCCTCATTCTCGACCTGCTCATCCTCGGCTTGCAGCGAGCGAGCGAGATGGCCGGCCCGCCGCAGATGCCGAATAATTTCCTTCAGTACCGCGACACCGAGACCGAGACGCGCCACCCGATCCGCCTCTACTCGCGCTACATCGACCGCATCCATGTCATGTTCCGCTTCACGGCCGACGAGTCGCGCGACCTCATTCAGCGGTACCTCAGCGCGAACCCCGACCCGAACAACGAGAACCTGATCGGCTACAACAACAAGAAGTGCTGGCCGCGCGACTGCCGCATGCGTCTCATCAAGCACGACGTCAACCTCGGACGCGCCGTCTTCTGGGATGTCAAGAACCGCCTGCCGCGCTCGTTGACGACCATCGACTGGGACGACACGTTCGTCTCGGTCTACTCGAAGGACAACCCCCAACTCCTCTTCTCGATGTCCGGCTTCGAGGTCCGCATCTTGCCCAAGATCCGCAACGTCAACGAGGTCTTCACCCTCAAGGACGGCGTGTGGAACGTGAGTCCGCCTGCGTGTGCGAGGCACGGAGTAGCAAACGTGCTGACGTGTCGCACTCGCAGCTCGTCCATGGCGGCACAAAAGAGCGGACAGCGCAAGCTTTCCTCCGCGTCAGCAACCCCGGCATCGAGTGTGCCCCGCTTCTCTTCTTTCAACTCGCCTCTCCCCGCTGATATGCTTCTCCTCTCGTCTTCAGAGCCTTCAACAATCGCATTCGCGCCATTCTCATGTCGTCCGGATCGTCACCGTTCTCGAAGGTTAGCCGGCCTTGATCTTCCCTGCTTCGCCGGGTTCTCCTGCTGACTCTCGTTTCTTCCTTTCTCTTCAGGTCATCAACAAGTGGAACACGGTGCGCACACCCCGTCAAGCACGATTACGCGGCCGTTCGCGGTGCCGGCTGTGTCGATTTTCCCGACTTCCCCTGACCTTCATCCTCCTTACAGGCTATCATCGGCCTCATGACATACTACCGCGAGGCCGTCATTCACACCAACGAGCTGCTCGACGTGCTCGTTAAGGCGGAGAACAAGGTGCAGACGCGTGTTAAGATCGGCCTCAATTCGAAGGTGAGTTTCGTCGACCTCCGTCCTCAGGCCTCGCGGCTCGCCTGAGCGACGCACGATCGTCCATTTGTGACATTTGAGCGCGCTGAGCCCACGATTGGGCCCTCGGAACGGCAGGAAAAGTAACGCTGACTCGCTCTTCTTCTCCCCTTCCTCCTCCCTTTCCTCCCGCTCACTCCTGCAGATGCCTTCTCGCTTCCCGCCGGCTGTGTTCTACACACCCAGTTGCGGCCGTTTCACCTTCGAATGGCGTTGTGCGGAGGAGCTGACCTTTCCCCTGGACTTGCAGAGGAGCTCGGCGGCCTCGGCATGCTCTCGATGGGCCACATCCTCATCCCTGCGTCCGACTTGCGCTGGAGCAAGCAGACCGACACCGGCATCACGCACTTCCGCGCTGGAATGGGCGGCGGCAACTCGGAGGTCCTCATCCCGAACTTGTTCCGCTACATCCAGCCGTGGGAGGCCGAGTTCCTCGACTCGGCGCGCGTCTGGTCCGAGTACGCGATGAAGCGCAAGGAGGCGAACGCGCAGAACCGCCGCCTCACGCTCGAGGATCTCGAGGACTCGTGGGACCGCGGAATCCCTCGTATCAACACGCTCTTCCAGAAGGATCGGTGCGTTCGCGCGGTCTCTCCCTCGCGATACGAAGAAGCGGAGGTTCTGCGGCGGTGGACGGCGCCGAATGCGGACGGATGGGTGCTGACCTTGGCTTTCTCCCGATGGTCGCCTCCCAGCCACACGCTCGCTTACGACAAAGGCTGGCGCAATCGCATTGAGTGGAAGCAGTACCAGCTTCTCAAGGCGAACCCGTTCTGGTGGACGTCGCAACGCCACGACGGCAAGGTGCGTCCAGCTTTCCTCCTCGCATCTCTCTTCTGCTGTCTTCCGGGCTTCGCTCACGTCCTCCCACGTCGTAAACAGCTCTGGCAGCTCAACAACTACCGTGTCGATGTCATCGCGGCGCTCGGAGGCGTGGAGGGCATCCGTAAGTCGCCTCTCCTCTCGCTTTTCGCTCTCCTGCCTCGTCCGCTCGCTGATCTCGACTCCTGGTGCTCCCACGCAGTCGAGCACACTCTCTTCAAGGCGACTGCGTCCGTCTAGGCGCTCCTCTTTTGTGTTGTCGAAGTGAACGCTGACATGTCACCGTCCCTGTCCACCACTTCCCGACTCCTCTTCACCCCTCACTGTGGCGGTTCTCCCTCTTTCCCTCCTGCTCCCACTTTCGACACACCGCGACACCTCCATCGCAAATGTTTGACTACAACTCGGCGTGGTCGTTACCCAGCTTCCCGACCTGGGTGCGTCTTTGACATCTCCTCCCTCCTCGCTTGTCAATCCCCGTTCTGTGGCGTGGGCGCTGCGCGGCGGCCCGCGCGACTCATAGCTATCCGTATACACGTCTTCTGCGCGTGTAGAGGCCGTCTCAGCATGTTCTGGGCCGTGTGGGAAGTCCCCTCGGGCACGGCCTCCGTGTGGCGCGCGGGGACGAGCGACGTCGTTCTCGCGGCCACGGGCGTCAGCGTGGCCTCGCTGGCGAGTTAGCCATGCACACAGCGGTCGGGTAGACGGTGGGCACGGTGATTGAGCCGGATGCGCGCGTCATCGATGGTTTTTTTCGCACTGCCCAGCGTCCGTCTTCTCGAGCGCAAGCTGACGTTCGCTGTCGGTCCCGTTGTACAGGAAGGACTGTGCGTTCATTTTGCACACCGGGAGATGCCGCGGCAGGACGCTGACCTCAACTTTCCCCTCGCCCCTCTCCTCCCTCCTTGTTCCACATTCCCTACTACCTCGCGCTTTCATTCACTCGCCGCCCGCTCGCAGGTTTTGGGAAAAGAGCTGTTTCGACCCAGAGACTCGTCTCCTCCTCGCCAACGGCACGATCAAGCTCGCCAAGGACATCAAGAGCGACGACCAGCTCATGGGTGGGTCGGCCGTCGATATTGGCGTCGCGCTCGCGCTTGGCTGACCAGATCTTTCCTCGCATGCAGGCGATGACGGCACGCCGCGCAACATCGACGCGATCGTCAAGGGCAAGTCGAAGATGTTCGAGATCAAGATCCATGGCCGCGGCAACGCGCCGCTCGTCGTCACGGGCAACCACATCCTCGTGCTGCGCAAGAAGCGCCTCGTGAACGTCCCCGCCACCGCTCCGAAGACGGGTACTGCGATGGCAGCGGTGCGTCGTTTGCCTGCTGCTCTGACTGCGTGCGACGGCGCTGACCACCTGAGCGGCCCCGCAGAGCGCGGCCGAGTCGGCCAGCGCCAAAGACGACGCCGACAAGTTCTTCAAGCAGGCCAAGCAGGTCGGTCTCGACGTCCGCGTCGACCGCAGCGCCGAGCACGAAATCCTCGAAATCAAGGTCGAAGACTTCACGAAGCTCACGCCCGACGAGCAGCGCAAGTGGCATCTCTACACTGCCGAAGCGCTCTCCTTCGGCTTCGAAGACGACCCGAACGACCCAGCCGTCAAGGAGCACTGGGCGCGCCTGCCCGTGCACCCTTACTTGATCGGTCTTCTCGAGGCGGACGGCAACGAGGACAGCCCGGTCATCACGAACAACGATGAAGCCGAGATCGTCGACTTCCTCGAACGCTACGCCGCCACGCTAGACATGAACGTCAAGCACAAGGATGGCACGCTCAGCTACGGCTTCGTCAGTAAGACCAAGGCAGAGCGCGAAGCCGAGGGCTTGACCGACGATGGTCTCGCGACGAGCTCCGACGAGGGTCTCGCCACGCGCCGGTTCAAGTCGGCCGCCATCATCGACGACGAGCCTTCCGACGAAGAGGCGATACCCTCACTCGTCGACGACGCGGGCAGCATTTCGGACGCTTTCTCGAGCGGCCCGTCCACGCCCGTCGTCCGCCGCAAGGAACTCCCCTCGCCCGTCCTCGAGCTCTCGAGTGAACTCGAGAGTCTTTCGATGTTCGCGGGCTCGGATCAGAGCGTCATCGTCGTCGAGCCCAAGGCGGCTACTCTCGACGCTGCCAGCGAGGTCGAGTCGGCCACGTCAAGCGCGAAGGAGCGCGCTCTCGCTCAGCGCGACGAGGAAGTTGTCAAGACGCTCAGGCTAGGACTCCCGGTCGGCGAGCACGTCGGGCGCGAGGGCGACGAAGGCGACGGCTGCGAGACGGACGAGTCGGACGAGTCAGTCGACGTCGAATTCGTCATCACGCAGCGCAACGTGTTCAAGGGCCTCGAACACAAGAAGCTGACAGACAAGCACGCCGTCGAGCTCATCGACGCCATCCTCGGCGGCGCCGGCGAGAGCCGCAGGGGCTCTACCGTCTCGCGAGAGGACAAAGCCATGGAGGACGACATCGACTCGAACGACGGGACGATTTTTTCTGTCGTCGACAACCCCGACGACGACGACCACGAGCGGGCCAAGAAGTCGAAGCGCCGTGGCCGTGTCAACGTCCTCCTCGACCGCCTGCGTAATCTCGGCGTTTGGCCCCCGGCCGGTGTGAAGAGGCCCGAGGACGGTCGCAGCTTCAAGCACATCCCCGAGATGTACATCAAGGCGCCGCACGATGTCCGTCGCGAGGTCATTGGCGGCTTCGTCGACGGCGACGGCTGGTACGAGCCGAAGGGCCGACTCATCGGCATCGCGCAGGCGACTCACAGCCACAAGAGGCTGTTCGAGGACATCTACTTCATCGCTCAGTCGCTCGGATGCCGCGCCTCTACGCCGATCATCAAGAAGGGCACGTGGCAGACCTTCCCCGGCGGCAAGAAGTACTGGTGCTCGTCGTCCGTCAACGCTGTCTTTACCGGACCCATCGAGCAGATCAAGACCAGGTTCCCCCGCAAGAGGCCGTCGGAGCGCGTCGAATCGGGCGACCATAAGGCCTTCCCTTTCACGATTATCGAGAAGGAGGAGCCGGGCGACTACGTCGGCTTCAAGGTCGACGGCAACCAGCGCTTCCTCCGCGACGATTTCCTCGTCGTGCACAACTCGGGCTTCGAAGAATCGATGAAGGTAAATGCGTTTCTCTGCGTTCTCGACATCGCCGCTGACCTCCGCCTTCCCGCCCGCAGTTCAAGAAACTCACCAATGCCCAGCGCTCCGGTCTTTCGCAAGTGCCCAACCGTCGATTTACCCTGTGGTGGTCGCGTACGTCCTTACTGCAGTCAAGCAGCCGTCCGAGCCGGAAACGGAGAGGCTAACACTCTTCTCCTCGCCCGTTACAGCCACAATCAACCGTGCCAATGTCTACGTCGGTTTCCAGGTCCAGCTCGACTTGACTGGTGTCTTCAGTGCGTCGAGCGTCGTAGCGCCTGCCGCGGAAAGTCAAACTTACGATTGAACCCCACCGCAGTGCACGGCAAGATTCCGACGCTAAAGATCTCGCTCATCCAGATCTTCCGCGCCCATCTGTGGCAGAAGATTCACGAGTCGGTCGTGATGGATTTGTGCCAGGTCTTTGACCAGGAGCTCGAGGCGCTGCAGATCGAGACGGTCCAGAAGGAGACGATCCACCCGCGCAAGTCGTACAAGATGAACTCGTCTTGCGCCGACATCCTCCTCTTCTCGTCATACAAGTGGAATGTCACGCGCCCGTCGCTGCTCACCGACTCAAAGGACGTCATGGACGGCACGACGAGCGCCAAGTACTGGGTCGATGTCCAGCTCCGATGGGGCGACTTTGACTCGCACGACATCGAGCGGTACACGCGCGCCAAGTTCCTCGACTACACGTCGGACAATATGTCGATCTACCCGTCGCCGACGGGCGTGCTCATCGGCATCGACCTCGCGTACAACCTGCACTCGGCGTACGGCAACTGGATCCCTGGCATGAAGCCGCTCGTCCAGCAGGCGATGGGCAAGGTCATGAAGGCAAACCCGGCGCTCTACGTCCTCCGCGAGCGCATCCGCAAATCGCTCCAGCTCTACTCGTCCGAGCCGACCGAGCCGTACCTCAACTCGCAGAATTATTCGGAGCTCTTCAGCAACCAGATCATCTGGTTCGTCGACGACACGCAGGTCTATCGCGTCACGATTCACAAGACGTTCGAGGGGAACCTGACGACCAAGCCTATCAACGGCGCCATCTTCATCTTCAACCCACGGACGGGCCAGGCCTTCATCAAGATCATCCACACGTCCGTCTGGGCGGGACAGAAGCGTCTCGGCCAGCTCGCCAAGTGGAAGACTGCCGAGGAAGTCGCCGCGCTCGTCCGCTCGCTCCCCGTCGAGGAGCAGCCGAAGCAGGTCATTGTCACGCGCAAGGGCATGCTCGACCCGCTCGAGGTTCACTTGCTCGACTTCCCCAACATCGTTATCAAGGGTTCCGAGCTCCAGCTGCCGTTCCAGGCCTGCATGAAGCTCGAAAAGTTCGGCGACCTCATCCTGCGCGCGACTCAGCCGCAGATGGTCCTCTCGAACATGTACGACGACTGGCTTAAGTCGATCTCGTCGTACACCGCCTTCTCCCGCCTCATCCTCCTCCTCCGCGCCATCCACGTCAACAACGAAAAAGCCAAGATCATCCTCCGACCAAACAAGAACACCGTTACCGAGCCTCACCACGTCTGGCCGACGCTCGCCGACGAGGACTGGATGCGCGTCGAGATCGCCCTCCGCGACCTCATCCTCGCAGACTACGGCAAGCGGAACTCGGTCAACACGGCCTCGCTCACGTCGTCTGAGGTCAGGGACATCATCCTCGGGATGGAGATCCAGGCGCCGTCCGTCCAGCGGCAGCAGATGGCAGAGATCGAGAAGTCGACAGAGGCGGCGGCGCAGGTCACGGCGGTGCAGACGCGGACGACGAACGTCCAAGGCGACGAGATCCAGGTCGTCACGACGACGGCGTACGAGCAGCAGGTCTTCAGCTCGAAGACGGACTGGCGCATCCGCGCCATCTCGGCGACTAATATCCCGCTCCGTCTCCAGCACGTCTACGTCACAAACGACGATGTCAAGGAGGAGTTGCCGACGTTCGTCCTCGCGAAGAACATCATGAAGTCCTTCGTTACGTCGGCCGACTTGCGTGCGCCCGTTGCGGCCTACCTATATGGTCAGGTCGCGCCCGACAACGCCCGAGTCGTCGAGGTCAAAGCGGTCGCCGTCGTTCCGCAGCGGTCGAGCCAGCGCTCGATTGAGCTCGTCAACGACCTCCCGTCGCACCCCCTCCTCGCCGACCTCAAGGTTGTCGGCATCATCGCGACGCAGGCGCAGGAGACGCAGTCGCTCACGCCAGCCGACGCGTGCTTGTTTGCCAAGCTCATGGCGCAGCACTCGGAGATTGACGGGTCGTCCATCTTCCTCACCGTCGCCTTCACGCCCGGTTCGCTCTCGCTCGCAGCGTACGCGCTCACGCCCAAGGGCTTCGAGTGGGGACGCAACGCCGACCCGAACTCGCCTGCGGGCTACAACCCGGCGTCGATGGTCGACCGCGCGCAGCTGCTCCTGTCGGACCGGATCCTCGGCTCGACGTTCGCGCCTGTCGGCGGCGTCTGGTCGTACTCGACCGGCCTCGGCGCGGCCTTCTCGCCAACGATGCCGTACTCGGTCACGCTCGTCGGCCAGCCCATGCCCTACTGGGCACCCGAACATCGGCCGGCCCACTTCACTTCGTTTGCCAGCGCAGACACCGAGCTCGATGTCGACGCCGAGGACGCCTTCGCGTAAGATGGGAAGGAAGGGGTTCTCGAATTGTAAGGGGTTTGCAACAACCATGTTCTGGACTACAAAAGCGACATCCAACCTATCAAGCGACTATCGCTTTCACGGCCCATCTGGCATGGTCAAAACTTCGCTTTGTGGAGCGTGGCGCCGACCAGCAACGGGCGCAAAGCCGCGAGGCCATGCAGGAAAGCCATCCACCAACTTCTCCGCAACGATAGCCCAGAAGCGCATGGAGAGCACGTCTAGATTGCGGGAGCAAGTCTAATGAAGAGCACGTCCAGGGAAAGAACCGTTTTCTCCTATCTCCTCGCTCTACTCCCTCTTCCCCCGCCGCACCATCTCGACGTAGTCACTCGTCCCGACAACCTCGAACCCGAGTTTCTCGTACAACGGCTTGCCCTCCTTCGATGCCTCGAGGTAAATTGGCGTAGACGGTTGCTGCGCGTCGCACAGATCGAGGACTTGCTGCATCAGCTTGCGGCCGATACCGAGGCCTTGGTAACCTGGGACGACCCATACGGGGCAGAGATCTACGAGATGAAACACGGTAAGTGCAAAGGTCGTTCGCCGGGAGAGGGAAGCCGTCGCAACCGCACACCAGTGATCCTTCCCGTCCATGATGCGCGCCCTCACGGCATCCCACTCGGTCCAAACCTTCTCCCACGCCTCCATGTCGACGTGTTCCCACGCCTCCTTGTCCTCCGCGCTCTCCTCCGCCACACCTTCGACCCACCGCCTCTTCGGGTTGACCACCGGGGCACCAGGCTTATGCCACACTGCCAACCCAACGAACTTGCCCTTCTCAGGCCCGGTAGCGAGATTTGCTCTCGTCCATAGCGTGTCGGGGCGTGAGAGGATCCTGGAGAGGCGGTGGGTGAAACGTTGGACGCGGATTTTGTGGGAAGGGAGCTCGGAGGAGGGTTCGAGGGGGGCGTAGAAGGTCGGGAAGGCGGCGAGGTGTCCCTCAGCCTGCGATGCACTGAAAGTTACTCATGTACTCGGCCCGACATACACCTCCCCCGTGTAAACTTGTGAGGCGCAAGACGAGGAGCGGGAAGGGAAACTTACGATGAGGGGCAGGTCCTCCTGCGTGACCGGCAGCAGTTCAACCTCTGGCTTCTGTGCAAGCACAGCCATCTTTACGCCCGTCCACCGATGAGAGTGAGAGGATGAGGAGCAAGAGGGAAGAGCGGTTCAGCACAGCGGCCAGAGTCAGCGCGAGCGGTACGAGAGAACTCGGGTGAGTCAGTGGCGCCTATCTAGCACAGTCTGAACCAGTCGGTAGCCCTTTCGGCGAGCACGAGCGGTGAGGACAAGGACAACCCCTTCTCCGCCAACCTCGCCTCCTTGCCCTCTCATCAACCAGCACGCCCGCGATGGCACAGCGCATCTGTGAGGCCGAGACATCATCACCGTCGCACTCGCAGCCGCTGACAACCCTCGCACACGCAGTCTCGTCGGCCGCCGCCGCCGCACAACCGCTTCGCCAATCCGTTCCCCTCCAGACCGTCAGTCGCCGAAACTCGCTCAGCACGCGCTCTGGACTGTCGCTGACTTGCTCTATGTGCTAATAGCGAGGAGTCGGACAGCTTGTGGCGGCACCGAACCAGCCCGGGCGGGTGTTCCTTGGTGCGGGTCCCGGAGGCAGGTAAGTGTTGATGCGGGTCGCCACGATCCTGCTAGGCCTGGAGGGACTGGCGGGGTCTCTCGAAGTCGGGTTCGGCTCACAAGCTTGACACGCGCGCAGGCATTCGACGACCGGTCACGTCGTCACTGTCTTTGGCGCGACCAGCTTCCTCGGTCGCTACCTCGTTTCGAAACTTGGTGCGTTCACTCACATACTCTAGCCTCACTGAGGAAGCTCGCTGACGCTACGCTACGCTCACTCGTACGCAGCCAAGGCGGGAACTCAGGTCGTCGTGCCGTACCGGGATGCGGACGAGGCGCGGCACTTGAAGGTCTGCGGAGACTTGGGCCAGGTCGTTCCGCAGGTGCGTCAAGGACGATAAATTATGCGTCTTCCCAGGCGCGAGGACACACGCTGATTGAGGGCGACTCGCATCGAGCAGGAGTGGGACTTGAACAACGACACGCAGATTGAGGAGTGCCTGCGGCACTCGGACACGGTCTACAACCTCGTTGGCCGTGACTACACTACCAAGTGAGTCGAAGGCAGCTGAAGATGTGCACGACCGGGAAACCTGGTCCCGCGTGTCTCCTCCGAACCAGCCCTGCTCACAACATGTTCACCTTCGCAGAAATTTCTCCTTCCAGGACGTCAACGTCTCTGGAGCCCGCCGCATCGCCCGCATCGCAGCGCAGAACGGCGTCTCGCGCTTCGTCCACGTCTCGCACCTGAACGCCGACCCGAACTCTGCCTCCGCCTTCTACCGAACCAAGTACGAGGGCGAGCAGGCGGTCAAGGAGGCGTTCGGCAAGGACGCGACAATCGTCAAGCCCGGATGGATGTACGGCCACGAGGACCGTCTGCTCAACACGCTCGCCGTTTCGCCCTCGGTCTTCCGCGTCAACCACGGCGACACCAAGATCGCGCCCGTCCACGTCCTCGACGTCGCCTCGGCGCTCAACACGATGTACACCGCCTCGGCGACTCTCGGCGAGACGTACGCCCTCCCCGGCCCTCGCACCTACACCTTCGAGCAGCTCCTCCAGCTCGTCGAGGGCTGCACGCTCAAGAAGCTCCAGGGCCCGAACTTCCCCCGCCCCTTGCTCTCGCTCATGGCCCGCGCATGGGACCTCGTGTGGTGGCCGACCCTCTCGCCCGACGAAGTCGTGCGAAGGTTCATCAGCGACTTGCCCGTCGCACCCGGCGTCAAGGGCTTTGCCGACCTTGGTATTGAGCCCGACGTCTTGGAGGATGTCGCCATCGTCTACTTGAGGAGGTACCGCGCGTCGGCGTACGCCGACTTGCCCATCCAGCATGGCGGAATCCCCCTTCGCAAGCAGCAGTACCACTCGCTGGATTAGACTCGCGGGTAGTGTGGCGGTGGACGTATCGAGGCGGTCTTTCCGAGGCAATTGTACAAGCGTTCCTTTTCCTTTTCGTTCAGTTCTTTCCTTCTCGCCGCCGTGAGGTCGACAGGGCACTGCATGATGGGGGTTCAACGAAAGGGCGCTTGCGTCTACTGCTTCTTGTCCGCGCCGATGCTCTTCAACAACAACCGCCCGAGACCGACGTCGACATCGCCCTCTGCGTTGCCATAAGGTGGGTCGGCATCGGTTCCGTCGTTCTTGTCCTTCCTCGGAGGCGGAGGCGGCTGAGCCGTGTAGGTGTAGAAGCCTTGGCCAGACTTCTTGCCGAGGTAGCCGGCCGATACCATGCGCTGCGAACCGACGGAGCGAGCGTCAGTCTCTGTGAATGGATCGAGCGAAGAGCTCGTGAAGCCAACTCACGCCGAGCAAGACCGATGGCCTGTACTTCGAGTCTCCCGTCTCGCGCATCAACACCTCCATGATGCTCAGGCACGTGTCCAAGCCGATAAAGTCTGCGAGCGTGAGCGGGCCCATCGGGTGGTTCATGCCGAGCTTGAGCGTTGTGTCGATGTCTTCTTTCGTCGCGACGCCCGTCTCGAGAGCGATGATGGCTTCGTTTATGAAAGGCATGAGGAGGCGGTTCGAGATGAAGCCTGTACAGGTCACGCAGGAGAAGGACAGTCAGCTAAAGTTGGCGAAAGGCGAAAGCAGAAACGCACCGGGCGTGTCGGCGGACTGGGTGACGGTCTTTCCCATTCGCTCAGCGAAAGCTCGAGCAGCGTCGAGAACGGAAGGGTCGGTTTGCAGCGCGGGGATGAGTTCGACGAGCTTCATGACCGGGACGGGGTTGACTGCGAGGTCACGGCCCGTTTCGAGAGCCGTCAACACAGACTCAGGGGGTCCGGAACCGTCGTTCCGGAAGGGACGTGGAACTCACAGAAGTGGAATCCGACGACCTGCCGCGCCCGACTCTGACCCGTCTTCTGGTCGACTGCCGACGCCGCGAGAGTCGAGAGCGAGATGGACGATGTGTTGCTGGCCAGGATGGCATGCGGAGGAAGGTGTGTCGCGAGCTGGGAGAAGATGGTTTGCTTGACGGCGAGGTTCTCGGAGACGGCCTGCGGAAGAAGCCTGTGGATTCAGCCTCGTTCTTGTCTCTCATCCGATTCAGCGCCGTCGAACGCACCTCGACGACAAGATCAACCTCCGCAAACTCTCCACTCTGCAAGCCGTCGTCACCAGCTGCCTTGATCCTCGATCGGACGCGGTTCGCCTCCTCGTTGTTCATTTTCCCCTTCTTGACCTCCTTGCCAAGCAGCGTATCGACGAATTGCAGGCCCTTGGTGATTTGCTGAGCAGATCTGTCGGATATCAAGACGTCTACGCCTGCGGTCTGTTTTTCCCGCGCGAAAAATCGAGCGAACCGGTTAGCCGATCTGGTGGTCGTCGAGAGGCGAGTTGACAGAGCGCGAGCGCACCTTGGCTGCGACGTAGCTGATCCCGATGCCCATCTGTCCTGCACCGATCACCGCGACCTTGTCGATCCCGTCCGCGTCTGTCGAGAGCGAGCGCTGGGAAGCAGGTGAATGCGAGGGGAGGATGTGGGGAACGAGGAGAGGGCGGTGGGAGGAGCGAGCGAGCACGCGCAGGGATGCCATGGCTGTCGAGTCGAGTCTAGAAGGCGTTTCGCAGCCGTCGACGAGTCCTGCGAAGCAAGTTGCCGTAGAAGGGAGCAGGGAGATGAAGGAGCCAACTAACTCGCCGTCGGCTTTCCTTTCAGCCTCGACACAAGAGCCGTCGATGCGAGTGCATCTGCTGCAAGTGCGCAAGCTCTGCTAGTCCCGAACAATCTGGAGCATGAGCGTGTCGACGATATCGACCGACTGGAGGCCAGGAAGCCTGGGCGACGCCGACTTGATTCGCGTACGACTTTTGTGTGTTCCAGCTGAATCTTGGTTGCTAGGTGTCCAGCAGCAAGTCATAGCAGGATTCGATTAGCTGTAGCAAACGTCTGGAACACGAGAGGAGTTCGGTTTGGAGTAGCGAGCCTAGGCAGGAGGACGAGGGGACTGGCATCTTGACGGACCCTCTCCGAGCGGTGCGGCCTCCCTCCACCGTCGGCCCAACTCGCTCGAGACGTGCACGAACAGCAAGCGTATGCATAGCAGAAACAACTTGGACAAGTCACATCACAACCCACTCGCGAGACCCGACGCAAGCGCTCCTTCACTTCCCTTCCCTTCTCTCTCGCCCCACCAAGCCTTTCCGTCCGTCTCGTCCTCACTCCTCCTCGTCGTCGTCCTCCATATCCTGCTGGCTGACCATCCTCACCCCCCTCTCCGCACCCACGTCCTCTCCCTCGGGCGGCTCTCCACTCCCCAACACCCTGCCATGCAACTCTCCATACGAAGGAGGCGGGTCGTATGTGCCTGCTTCCGGATCCGTGATTGCGTGCAAAGTGCCGGGCGGTGAGCGGGGGAGAAGATAGGGAGATGGACCGGTTGAGCGGGGGACGATCGGAGTGGGAGGGAGGGCGGCGCGCGCTTCGCGGACGAGGCGTTCTATGCAGGTTCGGAAGTGGTCCAGGAGGGGGTCAGGCAGGAGGACGTGGTCGAGAGGTGTAGGTGAAAGGAGGGACGTACCGCGCTTGTCACGCTCGGCAAGGGAGAGACGGTCTTCCTCGTACGCGAGGAGAGCCTTCTCCTTCCTCGCTGCGTCGAACCACCTTCGTCAGCTGACCTGCACCACGTCCTCTTCACGAACGATAGAAGCACGCGACTCGCCCGCCTCGGCCTCCTTCTCACTCTCCCTGTACCTCTTCTCCCTCTCGTCCGCCTCCTTGGCCTGCTTCAGCTTGCCCTCCACCACCATCTTGCCACACCTCGCCCTATACACCTGTCCCTCCCCCCCGCGCCAAACCAACGCCTCCTCAAACTCTTTCACTTCGCGCTTCCACCCACACAGGACGAGAAAGTCTTTCGCGGAGCCCGACGCGGGTGAGAGGAGGGTGCGTTTGATGAGAGGGTTCGAGAGACGGACGTGGCGGTATTTATGTGCTTGAGAGGGGTTGGGAGGAGAGAGGAGGTTCGTGAGGATCGTGTGGATCGTAGAGAGGGTTTCGACTGCTTGAGCCTTTGAAGCGTTCGGGAGGAACTGTGACGACGCTCTTTCTCCTGCGTCAGCAGCCCGTCCGCCCGCGCACACGGAGCGAGTCAAGGATGGGGTCACACGGGATCGCGCACCTGAGAGTCCAACACTCGATGGAAAGCCAACAAGTCCTTCCTGTCCGGCCTGAATTCGTCGCCCCCCTCTCCGTCCAGTCGTGCCGAGTGCGCCTCGGAGCGGCTGGTGGGCCTCGGAGCGGGCTGGGAGCGTGCGAGGGCCGCTGCGGCGGCGGGTGAGAGCGTGCGAGTGGGCGAGGAGGGTGATGACGGAGGTGGGGCGGCAGCTGGAGAGGCTGGGAGAGCGCGGGAGAGGGACGAGGGGTGGCTGGGCGAGGAATCGGGGCCGCCGAGGACTGGCATCGCGGGCAGCAAGCGCTCCCTCTGAGCGAGCGAGGTCGAAATGAGCGGGAGGAAGGAAAGAGGGACGCCGGAAAGAGTTCCACTCGCCATGACAGTCTCCTTTTGACCTCTGGTAATGGCAAGAGACGACACTACAGCTTTGACAGTCACTTCGCGCCCGACGACCGCCCGCTCAGGAGGCCTCCTCCGAGCCGGCGCAGTGCGCCTTGTACGCGTCCTCGTTGAGCAACTCGTCAAACTCGCCCGGGTTCGACAGCTTGATCTTGGCGAGCCATCCTGCGTACACCAGCGTCACTGTCAGCACCGAGAAGGCCGCCGGAGGAGGGGCGTCAGAGAGCTCGCGAGACGGACCGTCTTGTTCGGGCGACTCGTTGAGGAGGTCGGGCTGGTCCTCGAGGGCCTCGTTGACCTGCGCGATCTGTCCTCCGACGGGCGCAAAGATGTCGGACGCGGCCTTGACGCTCTCGACGGCGCCCATCTCCTCTGCCATTTCGTGTTCGCAGGCAGAGGGAAAGGCAAGGGGTGAAAAGGTGAGCGGTCGTAGGGGTGGGGGGATGTGTGCGCACCGCCTTTTGCGACCTGCGTCCCCTGCTGCGACACCTCGACGTAGACGACGTCGCCGAGAGCCTTTTGAGCGTAGTCGGTGATGCCAATCGTCCCGAGACCGGTCGAGTCGTCGAACGCGACCCACTCGTGCTCGACCGTGTACCGCTTGGCTGCGAGTGCGACGAGTGAAGTCAGGTGTACTGCAAGAGGCAGGCCAGGCCTTGCGCGCCGAGGTGGAAGGCGAGGGTGGACTCACTGACGACGGAGCGAGCGAGGGCGGGGCAGCGGACGCTGGCGAGCGGGCGGCGGTGTGCGAGGGTCGCTGTCGGAGCGATTGGTCGCAGGGCGGTCCTGAGGAGCATGGTGGTCACGACGTCGGGTGAGAGAGAAAGGGTGTGCACGCTCGCGTTCTCCGTCGTCGCCTTGTTCTTGCGTTGCCTTTCCCTCTCGACCATGCTCGCACCCTCGCCCTTTGTTCTCGCAAACAGGCACACAAGGGGACACTCTCTCACACTGGCACAGCTCGCTGCACTCGGTCCTGCTTGCCTGCCTGCCTGCTCTCTCTCTCCCTCTCTCCCTCTCTCTCTCTCTTTGCCAAATACTGCGTCGATCTGGCGAGAGCGGGGACCCATGATTGCATTCGCTCTCGCTCTCGCTCTCGCTGCCTTGCCTTGCCAAACCGCACACGCGCATCGACACGAGCCGCACTTGGCTCGTCGCGCCGCCGCTCCTTCCAACTCGTCCTCGTCGCTCGTCCCTGTCGTGTGCACGCCTGTTCTCTGTCTCGCGGGACAGAACGCTCTCACAGGTGCGTTCGGCTATTGCCTCTGCCCCACCCAGTCGACGCCGACCCTTGCTTTCCCTCGCTGCAGCCGGAGTCGTCGTCTCTTCTCCCGTCAACGGCTCAACCCAGCAGGTCACCCTCCTCCCCGGCACCTACACGCCTTCCTCGCCCGCCTTCTCGCCCAATACCTCGTCAAACTCGTCCCTCCCGCCCGCCGTCTTTTCCCGCGCCGCAACCACAAAACCCTCGAATGGGTTCTCCTCGTCCGGATCGCTCGCGAGCGGGTCGAGCTTCACCGTCCAGTTACTGGACGGGGTGACGGCGTATACGAACGCGCTCTATCAAGGCGAAGCGACGTACCTCTCCCTCCCGACCAACTCGTCCTCCTCCAACGCGTCCTACCCCTCCACCTCCATCCACTCACTCCTCTTCTCCCCCTCGACTTCCTCCACCCTCTTCGCGCTCCTCTCGACTCCCTCGAACCCGCACCTAGCCCTCTGGTCCTCCCTCCCCGACTTCTCGCAAACCCGAGCACTCGCGGCGGGAGCGACAGTCGTGGGTGTGCAGAGTGTGGCTTGTGCAAAGGGGTGCAGGAGTGGGGGAAGGTGTGTGAGTGGTAGTAGCTGTGCTTGTCAGATGGGGTGGGAGGGGGAGACGTGCGGTGCGTTCCCCCACTTCCCTCCTCCCTCTTCCTCGCCTCCGAGCATGAACTGACGACGCGGGAAGTGTGTCGCGCACAGACACATGCTCGAAGGGCTTCTTCGGGCCATCGTGTCAGCCTTGTCCGTCCGGCTGTTCGTCTTGCGACGACGGCCTGACAGGCAGCGGTCTCTGTCTCTCCTCCCCTTTGTCCTCCGTCGTCCTTCCTAGTACGCTTCTTCCTTGTCCCTTCCTCTCCGGGCGAAGGCGGCCGAAAGGGCACTCAGGCGGCTCGCTTCTTGCGCAGGCACATGCAACTGCCTCAACGGCCTTTGCGCCTCAAACTCGACTACGGCCACCTGCGCATGCAGCGCGGGTTGGACGAACGCGGCCAACGGGACGCAGTGTGCGGCGTGTGCGGCGGGGTATTATTCGAGCGCGGGAGGGGATTGTCTCGGTGCGTATCGCGTTTTATTTTCTTCCTCCACTCTCGAAAGGAGGAGGCGGACGCGGAGGGGCAAAGAGTGCCGAGACGCGAGCCTGATGGATGTCGTGACGCAGCGTGCGACCCAACCTGCGCGACATGTTCCTCCCCAACCGGCACATGCCTAACCTGCCAACCCACGCTCCAACCGACCTCCTCCTCTCCCAACACCTGCATCCCCTCCACCTCCGCCTCGCAGAACGGGACATTCATCACCTGCCCCTCGCGTACCTTCTTCGACCCTTCGAGCTCGTCGTGCGTCGCGTGCGATCCGATGTGCGAGAGTTGTTTCGCCCCAGGAGTGAGCGGATGTACAAAGTGTAGAACGCCGAATGTGCTGATGCCCGGTGGGAAGGGGTGTGTGGCAGTTGATGCCAAGACGGGAGTGTGTGATGCGAGTCAGGTTGCAGGAGGGAACGGGACGAGTACGGCGGGAGGGTGGGTGTTCGACAACGCTAAGGGCGTCTGCGACGGTTCGTCTGCTTTACTCTTTCGCCCTTCATGCTCTCGAAATCATCTAACCTCCCGCTCGTTTTCGCGCGCCAGCCCTTCCCGCAAAGTGCCTCGCAGGCGGAATCAACTCTTTCTCGTCCGTCTCGACTCGCGCACAACTCGCGTGCTCGACATGTTTGCCGGGAAGCTTCCTCGTCAACGGAGCTTGTGTCGACGCGTGTCCGGCGGGGACGATGCAGTCGGCTGATGGGACGAGTTGTCAAGGTGCGCTTCGTTCTTGTTTCGTCGTCACTGCGGCACGCTGACGAGATTGATGGGCGAACGCAAGCATGCGACTCGTCCTGCGCGACTTGCGCTCACTCGACCTCGTTCTGCACCTCCTGCGCCTCGTCGACCGCCCTCGTCCTGAACGGCACCTGCATCTCCGGCCCCTCCTGTCCATCGGGCTTCTTCTCCTCCCCCACCTTCCACTCTCCCCTCCTCCCCTCCCCATCAAACACAACAGCTCCGAATTGCCTCCCGTGCCATCCGGACTGCGCGACGTGCTCCACCAACCCAACCACATGCCTCACCTGCCCCTCCTCGCGACCGGTCTTCCTCCCCTCGTCTTCGTCTTGCGTCCCGACGTGTGCGCAGAACGAGTTCTTCGACTCGACAAAGGGACAATGCGTGGCTTGCGATGCCTCGTGCGCCAGTTGTGCGTCCGCCGGAACTGACGGCTGTCTGTCCTGTCCCGCGGGACAGAAGCTCTCTGCGGGGCGCTGCGAAGCGCCCAAGGACGGCTGCGCGGTGATTCCCGGCTTCGGAGTGTGCCTCGAAGACCTCGTCACGATTGCACCGCAGGCTCAGGCGCCGACGGAACGAGGGAAATGGAAGATGCCTTGGTGGGCCATCTTGGTGGTGTTGCTGTTTGTCGCGGTTTTGGTCGTTGTTGGGGTGTTGATTTGGAGGAGGAGGGAGCAGCGGAGGAGGAGGGAACAGACGGCGAGGTTTGCGCGGGATTTAGGGGACAAGGAGGTGCGTCCCAGCGACACACACACACTCTCTCTCCTCTCGACGCGCACGGAGACTGACTAGAGGAGATGGGGTCGTGCGCAGGTCGACAAGAAACTCGCCGCGCTGCCCATCTCGATCGCCTACCCGCCCGTCCCGCGCGCGTCCTCCCCCTCTCCTTCTTCCTCATTCTCCTACCTCTCCCCCGCTCGTGTTCCACCCCGCCGCCCTACCCCGCCTCCTCCACTTGACGGCAAAGACCTCGACGACGTCACGCTCACTCCCCGCTTCATCCTCGAAGACCCATCCTCTCCCATCTCTCCCACCCCTTCGCGGTCTTCGTACGCCCCCTCCGCGCGCCCTCCACCCCGAGCGAGGGGGGAAGACAGTAGGTGGTCAAACTCGTCGTTCGGTACGGCAAGGGTGTGGGAACAGAAGGCGGGAGAGTCGGCGAGGACTTTCAAGACGCAGGCGGGCAACACGCTTACGATCCAGAGCAAGAACCCGTACCTAGGCAGGATTTAGGCGCGCATTTGTAGAAGGGAGGGTTGTTGTATCATGGACACTTGACAACTCCCCCTTACGATGAAAAGCGAGGAGACATCGCTTGGTTTGCTCTGCGCAAACTCGAGGAGAAGGAGGTCGCGGTGGAAGCCACCGAGGCGGGAGACTCTCGCTTCCTTCGTCTCTGGGTGCAGTTGCGCATACTGCGAGGCCTTGTGAGCCATACACGCCAAGCGCTGCTGAACGAGAATTAGCTCTCGAGCGAGCATCTCTCTGACAACGCCTGCTGCCGAGTGACAGCCAGAGAAAACAAGCTCATCGCAGATGCATTGCGCTGCTACTGGTAGATGGCGTACAACGACGTGGACGAGAACTTCTGGCCCGAGCGGATGTCCTGCGAGCGTCGAAGGGAAGTCGGCGAAACTCGCAGGAACGGCTTGCATGAGAAGGGGAACTCACTTTCTCGACCGCATCGAGGAAGTCCTTCTCCATCGCAATCTTCACGAGCCGGCGAATGGCGAACATGTCGGCTTCGGCACAGACAGAGCGAAAGTCCGCGCCGGTCGAATTCGGACACAGGCGGGCAACGAGGTCGAAACGGATGTTGCGCTCGACGGCCATTGAGCGGGTGTATATGCTGAGGATGTGTGCGCGGCCTTTGTTGTCGGGCGAGCTGAACTCGAGATTGCGGCAGCTTTGAGTATAGTCCGGGTCAAAAGGCAAGTCAGCGGATTCGGCGGCGCCAAGGGAAGAAAGTGGACCGCTCACCTGGAGCGACATCGTGGAGAGCCATCGGTGATCACCGGTCATCCTGTTCTTCCGCCGCTGCCTCTTGTTCCTGGCCAAAGTCCGCCCAACGAGTCTTCTGCCTGTCGTCCGCAACCTCCGCCAGCTTCGCCATGAGCTTCTCCATCCGTTTCGCCTCAAAGCCCGGAGACACAGCAAGCATCAAGTCGTCTAGCGTATCGAAAACGGCGTTGTCCTGGCGAGTTGAGCGAAATAGACAGGGCGAGGTGGGGAGATAGAGGAGAAGAGCGATCAAAGAGCTGTGGCTGAGTCGGTGAACGCACGTACACACCTTCGTAAAGCTCCCCTTACTGCCTACGATACGCCAGCCTCCCTCAGAGCAGGAGACGGTGACCCTTTGGCCCTCCTCGAGCAAGTCGACCTCGGCTCGAGCAGCATCCGGCACGGCGGGGTCGTCGGGCAGCAAGCGGTTTGCTCGCATGCCCCAGGGAATCTCTGACAGCGCCTGTTCGAGCTCAGCGGCCGCAAAGGCGGAAGGCATCGCTGAGCGTGGAGGTTGACCCTCGCGAGAAACTGATGAGGACGGAGTTGACTCCTCTCCTTTCACTATTGCTTCTTGTGCTGCTCTGCTGTGCTGCAGCCGAGGCTAGATCGCTCTGGTCCATCTGGCGTTGAATCTGCTCCCGTATCCCGCCCTCGTCCCGCCTCCTTCACCCTCGATTGCCCGCTCGTGGAAGAGTAGTCTGCGAGCAAGATGGTGCATCCGCTGACGGTTGTGATTAAGCTCGGTGAGTTGAGCGATGCCGTACAATCACAATGGCCGCGGGCTCACAGCCGTGTCCTGCAGGCTCGTCGTCGATTCTCCATCCCGAACCTCCTCACTTCCCTCAAATCGCGACCCTCTCCGCCCTTGCCGAAACGTGCGTCTCTTTGCGCGCCCTCGGTCACCGCGTCGTCATTGTCTCGTCCGGCGCCATCGGAATGGGCCTGCACAGGATGGAGTTGCCGGCGTTAGCGCTCGGGAAGAAGCGCGCGATTGGAGAGAAGCAGGCGCTCGCTGCTATCGGGCAGGGGAGGCTCATTGCGCTGTGGGATCAGATCTTCGGCGCCTTGAAGCAGCCCATCGCGCAGATCCTGCTCACCAGGAACGACATTGCCGACGTGCGTTCCCTTTCTCCGTCTTGTTGATCTGCTCGAAGCTGATGTTCCGTCCCATTATAGCGATCTCGCTACCTGAACGCCACCACCACTCTCAGCACCCTCCTATCTCTCGGTGTCATCCCCATCATCAACGAGAACGACACCGTCTCCGTCTCGGAGATCCTGCACGTCAACAAGTTCGGCGACAACGACACCCTCTCGGCCATCGCAGCGGGCATGTGTGGCGCGGACTACTTGTTCTTGATGACGGACGTCGATGGGCTGTATGAGGACAACCCGAGACGTGTGCCGGGTGCGAGGAGGGTTGCAAAGGTGCGGGATATTGAGGAGGTGCGGCGACTAGGTAGGGTCGATCTCTGCGAATCCTGCCTCATGCCTCGACCCTCACTGAAGGAAGTATTCTTTCTCTCGACCCGCTCGCAGTCAGCACCTCGACACTTGGCTCGTCACTCGGTACCGGCGGGATGGAGACGAAGCTTATTGCGGCAGAGCTAGCGACGGCCGCCGGCTGCGCGACAGTCATCACGATGGGCTCGATGCCGACTCGCATTCTCACCATTGTGCAAGGCCACCCCTCCCGAACCGCCCCTCCCTCTCCTACCTTCTCCGCCACAACTTCCCTCCAACCCATCTCCGAGACTTCTGCCGCGCCCTCCTCCACATACGTCTCGCACCGAGCCGGCGTCGAGTTCGCCTCGCCCGCGGACGACTCCGTTCCCCCTCACACACTCTTCATGCCGAGAACCTCGCCACTCTCGTCTCGCCGATTCTGGATCTTGCACGGCCTGACACCTCGAGGAACAGTGTTCGTCGACGAAGGGGCTTACCGCGCCATCACGCGCGGCGAGCGAGACGGTGGAGGAGGCGGGAATGGTGGTCGATTGCTCGCTGCTGGTGTCCTGCGGGTCGAGGGGACCTTCGCGGCCGGACAGGCGGTGCGGGTATGCGTCGTGCTGAAGAAGGGAGCGAACAAAGAACGTGGGCGCAGCGCGTCGCGGAAGGATGGGCGGGTGCCGAGTCGTGCGCGGAGTCCGGATCATTTCGCAGACCGGTCGTCGGAGCGGGAAGAGAAGGAGCGGGAGCTTGCTCGGGCGGCGGGAGGCATGAGCCTGGAAGAAGCGGCGGCGGCGGCGGAGAAGGTGCAAACGGCGAAGGAAGACGAGGAGGAGGAGATTATCGAGTTTGGACGCGGCTTGACCAACTACAACTCGGTCGAAATCGATCGCGTCAAGGGGCTGCGGAGGTGCGCTGACGCCGCTACGGCTCTCCCTACGGCGCCGCTGACCTGTTCATTGCTCCGCACAGTTCCGACATCGAGAAGGTTATTGGCTACTTTGAAGCGGAGCACGTCGTCGAATCTATCTGCGAAGTGCAGCGTACAACGTAGAGGCACCTGCAAGAGCATATCAGGAACGCTGGCGGCTCGCAGAAGCTGTGTGGAGGGGCCCCTCCTCCAGAGCACGCGAAATACCCAATCCTCTCACGTCCAAGTCTGGGTCCTATGCGGCCGAAAGCGGTATAATGCAACAACAGGAGCGTGACGATGCGAGGAAGAGATGCATATGGGCCACGACCTCAAAAGAACTCGTCATCGTCGAGCGGATCAAGTATCTTGCTGTCGGCGGGAAGTGGAGACTCGTCAGCTTCGACGCCCTCTCCGACAAGAATTCCAGACGCACGTCATGTACGGGCCCTCGAGCTTGTACCCGAGGCGTGCGTAGTAGCTCCGCACGCCGATACCGCTGATGACGGCGATCTTGCGACTGCCGTGCTCTTCGCGCGCGATGCGCTCGGCTTCCTCCATGAGCAGCGTGCCGATGCCTTGGTGCTGGAAGAGAGTCGGGTCGCGAGAGTGAAGAGGTACGGCGGTGCCGTAAACTGTATGCCACGAAGCAAGACAAAGCGGAGTCAGCGATTCGTTACAGGAAGAACTACCGACAGCCTGGGTGTGTTGCTCGACTCACCATGCAGTTCGCGAACCATGCTCGTCTGCCCACCCTTGACCAGCTCCTCGCGGAAAGTACCCTCAGGCGTGAGCTTCCGCAGCCGCAACAAGCCGACGAGGATGTCTCGCTCCGGGTCCTCGTACGAGAGGAAGGTCTCCCATCCTCCGTTCGCCGTGTACTCGCGGCGAATGAGCTCGAGCTCGTCGGGCTGCGCGTATGAGGTTGAGCAACTGGATCCGGCTGAAGGCGAGAAAGAAGTGGACGCACCCTGACACGGTTGTGGATTTCGTGCAAACCGACCTCGCGACTCCGCACATCTCGGCACGTGAGGCCGAAGTCGCGCATGCGGGCGAGAGCGAGTTCACGAAGGTTGCCATTCTCGACGCCGGAAGAGACAAGAGGCATGGGAATGTCGCTGTGAGTAGGAGAGGCTATACACATTAACAGGACCCCGCCGATGGGCAAGACCGCCGTAGACCAACGAAATGCCCAACTCACCGCTGTACACGGTAGATCCTAGTCCAAGGCGGTACAAGCGCCAAGATGCGAGCGACGATGTCTACGAGTGCATTCGGACTGTAGTTCTTGTAGCGGCCCGTCCGCCACAGCTCGTAGAGTCCGGTACCGCGGATGACGAGTGTCGGGTAAATCTTCAAGCCGTCCGAACGGAAAGCGGGGTTCTCGAAGTACTCGTGGAATTGCGCCATGTCGCGCTCGACGCCGACGTTCGGCAGGTCGGGCTGCACAAGGGAGCGACGTGAGTGCGGCTAGCGGCTCCTCGAGAGAATACGAACTCACCATCATGTGCGAGACGACCTTGAAGCCCGCGTCCTTCGCCAGCTGAAACGCCTCGCAAGTCGCTCTGACGGTGTGCCCGCGGTTCGTATCCCGCGCAACGTCCTCGTATACCGACTGAACGCCGATCTCAAGTCGAGTGCAGCCGTAGCGAAGCATGGCACTATATGCAAGCAGAGTCAGTGGGGGCGTGAAGAGGCAAGAGGAGCAAGCAGACCTGAGGTGCGGCTTGAGGCAGTAGTCCGGTCTGGTCTCGATCGTGATACCGATGCACTTCGTCTTGGCCTGTTCGGCGTACCTGTCGAGCGAGAGAGGATGAGCCTGGCTGTGTACAGGAAGGATGTGAGCGGGAACGGACCGAACTGCCTCGTCAACGTCGTGCCCGGTGTAGCCCGACAGCGAATTGTGCAGCTGCGAGATGAACTCGTTCCGGTACGTCTCGCCGAGCGACATGAACGTTCCGCCCATGATGATGAACTCGACCTGCGCAAGACGCAGATGGTGAGCGAGGAAGCGCTGCGAGGCTCGATATGACTGCACGCACCTTGTCGACGCTGTGTCCAAGTGACCGCAGCTGCTCAACGCGCCCCTTCGACTGCTCGTACGGGTCGTATCGCGCGCGAATCGCTCGCATCGACGTCGGCTCGTATCCCTGCGTTCACCATTCAGTCAGCTGCGCTTCCGCCGTCAGAGCGGAGTCAGCACACAGTGTAGGACTGAGTCGAGTACTCAAAGTCAGAATCGGGACCGCCGGGGCAGTACCTGCAGGCATATGCAGGATCAGCCGAGCGAAAAAAGGCGCGAAGTTCTCAACGCGTAACGCACACGCAGATGTTGCCGGTCATGGCGATGTGCGGGCACCTATGAGGCTTGCTCATAACGGCGACAACAGCGATCTGCGAGCATCCGGGGGGATGAGCAGGAATCCAGGAAAGTGGAAGGAGACTTTGCGCACGCCGCTGGCTGTCCGCACCGGCTTCGCCCTCAGCTTCGGCAGCAGAATGTCTCTGACCTCCTGTGGCACGGCGCTAATGATATCCACCAGCCTCGGCACGCTCTTTGAGCCGTACTTGCTTGCGACCTGCGTCTTCAGGGCGTTCAGGTTGACCGTCTCGCCCTTGTCGTGCGCCTCGAGGAGCCTCCTGACGATCTCTGAGCACACTCGGATGGTGATCTCGGCATTGCTGGGCTGCGGAGCAGGTGCCATCGTCGTCGAGCACCTCTGAACGATGAGGAATGGCGAGGGGCGACGCGCCGAGGCTGGCTTTGAAGGCTAGTACGGGCTCGACCGCTCCCAAATAGCTCTCGTTGGTGCACACCAGTCTGGCGGGGAGTGAGTGGTTGTGGAGGAGTGAGAAGCGTTCGCACACATCTCTTTCGCTCCTCACGCTCGCTCGACTCGCTCGCTGGGCTATTTCCCGCCTGTCGGACGTTGACTAGAAGGGATCTGTGCCCGCTACAACGCGCCTGCGCTCTTCCCGCTTGAGCTCTCCTCCTCGCTTCCCCGCTATGTCAATGTCAGGCTCGCAGACGTCCTTCGGCCTGTGGATCATCAACAAAGCCGGCGGGCTGATCTATTCACGGACATACGCAGGTGTGCCCACCGGGAACCTCCTACGTGGCCACACTGACCTCTTCAACCGCCCATAGATGGTCTCGCCCAGCTAAACTCAAACGACTACCTCATTCTTGCCTCGACATTCCATTCCATCCATGCCATTGCCTCTCGGATATCGCCTGTGCCCGGCAGCTCAGGCGTAGAGACCATTGAGGCCGAGACGTTCAAGATGACCTGCCTTCAAACGCCCACGGGTGCGTTCCGGCCGCTTCCCTCGAGGTCTGCGACGCTCCACAAGTTCGACGAGATATGTGGCTGGATTTAGAGCTCGGATGCAGGTCTGACTGAACGGCCTTGTCGCTCAGGCATCAAGTTTGTCCTCCTCACAACGCCGTCGCACCCATCGCCCGAGACCGTCTTGCGGCGGATATACGAGACCTACGCGGACCACCTGAAGGACCCCTTCTACACCGTCGAAATGCCCATACGGTCCGAGACCTTCGACAGCAAAATGCACGTGGCCGTGAGGGGGGCATAGGCTTCTAGCACTCATAAGGATGTTCTCCTGTTCTTGTACGATGGCGCATCAGGTGCATAAGGTGTATGACGTTGGCAGGAGGGAGCAGAGGAGGACTAGGCTGCAGATCGCGAGATTTGGGTTCGGGCGACAAGGAGGCGAGTCGCTTCCTCATTCCTGCTCTCCTCATTTCATGAGGCTGACTATAGGAGACGGGGTCGTGCGCAGGTCGACAAGAAACTCGCCGCGCTGCCCATCTCGATCGCCCACCCGCCCGTCCCGCGCGCGTCCTCCCCCTCTCCTTCTTCCTCATTCTCCTACCTCTCCCCCGCTCGTCTTCCACCCCGTCGCCCTACGCCACCTCCTCCACTTGACGGCAAAGACCTCGACGACGTCCCGCTCACTCCCCGCTTCACCCTCGAAGACCCATCCTCTCCCACCTCTCCCACCCCTTCGCGGTCTTCGTGCGCCCCCTCCACGCGTCCTCCACCCCGAGCGAGGGGGGAAGACAGTAGGTGGTCAAACTCGTCGTTCGGTACGGCAAGGGTGTGGGAACAGAAGGCGGGAGAGTCGGCGAGGACGTTCAAGACGCAGGCGGGCAACACGCTCACGATCCAGAGCAAGAACCCGTACCTAGGCAGGATTTAGGCGCGCCTTTGTAGAAGGGAGGGTTGTTGTATCATGGACACTTGACAACTACACCTTACGATGAAAAGCGAGGAGAGATCGCTTGGTTTGCTCTCTCTGCGCAAACTCGAGGAGAAGGAGGTCGCGGTGGAAGCCACCGAGGCGGGAGACTCTCGCTTCCTTCGTCTCTGGATGCAGTTGCGCATACTGCGAGGCCTTGTGAGCATACACGCCAAGCGCTGCTGAACGAGAATTAGCTTTCGAGCGAGCATCTCCCTGACAACGCCTGCTGCCGAGTGAGAGCCAGAGAAAGCAAGCTCATCGCAGATGCATTGCGCTGCTACTGGTAGTTGGCGTACAACGACGTGGACGAGAACTTCTGACCTGAGCGGATGACCTGCGAGCGTCGAAGGGAAGTCGGCGAAACTCGCAGGAACGGCTTGCATGAGAAGGGAAACTCACTTTCTCGACCGCATCGAGGAAGTCCTTCTCCATCGCAATCTTCCTGCGCTGGCGAATGGCGAACATCCCAGCCTCGGTGCAAACGGAGCGAAGTTCCGCGCCGGTACTGTTAGGGCACAGGCGCGCGATTAAGTCGAATCGAATGTTGCGCTCGACGGCCATTGAGCGGGCGTGGATGCGAAGGATGTGCGCGCGGCCTTCATTGTCGGGCAAGCTGAACTCGACCCGACGGTCGATACGGCCGGGACGCAAGAGAGCGGGATCGAGAGTGTCAGGTCTGCACGATCAGAAACTCAGTATCAAGCAGCAGAAGAGCGGGGAAGAAGCACAAACCGGTTCGTCGCCATCAAGACTTTGATATTGCCGCGCGGGTCGAAGCCGTCAAGCTGGTTAATCAACTCGAGCATAGTGCGCTGAACCTCATTGTCGCCGCCGGCGCCGTCGTCGAACCTTGCTCCGCCGATGGCGTCAATCTCGTCGAAGAAGATGATGCAGGCCTTCTTTGAGCGGGCCATCTCGAAGAGTTCCCGCACCATCCTCGCGCCCTCGCCGACGTACTTCTGGACGAGTTCAGAGCCGATCACGCGGATGAAGGTGGCGTCCGTACGGTTTGCGACCGCTCGGGCGCAGAGCGTCTTGCCAGTCCCCGGGGGGCCGTACAGCATGACGCCCTTCGGCGGATCGATGCCGAGTTCGACGAAGCGTTCGGGCTGCGAACAAACATTTCATCAGTAAAAGAGACACAGTAAGCGTGGGAAGCGGAAGTCAGGGGCGCACTGTCAATAACGGCGTCTCAACCACCTCGCGCAGCTTCTCAATCTGCTCCTTGCACCCGCCCACGTCCTGGTACGTCACGTCCGGCTTTTCCTCGACCTGCATCATCGTCACCGACGCGTCTATTTTGGGCGGGAGCGGGATCATGATCTTGTAGTCTTGGCGGTCGACACTGCGAGAAGTCGGAGAAGTAAGCACTTCTGCCTCTGAGAGCGCGCGTCGCAGGCCGTAACGACATGCGAGGCGCTCGCAACGAGATGCGGACTCACCCTACACGCATGCCCTCCTCGATATCCGTCGGGGCGACCCTGTCTCCGAGCGCAACCACAAACTTGGCGATTTGTTTGACGTTGATGACGTACTTGTCCTGCTCGTCGGCGTTGGGTTTCTGTCCCGGGGCGAGAGCAGGCGGCGAGGCGTCTTCGGGAAGGCGGATGATCTTTGTGCAGCGTGCGACTTGGAGAGGGTGCTCTTCGCCCATTCGTTGCTTGTCGGCCGCGAGGTCCCACAGGTTCGGTGGCGCGAGGCCGGTCGCGAGCTCTTTGACGCCTGGAGATATATGCGGGTTAGCTCGTAGCCGGAGTGTTGGAGTCTCAGCTGAACGACAAAGCATGAAGTCGCCCGAGACCAACTCACCCATCTTGTCGTTGATCCGCTTCTGTACCTCCTTGATCTCTGCGTCTACATCTCTCAAACGCTTCGCATACGGTCCTTGGCCCTGCGGTTTGCGAGCGAGTCAGCCAGCCTGAACGAGGCGATGGCCACTCAAGGCGAGGGTGCGCACATATGTTCGCAGTATCTGGATGTCCTCGTCATCCAGCGCTGCGTTCAAAAAGAGCTCTGGGTCAGCTTACAAAACTCTACACGCCGCCCAGGAGCAGAGCGAGACGTACGGTCGATCTTGGCCTCCTCCTGCTTCGTCGGGTCCGCCTTGTCTGCGAGACTCGCTCTTTATGTCAGCACCGAGCAGCAGTCCTTTCTGTTCATACGCACACTTCTCCCAGTCACTGCGGGCAGTTGTGGCGTGGTCAGCGGCGTGCTGGGTGATGAGCGAGGAAACGTAAGCGGGGACGACTCACGCTCGCGGGGGCATCTGTCCTGTACGTCGGGGTTGCTGATTAATCGTGTAGAGCAGCTCAAGCGGTTCACAGGCCGTCCTTGGTGTGTCGAGCGAGGCAAAAGCAATGGTTCGTTCACAAGGAGGAGGTTGTCCACGACGACGACGTCAACGCGGCTTCGACGGCCGTGCTGGGGCTGTTTGCTGAGCTTGCTGAGCTCTCTTCGACTCGCTAGACGTCGGCGATGAACTTCCTCTCGAGCATCTCGAGCAGCCTCATCTCGGCAGGCAGCGCCGCTCTCGCCAACGCTTCGGGCGGCGTACCGGGCGTGCAGGGGTACCAGCTGGGCGACAAGGTGCTCGCGTACGAGGGAAAGAGCATATGGACGCAGTGGAGCGGTACAAAGAAGGTGAGTTCGTCAACTTCTCCCTCTCTCGGACGAGGATGCACCACACGAGGCCAGGTCCCGTGTTGCAGGGCTACAGAGGCTGGGCTGGGTCGATACTGACTTGTTACACACTGGTCAGGACGACTCGAGCCCCGTCTCGGTGTTCTCGTTCGACCTCTCCACCCCTTCACACATCTCGTCTCACGACCGCCGCTCACTCTTCCCCCTCGCGCGCAACGCGTTCCGAAAACTCCGTGCGCTGCGTCACCCCAATATCCTTAAGTTTCTCGACGGAAGCGAGACGGATAACGCGATCTGGGTCGTGACGGAGCCGGTGCGCTCGCTCGCACTCGAGCTGGAAGGACACGGCGGATTGAGCGAGGAGAGCAAGATCTACGGCTTGCTGCATGTGTGCACGGCACTCGGCTTCTTGAATCGGGATGGGCAGAGCGTGCATGGCGGGCTGCGAGCGACGAGCGTGTGGGCTACGCCTGGCGGGGAGTGGAAACTCGGCGGGATGGAGGTCTGCTCGCGGCTAGACGAGCCTGACGGGGCCATGTGGGTGCGTAGCTAGGTTCTTTTCACCGCGTCGGGACTTCTCACGCCTCGCTGTTGCAGCACATCGGCGGTTTGTTGCCAGACTCGCGGACACACGCCCCGCCAGAAGTTCGAAGAGGCGGCTGGACCGCTCTGAAGGAGTGCGCTGGCTCTGG
Source organism: Rhodotorula sp. ZM1 (assembly GCA_009806315.1). Taxonomy (NCBI): domain Eukaryota; kingdom Fungi; phylum Basidiomycota; class Microbotryomycetes; order Sporidiobolales; family Sporidiobolaceae; genus Rhodotorula; species Rhodotorula sp. ZM1. The sequence goes on from QYSD01000015.1 coordinate 111,366, forward strand.
ACGATCGAGTCTCTGGCTTCAGCTTACCTGTCGCTGCGCAGATACGACGTTTCGACTCTCGACTCTTACCTGCTGCATCTTTTCCTCTACACCGTCTTCAACGGACCTTTACCGACCTCCTACCTCTCCCCTTCCGCATCCGAGACCCCTTCGCTACCGCAAGTACGCGGCTCGATCCCTCCCGCCCTCTTCCAGCCATGGCGACGACTCGGCAACCCCAATCCCGCCGCACGACTAAAAACGTCCGCTTTCCTTGACCTCGGCAACCACCCCGGCGAGGGTTGGTGGACCTTGAACCGACTCGTCAAGCTCTCGACTGCTCTCGAAGGCTTCTCGCTCGGAACCGAAGACGAGCGAATGGGCCTGATCCGGACACTCAAGGCCATCTCGGCCGGCGCCGCGAACGCCAAGACCGCTCCCCTCCCCTCCGGCTTCCTCAAATACAAGGTTCTCCCCTCTCTCGTGCACACACTCGAGTTCTCCTCGGGATCGGGCGGCGCCCCTCTCCTACCCGTCATCCTCGACCTCTCAACCTCCTCCGACGGCTCGACAAACCTCGATGAGAAGGAGTACCAACGCGACGTCATTCAGCCTCTCGTGCGGATGTATGCGATGCCCGATCGCGCGATCAGGATGGCGTTGTTGGAGAACCTCGAGCGGTATGCGGACAAGTTGCAGAACAAGGATGTCAACGAGCGGGTCTGGCCGCATCTGCAGACGGGCTTTGGGGATGTCGTGCCGGTGATCAGGGAGGCAACGGTCAAGGCTATTCCGCTGATTGCGCCAAAGGTGCGTCCAACTTCGCGGCGGCGAGACGTCTCCTTCCACTGACTTTCTCGCCTCGATATCGATGTCCGATTTGCGCACAGCTCAACGACCGCATCCTGAACAACGACCTCCTGCGCGTGCTCTCAAAGACACAAACCGACGTCGAACCCGGCATCCGTACCAACACCTGCATCCTCCTCTCCCGTCTCTCGCGCCACATCCAGACCTCGACACAGCGCAAAGTGCTCATCCCCGCTTTTGCGCGCGCCCTGCGGGATCCCTTTGTGCATGCGAGGATCGCGGGACTGATGGCGCTCATGGCGACTTGCGAAGTGTTCGAGAAGGAGGACTTGGCGGGCAAGGTCATCCCGGCGATGAGCATTTGCTTGGTCGACAGAGAGAAGTGCGGCAGGCTTTGGCGCATCGAATGACGCTCCGTAGTGGAGCGGTTGAGCTGACTGTAGCGCTTGTCTCGTTACAGGATTGTTCGCGACCAGGCGTTCAAGGCGATCGACATGTTTGTCAAGAAGTGCGAGACCTTGACGGCGAGCATGGTGCGCATCTTATCCTCTCTCATGCACATTGTGCTGACCGCCCTTGCTGCAGCCTGAAACGGTTTTGCCCGAGATTGCACAGCAATCTCCGGCTCTCCAAGCGGCGAGCCAGACACAGCCCGGCCTTGCAACGAACGCAGCAGGAGCGGCGGGTGCTTTGGCTGGCTGGGCGTTCGCGAGTGTTTCGAAGAAGGTGCGGATGGCTGCGAACTGCTACGCGAGCTCGCTAGCTGACCTGCGATTCTCGACAGCTCTCATCGGCAGAGATGGCGGCGCCGATCGAACGTCGCGACTCTTCGCAATCTGTCTCTAGCGCCTTGACTTCTGCTGCAAACGGCGTAACGGTACCGGCGAATCGCACGTCAACCGACAGCACTTCGGCCAGTCCGCAAGTTCCAGGAGGATTTGGCGGCGTCGTGAAGGGCACGGAGGACTGGGGAGGCGACTTGATGGACGTGAATGACGACGATGCGGACTGGGGTGAGTTGGCGAGACCTTGCTTGTCTTCCGGCTCCAGCCGCTAACTGTTCGTGCGCAGATGAATTTGAGTCTGGCCAGCCCGTACCCGCGCGCATCCTCGCCGCCCGCCTGCCCTCCTCGAAGCACAAGCCTGCTCGAGGACGCGGCGGCTCGCTCCGTCTTGGCGCCGCAAGCCGTAGCTCAGGCCTGCGCATCCCGCTGGACATGGACGCCTCGGATAGCTGGGAACTCGATGGGACTGGCGAGGTTCCTCGCGCTGCTGCTGTGCCGTCAAACCAGCGACCGATCGTCCGGAAACCGCTCATCTCGGCGACGAGTCCTGCTTTACTCGCAATGGCATCGACCTACACCGCACCTTCCTCAACTCCCGCCTCTCTCAAAGTCGTGTCGCCCCCTTTCGCGACTGCATTACCCTCTGACGCAGATTCAAAGACCTCATCATTCGCATCACCGCCGCTGTCGCCTGCTTCCACGCATACAGCCTTTGCCACGCCGACTTCCCCGCCCCGCGCATCTGCACCTCCAGTGACTTCCGCACCTGCAGCAGCCACTCCTTCAAGACCTTCACCAGTCTCGCTTCCACGTTCGCCTCTCCCGCCCTCCGCAACTCCCCCTCCCGCTCCTATTCCACCCGCCAGTTCAACCGTCCCGACCGTCGCCGCACCCGTCTCGCCTGTACCTCCACCATCCGACCCACCATCTCGCTCTTCCACACCCATCAATCCCGCTTCTGGAACAGCCGGGCTCAGCAAGGAGGAGAAGGCGGCGAGGTTGGCTCAGGCGAGAGAGGAACGGAAGGCTAGGATGGCGGCTGCGAAGGGTGGCGTCAAGCGGTAGCGCTGCTTACAAGGGAGGTGAAATGTATCCGAATGCAGAGTAGGATCGAATAGACACACGAGATGGAGAGAACAGCACTTGGAGAGGTCCTTCTCCGAAGGGGTCGCTCAGGTCAACCGCTTGCCCGTCACCTTTCCGTCCACATCCGCAGTCCCATCGCCATCATCAATAATGCCGTAGTGCTCGTTGATGTCTTGCTTCTCGACGGCGAAGTTGATGTCTGCCCATTCGTGAGAACGGCACATCGCGAGCACGGCCTTCTCATCCTCATCGTGGAACCACGATGGCAGGTGTTTCCGCGCCTTCTTGACGAATCTGACAAACTGTGGGCGGCGGAGGATCAGCCCGCCTACAGAACGGTGGCGGAAGGCGGAACGGGAACAAAACATAATGGAAGTCAACGAGAACGGGACTCACCTCGGGGTACGGGTCTTCCTGCGCATACAAGCCGATGTTTTCGCCTCGCCAGACATATCAATCGTCGATCCATAGCCGGTAGGCGTCGATGAGCCGGTCGTAGACTTGCTGCTTCGGAATACTCGGCGCGAACGGCTCATGTTGGCTCATCAAGTCCGCTCCTGACCCGATGACGGGATGAACGTCTAGCTTTAAGCCCCCTCGCTCGTCCCTCACGCGAGGTTCCGCCCGGCCAGCTGTCGACTTTGCGCAAGCCGGAGTCGAGGTTGCGGCGGGAGCTGTGCACAACGGCTTGTGAGTCGGCCAGTGCTGCTTTTGGTGCTCTGGGCCGCAGTAGTAGGTGTCTGCGAAGGTCAGAGCGGTTCGCACGTCAGTAACAAGCCCTCCGTCATGACAGGTTGGCCCACGTTGAGAGACGACCGATGAAGCGATGAAGTTCGTTGAGACGCACTCTGGCAACGGCCGCACCGCTGGGTGCTTTCAGCCTGGCAGACAGCACAATTGGGCATCGTTGGGCATTCAAGCTAGTGAATAGGACGACAGAGCGTGGAGCGAGGAGGGAGAAGAGGAGAGAGGCGGTGTGGGCTGAAGTCGGTGAAAGCGAAGAGTCGCGCTGCTCATGCTTGCGAAAAAGCGAAGAATGTGCAAGACGATAAGAGGTACACGTTGCCGAAACAAGCGAGGCAGAAGAAGGTCTACGGTTGTGGGCAGAAGAGCAGGAGCATGGGAGATACAGAATTGGGAAAGGGCGGCCAAAGCTTCGCTCAGGCATCGTAGAGACCCTTGGGAGCGCGCTCGCGAGAGGGCGGGCGCGTAGTGGACGGGCTGAGGACGCCGAGGTCGCGCTCCTTCTTGAGCGCGTCGAGGCGGCCAGCCGGGCGGGGACTGCAAGACAGCTCGTCAGTAGTGCGACAAGCTGCAGAAGCTTGAGACGTACCGAGTCGTATCAACGGCGTCGATAGGCAGGGCGAACCGTTCCTCGTCGCAACCGTACGCCTTCGGAGTGAGCTTGATGACCGTGTGCCTAGGGAATCGACGATGTCAGCGATGAGAGAGTTGCAAGGGAGATCCAGGCAGACCCACAGAGGAATCTTGATGTACGGCAACTCCTCTTGCGACAAATTGTGGCTGGACAAAGCAAGGTCAGCCTCTGAGCCGGGCGAATGGATCGGCGCAGGCGACTAACAAGTATGCGTAGAGGCAGCGCAGGACAGCCTGATGGCAAACGACGAGGATGTCTTTCTGCCGCTCGAGCTCGAGGATGACGGGTTCGAGGCGGATGACGACGTCACGGTACGACTCGCCGCCCCGGTACCGGTAGTTGAATTTATCGTCGTCGCGGGCGTTGTAGTCCTCCGGGTAGTATCGCTGTTGACGAGACGTCAGATTGTGATAGGCACCAGGCTGATAGGGGAGGGAACTCACCTCAATCTCCTCGTAGGTCATGCCGTCGCAAACGCCTGCGTCCAGTTCATCCAGCGACTTCCACGTCAGTTTCTCGTACGGCAGAAGCGAAGCCGTCTGGATCGTTCGCTTGAGCGTCGAAGTCCAGACCTGCGAGTGTGGTTGTGAGCTGGGAGTCGTTCGGGGAGCGGTTGAGATGGCACACAGTCAAAGGCGTGTCGCCGATCTTCTCCTTGATTAGCTTTGGTAAGGCACGCATGTACATCTCGCCCTGCTTCGACAGCGGCGCGTCGCCGCCAATCTGCCCGTCGACATTGTACTGCGACTCGCCGTGCTGTATTCGACCGATCGTTAGTGAGGTCCACAACGGCGACGGTCAAGTTGAAGCACCCGTGTGAAGTAGATTGAGCGAGGCGTCAGGTGGAGGTTCATGAGGTAAAAGGCGATCCGAGACTGGAGGTACCCGTCAATTCTATTGACCGTGACCTGAGTCGGAACTCGTCAGCCCCTGTCGCAGGACTTCCCAGAGCTCCACGCGCACCTGCTTGCCGACGTTGACCATCTGGCACCACGTCAACTCCTTGTCCAGCTCCGGGTCGAGCGGCTCGTAGCTCTCCTCGTAGTGTTTGATCCTCTCCCTAAAATCCCTCTCCGCCTTCTCGGGTGGCATTCCGTCGTAGTCGGGGTCTCCAGATGCGACTTTGACGGCTATGTTGGCGGCGATAACGGCGGGGTCGGTGCAGACTGACTCGATGAAGAGGAGTTTAAGACCGGGCTCGCGCTTGATGCGCTCGAAGAGAGCCCTGCGGCGGGCGCGAGTCGAGTTGGTCGCGTCTGCGCAGAAGACTCGTTAGCGGCGCGAGAGGCATCCCAAAGCAGCCTGCTCACCGTGGATGCCAACATTCCCTCCATCTTTGAGCCACCGAATCAAGTCCTCCAGGCACTCGCTCGCCATCATCTCCCGCTCCTTGGACGCAGACGCGTTCTTAGCGTCGAAAAAATTCGAAGATTGGTCTGCTTTCTGGCCTGACTCCTCGGCGAGCTTGCGGTACTTGGCGCGTCGGTACTGGCCAACGTTGAAGACCTGAAGAGGAGACCCGTCAGCATGCATGTCTATGATCGAATGAGAAGCAGGACCACCTCACCTTGACCTGACGAAGACGGGACGGGGCGGGAAAATGGGTCAGCAGACACATGAGAGAAATCGAGCGAGCAGACGGACCTCGTACTCGAGCCACTGCAGCATAAGAATAGTCAGTCGGTGTGGAATGGAGCTCAACAAGAGCGCACGCACCAACAGATACCGCTGCAGCTTGTTACTAAGGTAGCTCTTGCCCCGCGCGGGCAAGCCGACCATGGCGACGACAATCTTGGCCTCCGAATAGTCCGGCTTCTCGACTGTTCGTGGCGGAAAGCCAAGGATGACTCTTTATTCAGTTGCCGCAGAGACGATAGCTCCGGCATGGCTTGCTTTCCACTCACTCGTTGCTCCTGCACTCATGCCGAAACTCGCCTCCTTGCCGCCCAGGTCGAAGCCGCGCTCGCGCACCGACGGCGTTCCTCCGGGTGTGACGGTGCCAACAAGGGACGAACTTGACGAGTTGGCAGTCGAGTAAGGCCTGTTGAGAGGCGGGGAAGCGTGAGGAAGCGAAGTCAACGGTCGGGAACAATGAAGGAACGCACCAAGTACCCCTGTGCTCGTCCCTCGGGCTCTGCACGGGACTCGTCACCGTACTGTTTGCTCTACTCCCGCTCATCTGCCTCCCAAGCGGCGGCCCCATCGACCCACCCCTGTTAAGTGTCGCCTTCGGAATCGCATGTCCTTCCCTGATCGGCCCAAAATCTGGCGAGCTCGGCAAGACGGGCTGGTTCGTAGGTGACGATGCGGCGGATGCAGAGCCGCCTGGCAGGCCCGTCCCGCCTGAGAGAGGCGTCGAGGCTTCGGACTCGCGGGGGGTGAAGCGGAACGAGGCGGCGCGGGAGAAGGACGAAGAGCGAGAGACGGTCGTCCCGCTTGGCAATGTGTTGATGGGCGGTGAGCCGGTCCCTCCCATGCCCGTCGTCGTCGGCGGTGGCCGCGAGGGTTGGCGAGAAGGCGATGAGGACAGTGGGGAGGCTGAAGCTGGCGGCGCACTGGACTGATTTGGGCTGGACATGGCTATGTACGTCCTGTTTCGTCAGCGCTATCGAGCCGAGCAAGACCTGTTCCAAGCGAGCGAGCGTGCAAGTGGAGAGTCGAAGACAAGTCTGCCAGCGACAACGACGGGATGGACGAGAATACACAGATAGAATGCAACAGCTATGATAATGGCAAGACAGGACACGAAATGAGATTCGCATGCGATGTCAGTGCTACAGAAGGTCGAGAAAATCGGGAAACGTCGAGGTGTGGATGACCACGAGTCAGGCGTTCGTGTCCTTCGTGTTGGCTGTCGTAATCTCACCGCCCCGGCCGAACCAGCTGCCGCTCTTCCTGTGATCAGCCGGGCGTGCCGCACCGCCATATCCGCCGGCTTCCTCCCGGCGGATGTCTTCGAATGACGAGCTGGCACTCAAGAGAAACGCCTCGTTCGCAACGCGCTGAGCGACAGGGTCGGGACGACCTGCAGGCGAAGCAGGCGAGAGCGAAACGGGGTGAGACCAAGACGAGGCGGACGACGATGATGAGGGGCGAGGGTGATAGTCGCTGCCGTTCCCGTCGCTGCTGTAGCCGCTGAGCGACACGAGCTCAGCTTCGAGTTCCTCGCGCCTCGTCCTAGGTACACGACGGCGCTGTTCCCCGCCCGATCCGGCCGCGCGCGTCCCGCTCGCCGTACCGACCTCATCAACAAAGTCCTGCTCTTCGGCACCGCGGTTCTTCGCCTCCCTCGCGCATGCACCGATCTCGTTCTTTCCAAGCGGGCGGAGGACAGCATAACCCGCCGCGATCGCGGCAGGCCCGTAGCTCCTCAACCATCCCGCCGCAAGACCCGCCAACCCGGACGCAGCCGCTGCTGGCACAGCCTGTTCGTCCATCGCGACTCCCGGCTCGGCAAGCACAGGCGGACGATGCGCGGCCAGAGGACCGGCTGCTGCGGCTTCTTGTTCGGCGAGGAAGGAATCCAGGACAGTGGCGCGGAGTCTGCGGAGGGCGAGTTGGAGATAGTTGAGGCCCATGCGGGTGGCAGAGGAGCGGACGTCGGAGAGGGCGGCATCGATATCAGCTTCGTGGGTGGTCAGGAAGGGCGAAAGGTAGTTGATGTAGATGTAGCTGGCGCCCTGTGGGGAGAAAGTCTGGTGTCAGACCGCAAGCCGCTTCAAAGCGCGTATCGAGCCAACCCGTCAGAACTCGAGAGCGCAACAGTCCCCAAGAGACGGACCTGGATCTGAGGAAGCGCGAGCCAGACAATAGCGAGCGTCTTGACCTCGTGGTAGAAAGGAAACCTGAGTGTAAGGGCATCTTCAGCATACTCTCTGCACAGCGTAGCGCCAAGCCATCACGTCGTCTTGATGCTGGTGCACGCAACTGTCGCGAGAACGAACGGACTCACCATCTCACGCTCCACTCTGCCCAGTCTTCCCACACCCACACGCCGGCCATGATGCACCAGAACATGAGCCACCTCTCCATCTGCTCATGCTGTTCCTGCGCCGACCGGCCGACGGATTGCGGAGGGCGGAGGGCTTTGTAGGATGCGAAGAGGGGGTAGAGAATTGAGGAAGTGGTGCTGCCGCCCAAGAAGATGAATGTTGGCGTCAGCGGGCGGTCTGACAAGCCCCGTGAGCCCAACGCGGCTCCCTTGTCCTCATCGCCCGGAATGCAAGGGGACATCCCTCGTGCAAGACAGGACGAGCACGCACCTGACGACCTTGCAGAGGTAGTAGAACATCGTTCAGGAGCCACGGGAATCTCCCGCGCCCCTTGGCAAGCGGTGTGTCGGGCGCTGTGTCGCGTGGGGTGGAGACGAACTGATGAAGCGGGAGATGGGTTTCTGGGCGGTGACTGGGCTGCCGAATGGCCCAAGAAGAGTGAGCGTTCTCTAACACTCTCTGTAGCCAGCAAAGCAGCGGGAGAAGCGAGTGAAGGAGAGTAAGCGAGCAAGAGCGTCGCAACTCAGGCGAGGTTGAAGGGGGTCACTCGGCAGAGTCGCACGCTTCTCCGTCTACGTGGCGCAGTCGCACTCCCTGACGTAGCAAGAAGAGGCGGAAACCCCTCGAGCGACGGAACGGAAGCCGGACGTATACGTCGGCGTTGAAAGGAAGTCGCTTCCGAAGCTTCCAAGGGTTGCGGCTGGCTAGTCTTCGCTGCTACGTGCAAAGCTCGTCCTCAGCAGTGCGACGACGTTATCAGCCTCGGTTCATCCTGGGTCAGAGCAGGAACGCGTTAGTTGCCGGCGAGAGGGGGGAAGCGAAGGATCATCGCACTCACATGTTCCCCTCGCCCTTGCGATGCTGGTCCGTATAGTCGTCCCACTCCCTCTTCTTCCTCAAGCCCGCCTCCTCGCGCGCATACCCGGCAGCCGTATCGTCCTCTCCTTCCTCCGCCGCCTCGTCGCTCCTCGCCTGGTCCACCTCGTCGCTCGTCTTCGGCCCACCACCCTGCAGGACGTTCCCCCGCTCTTGCTCTTGCTCGAGGAACTCGTCGATCGTCATTGTTGGCAAGCGGTGCGACGGGCGGAAGACCTCCGACTGGAGGCGCAGGCGTGTCGAGAGGGCGTTCGTGGACGAAGTCGAGGGGAGAATGGTGAAAGGTCGGAGAACCTTGCCTTCGGGTGAGAGGACCGGTCCCGCGTCTTTCTCCGGCAACCGATCGAGCCTCCACCGTTTTCCCTCCTCATCCTTCTCCTGCTCGCCCTTGTGTCCAACGCGCTTGTCCCCACTCAACCCCGCAGCAGTTCCCAGTCCTGCGCTCGGTATCTCACTCATCTTCATCCCATGCTCGAGGATCTCAATCTCCTGCTCGATGCTACCCAGTTCAGCGTGCGAGCGGACGTAGTGCAAAGTGAGGAGGTTGAGGATTAGAGGCCGCGCGACGGATTCGGTCGCATCTTCGTCGTCGGATGAGGAGGGATAGTCGTCGAGTTCTTCGGTTGGTGCGGGCGTCGAGGAAGATGAAGAGGAGCTGGAAGAGACGGGAAGTGCAGAACCACGCGTCGGGCGTTTCCGTCGGCGGGTGCGGAGTTCCTGCGTGAGGAGAGGTGGTCAGCATCGATACTAAAGGCTGAAACGACGCTGCCCGCACCTCGAGTGTGGTCTTGATCCCCTTCTCCATCTTGAACTGGGCAATCTTGCCCGCCCTCCTCCTCGCCGGATCCATCTCCGCCGTCCCCGGACCCCTCAAGACGCCCCTCCTCTCCTTCCCGACAATCTCGTACTTTTCAACGTCCTCGACGAACGCCCTCAAATACCCCTTCGCCCTGTTCAGCCATTCGAGCCGCTCGACTCCGCCTTTCGTCCGTACGAGGAGCGCGAGTTGGCCTTGTAAGGCGGGCACGAGGACGCAGCGGAGGTTGCGGGTCGAAATGTCGTCGACTGTCTCGTTGGGCGAGAGGATCCCGAGGTGTGAGATGAAGGATGCGCAGAGCGTAAGGTCTGAGAGGGTCTGGGTGATGAGTGTCTGCAAGACGAACGGATGCGGCGGTTATTTCGACCGCTCGAGAGAACCCTCTAGACTGCAATTAACCGGGCGCACCTGCACTGCGTGGTCGTTGGGCGCGGGTGCGTTCCCGCATTTGTCTGCGTTGCGGAGGGAGCGCGAGAGGAGCTGCCCCAGCGAGAGTTCGTCCGAGCCCTGCATGCCTTATGTATTAGCCGTCACTAGCAAGATCTGGCAGTCCGAACCAGCCCAATAGAGTGGTGCCGAAGCGACTTGGAGTTGATGAGCGATGAACCCGTCGACATCCCTTAACCCCAACGCCCACTGCTCAACTGCCAGCTGACGAGATGAGTAACGAGCCAGAGACCGTTGTCGACGCATCCGCCAACGAGCCCGTCGCCGAATCGAAACCCGTCGACGCCGCCGCGCCCGCTCACGAGGGAGACGCTGGAGCTCCGGAGACGGCAGCTGAGGAGGCGCAGGACGCAGGGGAGGTCAAGCAGGAGAATCGGGAGGAGGAGAGTGCACCTGCCGCGGGGACAGAGACTCCCGCACCCGCTGCTGCCGTCGCTACAACCCCCGCTGCTCCGGCGACATCGAGTGCCCCTCCCGCGACGAGCGAATTCGCCCATGCGGCCCTCAAGAAGTGGGCGCAACACTCCCGATACGTTGTTGCAGTGCGCTGACTAGGCTCAACGCAGGTTCAAGCTCGTCTTCCTCGGCGAGCAGAGCGTCGGCAAGACCTCGCTCATCACCCGCTTCATGTGCGTCCAGCCGGTCCTGCACCTTCTGAGACCGTACTGACACACTCCCGACGCCCAGGTACGACACCTTCGACAACACCTACCAAGCGACCATCGGTCCGTCTCGCTCTCCCTCCTCCTCCCCCACTTCCAGGAGCTAATCTCTCTCCTTCTGCCAGGCATCGATTTCCTCTCCAAGACTATGTACCTCGAAGACCGGACTGTTCGACTTCAGCTGTGGGATACTGCAGGCCAGGAGCGTTTCCGGAGCTTGATCCCGAGTTACATTCGCGATTCGAGCGTGGCGGTCGTCGTGTACGACATCACGAGTGCGTCAGCGGTTTCGTCCCATTCTTAATCCTTTGGCTGTGTCGTGTGCATCCAGCGAAGCTTGGTTGGACCGGAGAATGACCGCTGACCCGCTTATCACCTCGTCGACAGACCGCACGTCGTTTATGAACACGAGCAAGTGGGTGGACGATGTTCGTTCCGAGCGCGGCAACGACGTCATCATCGTCTTGGTCGGTAACAAGACCGACCTAAACGACAAGCGGTTTGTCCCATCCCCCTCACTCCTTTTTTCTCTCGCTGACCCCGTACGGTACAGACAAGTCACGACTGACGAGGCCGAGCAGAAAGCCAAGGAGCTCAACGTCATGTTTATCGAGACATCGGCAAAGGCGGGTCACAATGTCAAGACGCTGTTCCGCAAGATTGCGCAGGCTTTGCCCGGGATGGAGAGGGAGGGTGAAGGGCAGGGCGGGGCGAACCAGAGTGCGTCCCGATTCTTCATGCAGCGAAGTGTGCTTACTTAGATTTGTGGGTGGCGCACAGTGATCGACGTCTCGGTCACCCCGACAAACACGACCGGCAACGAAGGCGGCTGCTCGTGCTGAGCTGCGCTTCCCTTCCCCTTCTCGCAGACCCGTGACAACTTTCCCTCGCCTATTTCCCACTTTGCAGTTGTGTCGTCGCATCGTCCCCCTTGTACCTCGCTAGAACGCTTCCCGCGCTACCATTCCCCCCTTCCTCCAGCAATCCCTCCCCGATCCCTATCTAATCCCGCGCCGTATGTCATTTTCTCGCTGTCTCTGGAAAGGTTCCCGTGTCACACACTCTCTCGTTCGACGCGCCGCCTTCTCAATTGAGAGACTCATGTGCATTGTCTATGCACTCTACGCCCGAACCCCCTCGTCCCACCTCAACGCTCTCGCCCACTCCCTCACCCGTCCAACCAACTCCCTCCTCTCCCCCTCTTCCGCCGTCGCACCCCTCTCCTCGAGCGCGCGGATATCAGCCAGGAAGAAAGCGAGCAGTTGGGTGTCGTGCGAGGGGAAGGAGGGGGTGAGGGTGTGTGCGCGTAGGCGAGAGAGGGAGAGTAGGAGATGGCCTTGAGTTTGGGCGGCGGCAGAGGAGGAGGAGGAGGAGGAGGAAGAAGGGCGCGAGGAGAGGAGAATGTCAAGTTGCCTATCAACGAAGAGTGTGTGTGTCAGAATCGCCACGACCACGAACAGCTCACGAGTAGGCGGGAGGACGACCCATGTCCCAAGCGAGATGAAGGAGCAAGAGCCAACGCACCTCACAACCAACCAACACCTCTTCTTCTCCTCCCTCCTCTTCTTCCCACTCCCCGCATCCCTCCCCACAAACCCCCTAACCCACCTCCCAACTAGCGCCAGCACAAGCATACTCGGCGCTACACCGACAAACGCAAACGTGAGTTGTTGGGACTTGAGCATCTTTTCGATGCCCGAGGTGGCGAGCGCGACATCGACTTTGACTTTTTGGACTTGAATTAGAAGTGTGCGGATCAATGAGCCGCGGAGGGTTGATTTGATGGGTGACTGTGCGACGAGTAAGAACGAGGTGCAGCCCGTCAGTCCCGGCACGCAACCCAGCAAGAGCGAAAGCGGTATCCGGCCGACGCACCTTGATGTCCTCCTCCCAAACCTTCAAGACTTCCGTCAAATCCCCCACCCTAACCTTCCTCGCCAGTTCCTCCGTCTCTCGCGCGCCAAGACCCCACTCATCCCTCGCGAAGTCCACCACCATCCTCTCCAAGCTCTCCAAATCGCTCCTGAGACTCTCGCGTCCCATCAGCGCTACCTCATCCGCGCTCCCTCCGCGGAGGGTATCGAGAATTTTCCGGACTGGTTCGAGGACCCAGTCGAAGAGGAAGCCTCTGACAGTCTCGGCGGCGTCGAGGGCGTACTGGCGGAGGGTGAGGCGGTGATTATAGACTGCGCGGGCGACGAGAGATGAGAGGAGGGGGATGGAGAGAAGGTAAGGCCACGAGCGCGCCCAGAAACTTGGTGGCGCGAGCAGAAGGGAGGTACGGGTAAAGGCACGCGATTGGGCGGGAAGGGTCTGGTTCAAGAGGTACGAGAGAGAGTGGGCGAGGTCGGCTGGTGTAGATGGCGGAGTCGGGGTCGAGGACATCCGCGGCGCGGTAGACGCGGGCGTAAGGACCGAATCGAGAAGGATCAAGGTCTGCCACGTCGCCTGCCTGACATCCTCCAGGCTCAACTCGACTTCTCCCTCCTTTGCTCGCTGATGAGAAACAGAGAACAGCTGCGCGAGTCCAGGAGGCTTCCTCGACTCCTTCCTGACGCCCCTCTTTGCCCTCCCCTCCTCAACTAGGTTTCCAACTTCGCTCCCCTGCGCGCGGAGCGTCAACTCCCCAATCCTCCTCGCCAGGTCGTCCCTCTCGCTTCGGACCTTCGAGCGGTAGGTCGCCACTTCGTCCCGCGTCAATGAGAGAGGGGAGAGCGTAAGGAACAGGAGTGAGCGGGCTGTCTTGCGGCCGAGTTTGGTCGCGCGTGAGAGGGAGAGCGCGTTGGAGGAGGAGGTCGTGATGAAGGATGGAGAGGGAGAAGTGGGCCCGCCAGTGTCCAGTTCTGCTCGTGAGAGGTCTTCGAGCGAGGGAAGGCCGCTTGATCCGCCTGCGAGGTGGGGGAAGACCGAGGTGAGGAACAGCGATGGCGGGAGTGCGCGGCGCCAGGTCGTCAGGCTGAGGAGAGAAGGTGGGGAGGAATCGTTGGTGCGGATGGTGCCGGACACGAGTTGACGGAGGCGGGTGAGGGTGACGTTGGCGAGCGAGAAGGCGCGAATTGGCGCGGCTGAACGAGGATATATGTTATATATGTTTGTGAACGCTTCGTTGCGTCACATAGCGCGAACGCGCGACGCACACTGCACGAGGTAGAGCGCCGTATTCCACGCCTCGCTCTCGACCGCTGCCCAATACTCGTCATGCCTCTCGAGCTCGTTCGCCTCGTCCATCAACCCCCTCAACACGACCCCATACGTCGCAATCGCCAGTTGTGCGAGTGTGACGAGCTCGACCGTCTCGATTTGCGGTGAGAGGGGAATCGACGCTTGGCCCTGGAAGGGAGGGAAAGCCGAGTCGACGAGGTGAGCGAGATGCGAGGGTCTCATGTGTGCTGACGAGTGAGCTTTGCGTCCCGAGAGCGAGGAAGAGGCGGACGAAGTGGATGCGGCCCCACTCTGGGAGGACGAGGAGGGTCGCAGTTTGGCGAGGATGGCGCGCAGCTCTTGCTCCCTCGCTTCAACTGCATCCACGTGTGGCTGCGTCCCCTGCGCTGCGAGGTTGGCCGAGGACGACGACGGCGAAGGGTGGACGAACGAGGGAGCGACGTGCGAGAGTGCGCCGGCGAGGTGGGTGGTAAAGTCTGCCGCGTAGGACGACATCCCGAGCCAGTCCTAGTGCGCGATTAGCCCCCCGAAATACCGAAGTTGTGAGCTGTAGGCGAGTGAATGCAAGGATTACGCGGGTTGACGGAGGACCAGTGAGCGGGTTGTGCTCGGATGGCTGGACGGTACGAGCTGCATTGCTTGCCAGGCTCTCTCACACACGACCTCGCATCGCTCGACCCGCACTCGCTCGGTGCGCTCTCCTCGCCCTCCTCGTCCTCCTCATCTCGCAACTGAACTCTCCCGCGCGCAATCAGTCGCTGCGTCGTATCTCCAGCTGCTGTGCCCAGGAGAATGGAGCATCGTGCACTGCTCAGACCCAGGTCTCTCGCCATCGGGTCAGTCCGCTCTTCTCTTCTCCCTCCCGACCTCGGAGACCGACTGACCACCCTTGAACTACTCGCACGCGAACAGGCTCACTTCCATTCCTCAAGCGCGGACCAGACACTTTTGCTGGATCAGCCATCCTCGCACACTTGCTGCAGGCGAATGAGCACGACGCTGGGGACGTTGCGGGCGACGCAAAGGCGTTCCAGGCATTGCTCGACACGACAGTCCTCCCGCTCGTCCTGCACTCGCTCTACTCGGTGCGTCAAGTCCACCCCATGGTGTTAGAGGCGGTCGAACTGACGCGGAGGTGATGACGATCACGCAGCTCCCGCAAAACTGGCTCTTCATCCGCTCGCTCCTCCTCCCCTCGCTCCCCTGGCCCTCCGCCTTCTACCGCCCAAACGCCCTGCGCGCCTCAGCCCGCGCACAAGTCGACGCACTCCACCTTGGATGGTGGGGACTTGGCGGGGAGGCGGAGAAGGAGGCTGAGGACGAGAGGAGGAGGAAGAAGGCGTTACTTGAGACGGGCGTCGAGGGGATTCGAGAGAGGAAGGAGGAGGAGAGACGCGAGGGAAAGGAGAGGATGAAGAAGACGTTTGGGGAGGGCAAGGTGAGTTACCCTCTTGGTCTTTGCGCGTTTCGCTTGGAGCGAGACTGACACAGCTGATCCCCCGCATTCGCAGATCGTTTCCGCTGCACGACAGGTACTCACGGCGCTCGAATCGACGCTCGCGGCGTCCTCGACGCCGTTCTTCTTTTCCTCCCCTTCGTACGTTCCATCTCATCCTCCCGAAACAACTCAGTCTGACCCTCGTCTTCCCGCAGTCCCTCCCCGCTCGACGCCCACCTCTCCTCCCTCCTCTCGCTCGTCCTCTACCTCCCTCTCCCAACCCCGATTCTCGCAGACCTGATCAACGCCTCCTTCCCGCGCCTCTGGGCACACACGGCCCTCCTGCGCCGGACTCTCTGGTCTTCTGACTCGCTTCCGCTCCCACCCGTTCGGTCCTCTCCCTCTGCATCGCTCACTGATTCACTGAGTTGCGCCCTACACGCCCTCGTCCCCCTCCGCTCCCCCTTTTCTCCCTCTCTAACCCGCGCCGGCGAACCCTTGTCCTCCCGCCCGCCTCTCACAAAGACCGAGCTCGACTTCCGTCGCAAACGCTACACCTTCTTCGCTGTCTGCGCAGTAGGGGTGATTGGTTGGGCGGTGGGGACGGGACAGCTGCCGCTTCCTGGAGGGAGGTTGGGACGGTTGTTGGTGGGAGGAGGAGGGGGCAGGAGGCGAAGCTGGGTCAGGTTCAAGGCGAAAGTGGAGGGAGAGGAGGATGAGGGGGAGTGGGAGGAGGAGGAAGAGGAGGACGATGAAGACGAGGACGAGATTGACGACGAGGAGGACTGAGCGAACCTCGTCGCCTTCCGCGTCGCTCTCGCTCCTCAGCTCGTAATCTCTGCATCGTTTCCCTGCACAACTCGCTCGTATCCTCCTGAGAAGCCCGGACTTGCCGGGCCTGGAGCCACGAAAGGAGGTCGACTTGCGAATTTCGAGTGACCGCCCCCTCTCAACGTCTGATCTTCTCCCTACCGACTGCGCATCCGCGTTACGCTCGTTACGACAGGAAAAGGATCCATTTTTTCGCTTACGTTCGTCGCCGTCGCCAAGCCTTTCTCAGGAGGAGAGCCGCTCCCTCTCCTCCTTGTGCCCCTCCCTCGCCGTCGCAGCCCTTCGCAAGAGAAGCAAACCCAAGCGATGTCTCTCTTTAACCATTCTCAGGCTGCCACGACCGGCTCAACCACGCACGAGAAGCCGTTCACCGGCCCCGATTCTCCAGCAGGTTCCGCTCTTCCCTTCAACCATAACAACGCTACCGGAGCCACCGGAGTGGATGTTGGGGTCCAGAATAGGGCGGGAAAGGCGTGGATCTATTAGCGTCCGTCGGTTAGGGGAGTGGGCGAGGATGTATTGGGTGGACTTGCGCGTGAGTTTGCGGGCTTCCGCCTCGCTTCAGTCAGGTCTGGGACTTTTTCGAGGCCTAGACTGATTGAGTCAAGGGGCGACATCTGGCAGTAACGATGCGCTGGCGGCGATTGGAGCGGTCGCATTGGGCGTCTACTTCGCTTTTCACCCTGCGCCGACTCGCAACTTCCCCATCACTTTCTCGGTGCCTCCCGCTTCCGCTTGCCTCCGGCACATCTCTGTCGAATCAAGCTCACCTATGTCTACCCCACGCAGGACGGCGAGATTGTCTACCCGGAAGTCACGTACCCGCTACGTAAGCAGTTCGCCCCCTCCTTCCTCGCCCACATCTTTCCAGGCTGACGCCCCTCGTCCGACAGCATCATCCCCATCTGGGCCGCGGCAATGATCGCCTTCTTCGTTCCGTTTGTCGTCTTTCTCCTCGTCCAGATCCGGGTTCGCTGTTTCGAGGACCGCAACACGGCAACGTTTGGTGTACTGTACTCACTTACCACCGCTGCTTGCTTTCAAGGTGCGTCGAATTGCGCGCGAAGCGGTCAAGCGGTTCGGTAGTGTCGCAGGCAGCAAGCAGCGATGCGAACAGCACTGACCTTCCCAAACTCTTCCTCTGCTCGTAGTCTTCATCAAGTGGCTTTTCGCTACGCTCTCTTCCTCCGTCCCTACCTTTTACTCCCCTTGCCCTTCCGGACCCTCCCTCACCCATAGTTGACCCGCCACTCTCCCTCCCTCAGGTGGTCTCCGCCCGCACTTCCTCGCCGTCTGCAAGCCCGTCATCCCAGCAGGCGTCGTGGGGACTGGCTTCCAGAACATCATGTTCGATCGCAGCGTGTGTACGGGCGATATCAAGGAGATTGATGACGTGAGTTTGGTTGCTTCCGCTTCGAGGCGGGAGCCAGTATAGCTGCTCTGCCGGTGGTTTGCTTCCTGCTACAACAACTGCGATCGAGCTGACGATGCTTTGCTTCCCCAGTCCTTCGAATCGATGCGGTCTGGACACTCGACTGCGGCTTGGGCCGGGCTGCTTTTTCTCTCGCTCGCGAGTCTTGCCGTCATTTCCACCTCCTGCAGTAGCGACACTGACTGAATGTTGTACGTGCCGCAGTACCTCAACGGCAAGCTCAAAGTCTTCTCAGACTACCGCCCACAGGTTCGTCCACTTCCGCTCCTCTTGTCTCGGCTCGCTTGCTGACCTCGATTTGCCTCCACAGTTCTGCAAGATGATCGCCTTCTTCGCACCTCTCGTTCGTTCTTGCTCGCTCGCCGGCCCTACGAAGCTTTGCCCAAGCTGACTGGCCTGTTTTCCAGCTCGGCGCCTTCCTCATCTCTGGCTGGCTCACGATCGACGTGCCGCCGTGCAGTTCCACCATTGGTACGACGTTCTCGTCGACGGCTTGATCGGCTCTTCCTGTGCACTGGCGGCGTACCGCATGTCGCGAGTCTCTCGGCTCGCCGAAGCTGCACACTTCGTCGAGCATCTTTTGCTGTCGATGTCCTTCAGGCCGTGACCAGCGCCAGTGTGACAAGAGACTGACAGTTTTTACGCTTTGCGCAGCTGCGCCTCAATCCTCGACTTCCGCTTCAACCCCCCCTCCCCCCCTCCCTCTCCCTCGCGCCCGGCCCTCTTCAGCCTTTCACAACGCTCACTTTGCCCCTCGCTTCCCGTACACCCTCGAAGCCGTCAATGGCAGGCCGCAAGACAGGGGTGTGCCCATATTTGCGGGGGAAGCTGGTGGAGTTGGAGGAGCGGGCGTACAGGGTGCACCGGTTGATGTGGTCCTAGGGTGCGGTGGGAGCGGAATGGGAAGGGCGGAGAGGATGGTGTGATAAGCGAGGAAGGTCGATCGGCTCTCTCCTCCTTGCGTTCCGTGCAATTTCTCTCAGATGGCCACGACCCCTGACGACGCCTGTATTTGACATACACGCTGCACTCGATGCGGTTCGTTCCAGGCCAGACGAGCCGCGTATTTGCCACCGGCTTGTGTTCGCGCCCCGCCAACACTCGTCGCTTCGGCGGTAGGCTGTCGTCGGCCCAACGTCGAGATCAAGGGTGTCGAACTTGTACAAGAACTCGTAGGCCCGTGAGACCGTTGTCGCATCGTTCCCGTCGCCTTTTTCAGCTCGGCGCCGACACCCCTCCCACGTTACTCCGTCAGCCGCTCAACCGGACGTCGAAGGTGACGCTTGCCACCGTCTTCGTAGCTCAGTTGGTTAGAACGTCTGACTGTTACTCTTTGAGCCTGCTCCCGTTCATTTGCCGGATCTCGCTTGCGGATCCTGTGCACCGTTTGGAAAGACAGGTGGCACATCAGGAGGTCGACAGTTTGAACCTGTTCGAGGACGCGTAGCTTTTTGTCCTATAGGGGAAAGAGGGAGAGAAGGGAGCGGGGAGGTAGATCGTGAGAAAGGAGAACAAGGGTTAGCCTGACTGACACCCGCTTCAGGCCGAGGCCGCGCAGCTGCTCTCCCTCGTTGCTCTCGTGGGGAAAGAAGGGCAAGCCGGTGCTTATCAGGCTCCCGCGGCAAAAGAGAAACAGGACTCCCTCGAACCGGGATCGAACCGGTGACCTTGGGATACACAATCCAGCCAATTACAGTCCCACGCTCTTCCAACTGAGCTATCGAGGGCGCAAAACGCCCGAGGTGTCCTATTCGCTGCGGCTGGGCATGCGTATATATAAGCTAAGAAAATTTTGGGAAGCGAAGACAGGCATCGGGGCAGCAGCGTCGAGCACCTCCTTGACTTTGTGGGATCTAGCACGCCGGGAATGTATCCATAGGTGCAGCCTCACCCATTTCAAGCTATAGCACAGCACGCTCAAACTTGCAACCTGGAGACATTCTGAGGAGCAGACTGCCTGGAGAAGGTGTAGACAATGTGTTTGGCCGCCCGCTCAGAGTTGTCCAGAGCTTTGTACCTGTACACTCAACCAGCACAGGGACTGGAGAAGCTAGTCAGCACCTTGGTCGACCAAGTCTTCGAAGATCTGGGAAGTCAACCGGAGAGTTGGGTCTCCTCGGCACAACGCCATGTAGGCGTTCTTGATCAATGCGCAGTGACATGTGATGACACTTTGGCGCCCACCAAAAGGCGCGCGGAGTGGCCAATGCAGGAAATAGTGTCCTTTGAGTGCGATTTGCTGAAAGGCGCCGATGTCGACGCCTCACTGCTCGGGCGAAAGCCGAGGAACCCTGCCTTATTGCGGGCTCTACCTATCAGGGAGAATGTAAAGCGCGAGAACCAGAGAGGATGCGTGAACACCCACTCTTTTCCTTCCGCTCCTCGTCTCCCCGACTCCGCTCAATCACTTCTAACCGCTTATCACTTCCTCTATGTATCGCTAGCGTTCGCAAGTGAGGTGTGAGCCTTACATCAGCTAGCTTGCTGGGTTTGTGTCGCCGGTCTCCACTTCTCAAAGTTCCCCTTAAGTTAAGTTCACCTCGCTCCTCCTGTTGTCGCGTTCTTCCAGACATTCTCTCCTCCCCTGTAGACACCCAGACACATAGGGAAGTCTGAAGAGCGGTGCCAGTGAGCGGTCTCTGTTGGGTACTCCTCGCGCTGAGCGCACTCTCTCATCCCAACTTGCTTAGCCTTGATATACGTATCCGGGACAGCTAGAGTCAGGACACCTCGGGCGTTTTGCGCCCTCGATAGCTCAGTTGGAAGAGCGTGGGACTGTAATTGGCTGGATTGTGTATCCCAAGGTCACCGGTTCGATCCCGGTTCGAGGGAGTCCTATTTCTCTTTTGCCACTCTCTAGTCCTACTCAGCCAATCGCACCGCCCCTTTGGGAGCAAAAAGCCGCTCCACATGACAAAAGCGATGTGCGTCCTCGGACAGGTTCGAACTGTCGACCTCCTGATGTGCCACAAGGAGTGGTGCACAACTCCCCCGCAAGGGAAGCAGGCTGACTTTGTTATCCAGAGAGTAACAGTCAGACGCTCTAACCAACTGAGCTACGAAGACTTGTAATGTGGCGCTCAATGCGGCAATCGTACATAGGTTACCCTCCTGCACACGGTGATGCGAGCGGGCGAACGAGCACGGACATGGCTGGGATTGCGTCTCCCTTTTACTCAGTCAACAGACAGACGCGTGCAGGCAGTCCTTCACAAAGTCTGCAAGACGGGGCAGGTCAGAACGGTACGCTTTCTACGTCGGCGCGAGACCAGAGAGCGTCTCTTGAAGCCTGGCATCCTCCTGTCGCAATCGCAATCCGCTTCAACCCGTAATAGAAACCATATCGTTGCCAATCCGTTCGTCTAGTACACATATCCACCACCGCTCAAACGAGCTCCCAAACGCCCGCCACAGCCGCCACGGCCGCCAATCCAGCTCCGACTCCCGTCCGTCCCGCTCCACTACTCGGCCTCGCACTCTGACTCGCCTGCCCGACACTCCCGCTCGCCGCGCTCGCCGTGACCGTAACGACCGAGGCGTTGGAGTTTGCGGAAGTCGAGGGGAGGAGGATCGAGGTGATTATGATGCCCGATGAAGCGGTTTCGATGACGGTGGCGGTGATGGGATCGTGGGTTGTTGTGGATGAGGAGGAGGTGGTCGTGGTGGATGAAGCTGGAGGCGACGAGGAGGAGGAAGAAGAGGGTGGGGGAGAGAAGGAAGGAGAGGGGACAGAAGAGGCGGAGGACGAAGGAACTGGTGAGCTTGCAGTCGTCGAAGAAGCTGGTCGAGTCGCGCTAGTAGGCGCTCGAGACGCAGAGCGGGAGGAGGAAGGAGAAGGAGAAGCCGTACGAGATTCGCTCGAAGTTGGGCTCGCGGTCGAGACGGGCGGGTTCGTCGCCGTCGCTCCCTGACCGCTTCCGTTACCGACTGCTCCGCCGGCACCGTCGCTCGAGGACGGCGTGGAGGGAGATGTTGCGGCGCCAAAGCCGTCGATCTCGAACGGTCCGACTTGGGTGTAGACGTCTGTCGGGTTGGCGGAGCTGACGATGGCGAGGTACTACGGGAGCAAAAAGACATCAGATCTGCGCAGTATGGGAGCCGTGGACGGCACGCACGTAGTGCCGCGAGTTACTCCGCAATGCCGTTCCACTCGGGAACGTCAAGCTTCCGCTCGTCAGGTCGACGTTCTCAGCGATCGTGAGCGAGTTAGAGTTCCTGCGTGTCCCACACTCGGTCAATCTCGATCCCTCGCGCCTGCCAACTCCATCCGAACGCACTTGGGATTCGTCCCTGACCCTCCCACAGCCGACAAGACGATGTCGCCCCTCGGTGCTCCGCCCGATTGGTAGTGCCACGTGATGGACTGTCCCGCTGCATTCGCCCATACTGTCGAGGCTGTGGGGTTGGTGAAGTAGGTTGCCGAGGCGAGCGACGGAAGGAGGAAGAGGACGGAGGAGAGGACGGAGAGGCGCATGAGGGGTCTGCGGATTAACGGTGGATTGGGATTCGACGGCGAGAAGCAGAATTCTGATGTCAAAAGGGAATGTCAAGCGCTGGTGAAGAGCAGGAAGACAAAGCACTCGTCGCGAGCGGGCGAAGGGAGAGCACAGATCAGACGGAAACCGAGGAAGCGCGCCCAGCCCTGCCTTTGCGCCTGATCTGACGAGTTGCCGGTGTGATCCGGCTAGCGCAGGTACGGCAATGACGCTAGATCTCTGTCAGGAGAGAAGGCTGGTCGCGTGTGATGTGACGATGAGATGGCGGGAAGAGCGTGTCGGGAGCGGTCTGGAGCGATTGTCGAGGAAGCGGCAGTGTCGTGCGAGTCACTGCAGCACTCTAGGGTCCGCCACGAGCATCCTGAACAAGAGCGAGTGTCTTGCGCGAGCACAAAGCCTCGACGATGAGGTGGGGGGAGGGTTGAAACAGTCGGCTACGGGCTCGTGGCTAGGCGTGAGCGTACTCGAGGATGTCAACAGGCTACGAACGACTGAACCAAGACCCGCCAGACGCAGACCATCCCGCACACCCGCTCGTCGCACCCTTCTCGTCCTCGTCCTCGGCAGGCCTCCCGTTCCCCGTCAGCACACCCGGCGCTGAATTTTCGAATGGCTCAGGAGACCCGTTCGTATACCCTCCAGTTGGCGTACGAAAGTCGACTCTCGGCGCGGCGAAATGGAAGGGCAAAGGCCGAGCAGACTCGCCCTCTCCGGACGGGTCCTCCGACGTGGGCGTAGAGGACAGGCAGAAGAAGCTGAGCTTTTGCGTAAGGTTCACGGACGGGCAGACGGAAGACTTGGTGGATCTTTGGGTGGGCGAGAAAGAGACTGTTAGGGAGGTGAAACGGCGGGTGCGTTTGTTCCTTGGCCTCGGAGACACTCTAGACCCGCTGAACGAGTAGAAAACGTGCAGATACGCTTGCTGCGACCCGACACCCTCACGGAAGACGGCAAACCTCGTCGCCTACGCTTGATCCAACTCGGCCGTCTCCTCCCAGACGGCGTTTTCCTCCTCCCCTACACGCTCCAACTTGTCGCTCGCCGTGCGAAAGCCGTCTCGCCAACTTCGGCAGCGGATGTAGGCGTCAAAGAGGGGTTGCAGGCGGTGGGTAGGGGGATTGGGAAGGTGGTGAGGGGTACGATGGGTGAACGAGCGGGAGAGGACGAGATGAGCTCGCTGGAGAAGGGCAAGGGAAGGGAGGATGAGCGAGATCTGGCAGAGGAGGAACAGGAGGAAGAGCAGGTCTGGCTCCATTGTTCAGTCGGCGAGCCGATCGAGGCGGAGGAACCGGCAGAGGAGAAGGACCAGGTGCGATCCACCTGTCCCCTCGTCCAAGGCAAAGGCTGACACCCGCTTTCTCAGTCCACGCAAATCACGCCACTGCAAGGCTTTGACCGACTACGCGACGCCGGCTTCTCCGAGCAGGACATCGAGAACCTCCGCGCCGAGTTCCGCGAGTCACGTCAGACTGAGGCTGGTGCGTGAATATCCCGTGCGTTGCGAGAGCCATGAGCTGACCTAAGCGAGCTGCAGACGACGAGGAGCACCAGCGAGCACTCGAGGAGCAATGGATGAGCGGGATGACTGGTCAGGAAGAAGCTGTTGCTGGCGATGCAGGTACGCACCTCCTTTAACCTCCTCACACAATCCTGCACCAACTTCTTTAGGGGTCGCAGCCGGTACAGGCCACTATTACTCGCTCCTCAAGGGCGTTTGCATCGGCTTCTTCGTCCCCTTCTTGCCGCTCTTCTTCTTCCGGACCCAGATATTTACGCGACGAATGCAGATCGCCATCATTTTGGGCATCATCATCAACCTCGTGCATCACGTTTCCTTGTCTTCGCTGGAAACGCACGCTGAGCTGCGTTCGTTGACAGGGCTTTGGGATCCTCCGTCTGCTTGGCTAGATCTCGCATCGGGACCCTCCCTCGAATTCAAGCCACCGTTGTCGTGTAACGAGTCATGCGTTTCCAGATCGATAGACCTCTCGCTGAAAAGTGCTCAATTCTCCTCGTCAAGGCGTCTCGATAGTCTCGCCCCGAACCTCGTAGCGTTTGCCGCTGTGAACAAGACGAAAGTTTAGCCGCGCTGAGCGATCGATGTGAAAGAGAAGGGAACGCACCGGATGCCCCATACGCCCCAGTTGGTCTTGACGGCGACCCTCGGATCAAACTCTGCAATCTCCCACTTCTCGCTCCCAAATACGTTTTCGCCGGGCGTCAAAAGCCAGTCAAACTCGCCCCTGATCCCCTCGACCTTGTCCAACGCGACGACATCGCGCTCGATATCAGCCGGGCTGAATCCGGTGCAGAACAGCGCGCACTTGGTCTCTAGGATCGAGAGGACGGCCGAATGCCAGTTCGTCTCGAGCTGCGTCTTGAGCGGGTCGTGTTCGTCTGGGAAGCCGAAGCCGGGGGAGAAGGCGAAGAAGACATCTTGGTACGGGTCGAATGGGCCCAGGACGTCGTGGACGTCCGAGTAGCCGCATCGCAGACTCGTAATGGTCAACTTGCCGTCGTGCTCGATCCGAGTGTGCGAAGGGACGCCATAGACGCCCTTTCGTGCGTCGTCTTCGCTAGATTTGGAGGAAGAGGGAGGGATGCAGGATTCGGGGCCGATGAAGACGATGTGGAGCGGGACGGAGGGGAAGAGGTGGGAGATCTGGGCGAGGACGCGCGGGGGGAGGGAGGATTCGGCCCGCGCGCCGAGGATGAAGATGCGGAGAGGAGAGGGAGGGAGACCGGCTGCTGCAGCGTTGCTTTTTCTGACGGGGTGAAGGGTGCGGCGGAGCGCTGGAAGCGGCGACTAGTTAGCGATACCCAGCGATACATTGGATACCCGTCAAGAACGTGCAGCGTACCAAGGAGCGACCGCAATCCTTCGGGCAAGAGCCGCTGATTCCGGATCGTGTAAGGCGAGTTCTCATGAAGGACGGATCCGATCGTGATGGGGTAGGTGAGGAGTTTCGAGACGTGTCGTCGTGCGCGCTCAGTATCGATGGAAGGGAACCCTCGAGTGTACAGGAAGACGTCCCAGTTGCCCATCGAGACGGCTTGCTCGAACTCTTGCTCGCCTGTGGGAACGAAAGTTAGCATTCGCCTGCGTCTCAGCTTGGAAATCGAACCGCACCTGGCAGCCTGAACTCGGTCATCTCTCGCCCGCTCCGCAAGTCGTGCTCGTCCTCGTTGGCCTCCCTCAACCGCGGCCAGTACCGCCCGTGGTTCTCGTCCTCGCTCCACCGCTCCTCGCTCGCGTGGGTCGGGAAACCGCAGTTGGGGCACTCGTACGCAACGTGGACCTTTTCTGCGTATTTGTCGAGCGAGACTGGGCAGTATGCGAGCTGCTTGATGCGCTCGCCCTTTGCGCGCATCTCTGGGAACGGCGACTGCGACAGGGGGTGGAAGAGGTTGTCCTGCGTCAAGGCGGGCTTCGGCACATCCCTGAAGTTGTCCTTCTTGCCCCATCCGAAAAGCGTGCGCCTGTTCGATGGTTGCGAGAGTCGGTAAGAGGCAAGGCGAGCGAGGCGCTGCGACGAGTGTGCGAGACGGGACGGCATCGTGGGAGAAAACAGTCTGGCAGGCTCTAGCACTTATTCAGCGGCCTATTCAGCGCAGCGAGCCGAATGGTACCTTGCCGTCCCTCCTCATCGCTTCTCTCGCTCCTCGACCCTGCTGAAACTGCTCCTTGGGCTGGACTGGACTGCTTGGACGAAGGCTGGCTGTCATCAGACCGCGCCTCCCTACTCGCCTCGCCCGGGCCATGCTTTACGCGGCCTCTCTTGCCGGCCTCATCGCCTGCATTCTCACACTCCCCACTCCGTCCCGAGCGTGGTTCCCTGGCGTCAAGAAGCGGTACACGGAGGAGAAGCTTATCGACACGGGATCGCTTGGCCTGCCAAAGACGGGACTCGTCGCGGCGTGGGCAGACTGGAACGCCGACCAGCTCCTCGACCTCTTCCTCGTCTCGTCCGACCAGCGCACCGTCTCGGTGCATACCTGGGACCGTAAAGCGTACGAGTGGAAGGAAGCGGTCGAGGCGCGGATACGGACCAAGAGCGACTTCATCATCACGAACGTCGTCCCTGGAGACTTCGACTACGATGGAAAGGTGGACGTCCTGCTCATGGGCGGCAAGAACCCCGGCGGCTGGTGGGGCGCAGATGAGACAACAGAGATGCAGGTGTATTTGCAGCGAGGAGACGGCAGCTGGTGTGAGTTTCTCCTCCCTCTCAGTTCCGTTTAGGCCGCTGACTTGGCGAGGTTCGTGCAGCCGAACCCTATCCCGTCGACTCGTCCGCACTTGCACAAGCAATGCCGGTCGACGCGACAGGCGACATGCGGACAGACTTGCTTGGATTGTCGGCCGGCTCGAAGCCTCGCTTGCAACTATGGAACAACACCTGGGCCGCCTCGAACCAGACAAACGTCTTCAGCATGTGAGCGGCGCGTCACCGCTTCCGTTCGGGAGCACGACTGATGCTCTCGTTGACAGCACCGACGCACCATTCGACGTCTCGACCACCCCGACGGGCAAATTCGACTGCAACTTCCCCTCGCCTCACTTCAACGCCTTCATCGACCTCGACGGCGACTGCCTCGCCGACATCTTTTTGACATGCCAAGACGGCGAGTCGGAGGAGGACCTGAGCTATCAAATCTGGCTGAATAGCAAGGACGGGCAGTTCAGGTTTGCGAAAGGGGGCAAGTTGCCGAAGGGGACGAAGAGCGTTGGTTTTGCGGACATGGGTACGTTCCTCTCTTGACTCGTCTAGTCATGGCAGTCTCACGAGGCTGCGCAGATCGAGACGGCACGATCGACATGGTCATCACGTCTTGCCCCTCTGCCGATGACTGCACAGTCTCAATCGCCTACAACGATCAGATGCCTCTCTGCGAGTCATATATGCCCGCAGGGGCCAGATGCCGAGACCTCGAGAGTCTCTGCGTTGCCGACCCAGACTTCGCCTTCGACCTCTCGCCCTCCAGCTCGAACCCCTCCTTCACCCAAATACCTATCTCGTCCCTTCTTCCCTCTCACACACTCGTTACCTCCTCAACCGCAATCCGCGGCTCTCTCCCAAACCCGCCCCAGATCGGAGACTTCAACATCGACGGCTATCCCGACCTCCTCGTCCTCGCGAGCGGCAAAGGCGGGCGGGACAAGCAGGCTGTCATCTTGCAGAGCCGGCTTTGCGAAAAGGGAAGCTGTACACAGGAGGAGATCAAGCGCGGGAGGAGGGCGTTCAGGGTCTTGAGCGAGGGTGCGGAGGCGTTGAGCAAGATCAAGGATGTTGAGAGCGCGACGTGGGTCGACGTTGACGATGATGTGAGTCGCCACAGCGTGTTGTGTCTGCAACGCGGCGGCTCTGCGAAGCTGACTCCCGCCATGCCCAGGGCTCGCTCGACATCCTCGTCCAGAGGGTCGGCAACTCGGGCGCGGCTCGCCAGCCCGTTTTCATCAAGAACAACTATTTCCACGACGCCTTCTTCCTCAAAGCGCAGGGTAAGCTGGTTCCTCTCGCTGGAAGTAGGCGCGCAGGCTGACTTTCGGCGGAATCAGTCCTGAACGGAGCTTGTCAAGGGTGGTGCGAGCCGAAAGAGGCGGGCGAGGCGCGGTACCGAGTTAGTCGCATCTGCGCTCTCGACTACTTCTGCCACTGACGATCGCATGGAAACAGCCGTACGGAAGCAGCTACTCGGGCGCATCCTTCAAGTTCACCGTCCTCGATCCGACCGGTGCTCGCCGGAGCACGCAATGTGCGTTCGCCGCCACGACGTCGAGTGTCAGCTATTCCGCTAACTTTCCTCCTGCAGATGGCCAGCTACCGCAATCAACGTACATGTCGCTCAACACGCCCTATTCCTACTTCGGTCTCGGCCGGACGAACAACTATGTCGAAAACTTGTTCATCGGCTCGACTCGCCACCAGTCGCAGCACTACATCAACGTCGAAGGCCTCATCCCGAACTCGCAGGTCCTCGTCAACCCTTACCAGCCGGCGAACAGCAAAGACCCTTCGAGCTGGACGAAGATGCTGTACTTGCATCCGGGCGACTGGATCCCCTGGGTCACAATCGTGCTCCTTGCGGCAATTGCGATCCTTGGAGCGACGGTGATCGCACTGCATGTTCGGGAGAAGCGCGAAGACGAGGCGGAGCGAAGAGCGCGTCTTCTGCACCTCAACTTCCAGGCCTTATAGACTACCGCCGTTCACAAGCTGTCTTCCAGTATCCTTGTTGTAATGCTCTGCCTTCGGAATTGCGTTCGTTGATGAAGAGGTAAAAGTATCGATTTTGCCGCTACGCCGTTTCGCCGTCAAAGGAAAACACGAGGAAAGCGTCCGCTCCACCAGGTTGGTCTCCCGGCTCCATCACCGGCCTCTGCACCTCGTCCCACGCTTCCTGCAGTTCCGACTGATCTGCCACGTCGGCCTCGTAGTCGACGAGTGTTTGACCATCAAGCTTCTGCCAGCGCCACGCCATAGGCATCTTGCCAGGCGGGAGTGCGTTGCGACAGCGCTCGTAAGCATCGTAGATTTGTCTGTGATGAGCAGACCCGTCGGGCGTGAGGAAGTGGGCGAGGACGGGAACGTAGATCTCGTTCGACGTCATCTCAACTCGGCTTGGCTCGAACGTCGTCGGCAAAGGCCAGGCGAGGCATATCTGCAGGAGTTGTGCGAGCTGTGAGCAAGCAGGTTCGAAAGGTGGTACGAAGGGCACATGAGCGAAACTGACGGGCCTCGGCGGATCTCGCGAGAAGTCGGCGAGGTCGTCAAAGTCGCGCAGATTGAGCAGCCAGAGTGCGGTGCCCATGCCGTGGACGGCAGTGAGAAAAACGGCGCGGTCGTTCTCGACGGCGAGCTGGATAACCGATGCATCGTCCTGCGGGAAGCGAAATTCTGTAGGGGGGACGGTTGGTAGAAGAGGTTGCAAGACGTACGGTAACCAGAACAGCGGTCTTCTGCTCGACCAAGTCCTCGTCGCCCGAGAAGAGGACGTGGCGGTAGTCCGTCGTCCAGAGCACACGGCCAAGTCCCGAAGCTCCGCTGTCCTCCGAGGTGGCAACAAGATGTCGGCCGCACCCATCATGGTGCACTGCCGACCAGTTGATTTGTTCGCCACGGTAGTGCGACTCGGGCAGAACGGATGCCAAGGCGAGCTGGTCTTGCGGAGGATTCGGCGGCCAAACGATGCGAGCTGACCGAGGTAGCGTGACCACCTCTTTGGGTGGGACAACTTCAGGAAGCCGCCAGATAGTGATGGAGTGCAGGCCGGCGATGAAGATGAGGCCGTCATCGATCTCGACGTAGCGCACTACGTGCTCGTCCGAGATAAAGCTTGGCAGATGCAGGATCGACGGCATGCGATTGGGAATGTCGTAGTAGAATACCACGTTGGCGTACCGGTCCGCGGCGAGGAACGTCGGGTAGCGTAATTTGGTGGCACGACAGCCTTCGAAGCTCCCGAAGCCGTCCAACTGGTACCCGTGCTCATTCGGGACGCGCGTCATCATCGACGCGAGGTCTTGCGGAGGGACTGTCAGTGATGTCGGCACGGGGTTGACAGGCGTAATGTCGTCGCGGCGAAGGATAACGTAGTTGTCGTGAAACCAATTGACCGGAAGAAAGCCATTGCTGAGCTCGACGTGCGGGTAGGGCGTGCGTGGAAAGCCGATCGACCATGCGAGCGTTCCGTCGCCCTTGAAGGCGAACGTGCCGCCCATCAAACCGGAGACCACGATGAAGCCAGGCTTCGAGTCGAGCTTGAAGCGCCAGAAGCGAGCTCCTTGCGGCATCTCGGGCTTGAGTAGACGGGTATGTGCGCGCCCGATGAGCCAGTTGCGATGAATCGTGTAGCGGAAACGGGCTGTAGGCGAAGAGCGCTTGTCCGTGCGGTCTTGGAGGCAGAGCAAGCGGAGATTCGCGACACACCGTAGATCTTCCAGCTGGTGATCTCGGCATGCTGGTCCATCCATCCCTGCGCTTCGATCACGTTCCGCAACTCCTTCTTCAGCGAGACCTTTCTCCGCCCAGCGTGCGTCCTTGTGCAGCGGCTCGCCTGCGCCGGTGGTCTGGGCGTCGGCGAGACCATTTATGATGCACATCAGGCGGCAGATATGGTTCTGGTGACCCTTCCAGATGTGGTTGATGGTCGAACAGGTCTGGACTGAACGGGAGAGGGTAGGAAAGTCGGTGAAGCTTAAGATGGCGGCGATGAGCTCGGAAGGGAGACTGAGGAGCGTAAGAACGTCTGGCATCCCGCTCGTAAACCTAGCACGACAAGTTGAGCGGGAGCAGTGAACCGTTTGATCCCAAGGAGGGTCGGGTCGTCACTTCTCGCTTCGGTTTCGCCGGACTGCCCGCTTTGACGTGGAATGGCTCCGAACAAGTCTGGTAGCAAAGGCCAGGGCAACCAGCGGCTCAAGCTGGTCGTGCGGAGGCTGCCACCCGACCTTCCCCCCGCCGTCTTCTGGAAGACCGTCTCGTCCTGGGTCACGCGCGAGGGTGCGGACGGCGAGGGCTTGGAGGGCGCGGAGCAGGTTGTTTGGAGCCAGTACAAGCAAGGGAAAGTCCGCAGGAGGTGAGCACACCGTCCTCCTCTCGGTCCCCTCGCTTCATCAGTCTAGCAGTGCTGACCTGCTTGGCGTCTATCGCAGCGGTAAGGACAAGGACAGCGTGCAGTCAAGGGCTTACATTACTTTCAAGACGCCCGAAGCGCTTGTTGCGTTCAGTCGCGGCTACGACGGATGGAGCTTCCGCGACAAGGCTGGTGCACTCACTCATCCCTCGCTCTTTGAGGCTATCCTGACCGTATGACGACTTTTGCAGGGAACATCAGTCAAGCCGTCGTCGAGTTCGCGCCGTACCAGCGGATACCGACGGCTCCAGCCAAACCAGATCCTCGTCAGGGTACAATTGACGAGGGTGAGTGAGCCTCTTGCGGCTAGTCCGAACGAGCTCGAACTGATTCTAGAGGTCGTCACGACAGATCCGGACTTTCTCGCCTTCCAGGAGACACTCACAGCCGCGCCGGCAGCTTCTCAGCCGGCGGAGACTCGTACGTCTGCCGCTTCCTGCTTCATTTCGCTTCCTCTGACATACTTCGAACCTGTCCAGCCGCCATAAATCCAAAGTCGACCCCGCTACTCGAGTACCTTCGTCAGCAGAAAGCTACCGCCAAAGCGTCGCGGAAGCAGGCTCTCGCCGCAATCAAACGCAAAGGCCCCGCCGTCCCTGTCGTCCTGCCTGGTGCGACGAAAGCGCAACTTGCGACTGCGGTCCACGGCGGTGTTCAGGCGCCTGTAGGGAAGGGCGCGAAGAACGCGAAGAAGGACAAGGTGAAGGAGAAGAAGGGGAAGGGCAAGTCGAAGGAGTCGAGCCGGAGCATGACTCCTGTTTCTGGCGCTGTGGCTTCCGGGAGTGGCGTGGCGAATGGAAGGAAAGGTTCGAAGCCGCCGACCCGTCCGGCATCGGCAGCAGGAGGTCAAGCGAATCCACCCGCTCCGCACATCCCCCTTCCGCCAGGCTCGATCGGCGCTCATCAGCAAGCGCAGCGCAATGTCGCTTTGCAGGCTCAGCAGGTACGACAGCAGCTGCAGCAACAACATCGCGCCGCTCAACAACAGCAGCAGCGAGGCGCTCAGCAGCAGCAACCGCCTCAACCGACCGCCATCCTCTCGCCGCAACCGCAGATTCTTCGCAATCTTACTCGCCCGATGCAGCAAGCCGTTTCTCCCGCATCATTGTCAACCTTTCCGGGCGCTCCTGCTGTCCAGCTTCCGCGACCGTCGCCCGTTCCCGCGAGTTCAGCTCCTCCAACTCCTACAGGCGGAGCTGGTGGACAACAAGGCCGTGGTCGGGGCGGCGGAAGGGGCGGAGGCGCTGGGATCGGCCGAGGTGGACGCGGACGCGGACGAGGCCGAGGTGGAGCAGCGGGCGCAGGAGGATCTCCCGGCGGCGGAGCTTCCTAGACTCTCGCGGAAGGGAACGTCCACAGTCGTGGCGTTACGAGGTATCAGTACACACTTTTGAGGACGTGCTCGGGTTTGTACGTTGTCGGGTGAATGAAGCCGAGGTGTGCGAGGTCGCCAATAGCCCGAAGGAACCTCGCCTGCTTCCGCCGTGCAGGTCCCTCATCTTCGTCCTCACTCTCGCTCCTGTCGTCGTCTTCATCCGCGTCATCCCCTTCTTCGCCATTCCGCCGCCTCTTCCTCTCACGTGCCTGCTTCCCCTTGCTCCCGTTCGCCGCGCCTTCGCCTGCCTCGTCGCTCTGCTCCGGCTCATCCGCCGCCTGCAACTCGAACCCGCCCCACCACTCTCCCAGATTCGCCAGCCGACCCGAAGGATGCGTCTCAGCGTAGGTGCGGTAGGCGATTGCGAGGTCGTGCATGATAGGAGGCGGCTCGGACGGTTCGGGTTGGTAGGATGGATCGGAGAAGGGATCGAGGCGGGAGAGCGTGCGGAAGAGTGAGGGGAGTGGGGTCGGGTGGAAGCGCTGTACGTTGTAAGACGTGAAGAGTGTCAACCCAAGAACCGGACGACCCGCTTGAACATGAGGCGAGACGGACCTTCATGACCGTCGTGTCGTTCGCGAACCAGACTTCGTGCAAGAGCAAGTCGGTACATGGCCGGAGCGCCCTCCTGCACGCGGACTTGATGCGTCAGCCTCACTGGGTTGTCAGAGTGGGAGGTTTCCACTTACTTCAGCCTGCTCTTCAACCCCTCCGCCGTCTCCTTCGCCACCTTCGAAAACTGCTTGTCCAGATCCGACGCTGCGCTTTCTCCGACACCCATTCCAGGCAACGCTAGTCCGCCTGCAATGTTCGAGTTGAAGAGAGTCGAGCGACCAGGCGGTCGAGGTGCGTCGAGGATGGGTTCCAGCGCGCTTTGTTGTGCGGAGATAAAGTCGGAGAGGTCGGTCGAGAGGGAAGGGGGGAAAGCGAGAAAGGCGGAGAGACGGTCGAGGAGGAAAGAGAGGAAGAGGGGAAGTTTCGACGGCGAGGCTTGTCTGCGCGACGATTAGGCGTCAGTGCCGGTTCGTGCGATGAAAGAGTGACCATACGTACAGCACAAAACTGCACAGGTCGTCCACCATCTTCGCCAGGCCCTTCTCCCCTCCTTCGCCGAGCACCATCGCCAACATCGTCTCCAACGGCTTGCGCTTTTCCCAGAAGTCCATCGTCGCCAACAGCGCCTCAAAGGCGACACTGCGCTCGGCGTGCCACAGTGAGACGGCTCGTCGGCAGGTCTCGACCTCGGAGAGGATGTCGGCCGAAGAAGCGGACGGATTGAGGATGACTGAGGCGAGATCTGGAGTGGAGACGACGGAAGTAAGGGCGCGAAGAGCGTCGAGGGAAGCTGAGGGAGGCTTCATAGAGGCGGGACGTGTGAAGGAGGCGAACGGTTGAGATGTGAGGTGGTTCATGTAGACGACCTGCGCCGGACAGCACGTAAGCTCAATCGGAGAAAAGCGAGCACACCACACACCTGTATGAACGAGATCGTCGCATCGACCGAGTGGTGCAAATCCTCGAACGTCCGCCACATCTCGGTGTACAGCTTCGGCGCCAGACTGAGCGGAGGTTGCGAATCGACGAAGACCTACATGCGGGAATACAATCAGCACTTGACTCAGCAGTAAGAATCCGGGTCAGCACGCTCACTCCGCGGACAAGGGCGTTGAAGACGCTGACGCCTGGATCGACGAAGAAATTTGACGCTTCGAGCTTGTTGGCAGTCTTGCGCGAGACGAGCGAGTAGAGAGCGTCGACTGTGGTGGCGATGCCGACAAGGAGGACCAGCGGAAGCGAGTCGACGTAGTGTCTGTCAGCGAAGGCAAGTCGTCAGCAAGTGCGCAGTAAGGAAAGCGGAATGGTATGGCACGCACGAGAGGGTGTCAATCATCTGCGTAAGGACCTTGCCATCCATCGCCTCGAGATCTTCAAGCAGGATGACCAATGTGGGCGCATCGTCCGAGTCTGTCGGGAGCAGGTGAGCAGGTGAGCCCTTTCTCGCTACTGAATAAGGCATGCTCCACACCTTTCTTGCCGAAGCGATGCTCGTACCACGCCTGTAGGTTCAGCATGTCCTCTGGAACGAACAGCGCGCTCTTCAAAGTCGCAGGACCTCCCGCCTGTCGAGCAGGAATGGTCAGCAGACGAGCAGGATCTGCGAAGACCTAAACGCACATGCTGGTCCTCCTCATCGCCCTCATCATCCGCTTCGATCTCGATGTCACTGCCGATGAAGCCGCCTATCAGACTCCGCAGGGCGTTCTTGATGTTCGAGCAGTCGCGGCTGGCGAGACGCGAAACGAGGGAAGAGCTTCGTTGTGCTGGCTGATTCGCAGAGCTTGGCCAGGTAAGTTGTCGAATGAGTGAGGAGTAAAGGAGAGAGGAGGAGCCGGGACTGGCGCCTGGTGTTCTGAGCTGGTGAGGCGGAGCAATCAGGAGAGAAAGCTGATGAGCGGGGCGCACCGACAATGAGTCCCGTTCTCAGCAGAGCTCTCCCGCTTAAAGCGATGTACAGCGAATCTCCACCATCCTTGGGCGCACTCACGAACGCAACAATCTGGTCGAGCGATGCGTCGTGCAGACTGGAGAGGGTAGCCTGCGGGAGGAGATGCGGTTCAGTATCGTCACCGTGTCTACGGGTGGCTCGAGCGCACCTGAATCCTGCCGTAGCACTCGCTCCAGGCACGCTGGTAAGTTTCGACTGCGGCATCATCTGTAGTCGCGAGAAAGGTTAGCGAGCGAGACTCAACGGCGTTTCCATCCCGACAATTACCCGCAAAGTCCGCTTCAGTCTCATTTCGCGCGTCATCCGCCTTGTACGGCAGTGTGAAGGCCGCCTGTGTGCACAGAATAAGTGAGCGATGAGAATGTCAATACGCGAGGTGGGGAGAGGGACGCACACGAGACGAAGCGATAGACTCGGTCCAGAGAGTGTCGTCTGCGCTCATGGCGGTGTAGTGAAGCTCTCCGGTCAGCAATAGAGTCCCTCGGCGAAAGAGTGCCGTCGTATGCCTTTCCAACCCTCGTCGAGCGTCGAGGAGGTTGTTCATCTACAATTCACTCTCGCTGGCTACACGATGGGCGCAGGAGCTTCGAAGCTGGCCGCAAAGGCGAAGCCATCCAGAATGCCCGCTTTCGGCCAGAAACCGATCGGTCAGCAGGTTGCGGAGGCGCGCGGTCGACCATCTCAGCCCCTTTCGCAGGCGAGCGAGACAAAGAGCGAGGGTGCGTGTCGCGGGCGGGCGGGCGACTCGAAGAGGATCTCGAAGAGGACTCTGAAACGTTTGTACGTCCGCAGCCATTATGCAGGACGCGCAAGACCCTTCTTTCGCCAGGAATCTCGCTGCGTTGGGTCAGGTCAAGGTGCCGGGCAAGGGTGAGCCTACCACGCATCGAGCAGTACGTTCGTCGATGCCCTTGGAAAGCGAGCTTGTCCAGTCTGACACGGGCGATTGTGCGTACGCAGGACAATCCGATGCTGGGCATCCTTGCAGAGCGACAACGGGTTGAGGAGGCAGCGGAATCGAAGGCTCCTACACGGAATCAGCTTTCTGCGGGCGGCTTACTCAGCCTCTTCGACGCCCGCAAGAGGTGCACGACGCAGGAGGAGCTCGACAAGGTGTCGCGCGAGTACGGGATGGACGCTGCGACTATCGAGGAACTCGCAAAGCACATCAACTCGCCCAGCATGAGCGGCATCACGATCCCCGGCAAGACGCCTGACGATGCAGAGCGTCACCTGGTACGCTGCCTCCTTCGCAGCTTGGTATGCCGCTCTGAGCTTACAAAACTTGCTTCCTCCGCCAGGGTATCTGGGTTGACCCGCCTCTCGGCAAGGCAGAGCCGCCCAAGATTGCTTCTTGAGATGGTCGTGGAGACGTCAGGCAAGCTGGAGATGCCCCAGCAACATCAACCTTGTAGCATACCCTCGAGACCCGCTTTATCGCACATTTCTGGCCCCTCGCTCTTTCGGACATGTGGCTCTGTCCGCGGCCTTTGACAGCTACTCTCGGGTCTCTGGACGAGCGTCTTACCCTCAGCGACTTGTGACCCGCTCGAAATTGTCCCTCTTTCCTCTCTTGCCTCAACCGTCACCTCGCTCGTCTCGTTCGGCTACTCACGGAATGAACGCGCACACTCAAGCGACCGCGCCGGCCGTCAATGGCGCGCCTATAGCGCCAGCCCACTCGCAATCGTCGACCTCCTCCGCGATTCCCTCATCGTCGACTCCGGCCGCTGTTATCGCTCAAGAGTACGCTGCGCACTATGCAGACCTTTCGAATCACCTTGTGAGTCGCCTTGACTGATCAGTGCAGCCGCCGAGTCTGTGCTCACGCCGTTGTCCTCCTCATCGCTTTTCCCGAGACAGCTTGCGGGCTACACCTCTTGCGACTTTAGCGATGTGCAGTTAGTAGCTAGCTTGGCGGATGGACAGCAGCACACGCTTGCGCTGCACAGTGTCGTCGTCTCCCGGTCCCCCTTGCTCCGACACCTGTGGGTTCTCTCCTGTCTTCGCCTCTCGCTTCAAAGCATGCCAACTATCCGGTCCATCCCTGCAGTATTTTAACCGCCCTCGCTACTGCACCTCGGCCAACCATCTTTCTGAACATTCCTGATCCCGCCGTCAACGCCAACACCCTCAGTCTCGTCCTCGCCTCCCTCTATTCACCCACCGTCCTCTCCCATCTCCACCCCGAGATTGCTCCTTCCGTCCTCGCCACTGCGAACTTCCTTTCTCTCACCCGCTTGGCCAACTTGGCGTACGAGATGTGCGAAGCGGCGGTGCGGGAAGCCAAGACGCCGGAGGAAGTCATGCGCTGGGTCGCCTACGTTGAGCGCGAGCGGGCGGCTGCAAGCGTACCAGGTGCTACGACGCCTATCACGCTTGGCGGACCGTCGATGAACGGCGTCTCGGTCCCTCCCTCGCCCTCACCCAGCACCAACAGCACGTCTCCCCTCCCGTCCTCCGTCAACGGCTCAACCGCGCCCATTCCCGCATCGTACGAGAGTCGCCTTCGCATCGTCCTCTTTGACCGCATCACCCGCTTGCCAGCCGAGATGGGCGCTTTCGCACCTGCTACCGAGGCGCAGGCGCAGCCTGCGCTGGTCAACGTACTCAAGAGGTTGCCGTTTGAGATGTTTAAGGCGGTTGTTGAGAACAAGGATTTCGAGGCGCCAGGCGACATGGAGCGATGTGCGTGACTTTCAGTCCCCTCGGCTTCGACCTCTTCTGACAAGCCAATCATTTCGTCTCATCCCTCCATTCTCTCACCATCTGCCTCCGTTCTCGCGCCACAGTCAACTTCGCCAAGAAGGTCGTCGCGGCCCGCAAGGCGCTCGCGGCCCCTCCACCCGAATTCGAAGAAGCCGTCGTTCTTCTCTTCGGCGGTGGTGCGGGCGGAAGCGCGGTCAACGTCTTGCGGAAGCAGCGCAAGCCTACCCTGTGGAAGATCTCGAATGCGATGTGAAGGGGAGGAAGGGGAGAAGGGTTGGATTGCATACCGCATCAACAGCATTTCACAGCACTGCATACTCATACAGTGGGCTTTCGCGGCTCCTTCTCAGGACGTAGAAAACGTCTGCGGCCCGGAATAAGCTTGTACCCCTCTTACTCGCGCCTCCTCTTCCTCGTCCCGCTCACCCTGCTCGCTTGGATCGGCTTGTTGCCCGCCGTGTTGTGCTGATCTGGTCTTGCCTGGCCTTTCACGCGGCTCCCTCCTTCACCCGACCCTCCAGCAGTCATCTCCCCCACCTCGCTTCATCGAGACCAGACGGGATGGAGAGGACGGTCGCGGCGCTGACACGGCATGTGCGTGCATTGATAGGCTTCTCCTGGCGGATCAAGCTGACCCACAGCTTTACACAGTACCCGCATCGGGATCAGGCGTCCGCACAGGCACTCGCGGTGTTGGCGGCGTACCCGGGGCTGCTCACCCCCGAGCAGAGCGACTTCAGTGCGCCAGATCCTCCCCTTTGACCTATCAGGAGCTGATGAGGTCGCGCACACAGCGTACGACGATGGCCGAGTCGAACTCCTCCTCTCGCTGACGGGTGTCCTCCCCGTCCCAATCGGCCCGAACATCTATCACTGTCCTATCGCCATCTGGCTCCCCCTCAACTTTCCAGCAAAGCCACCGACGGTGTTCGTGCTGCCGAGTGAAACTCTGGCGATTCGGAAGGGAAAGAACATCGATGCGAGTGGAAAAGTGGGCATGCCGTACCTCGACAACTGGGCGAGAAAGGCTGAGGTGCGTACCAAGTGTTTGTTTGCGCTACTTTAGAGCAAAGCTGATCCGTACGCTCGCAGGGCTGCTCTCTCATTGGCCTCATCCAAGACTTGATTCCCGTCTTTTCGGCTCGGTATCCTGTCTCGGTCGTCCAGCCCAAGACTCGACCGTCTCGTCCTGCAGCGTCCCTCGAAGCGGCCCAGAGCCAGTCCTCGTCGCCACTGCAGTCCACCCAACCTCCGCAGCCTCCGCCACCCCGACCCCCTCCTCCCGTCGCTTCTCCTTCTCCAGTAAACGGGCGTCCTCCTCGTCCGCCTCTGCCGTCTGGCGCCGCTCAGAACGGAAGTCGACCGTCATCGGGTGTTTTTGAGCTGGGCGATTCCGCAGGCTTCGGTCCCGCGGGATCGCGCCTGTCAGGCTCGCCAGCTCCGCCTCCTCGACCTCCTCCGCCCGCGACTGGCGGTTCTCCCGCATCGAGACCTTTGCCTGGATCCTTCGTGCGTCGATCAGTAGCCTTCCTTGCGGCGCTTGCTGAATCGTCTCGCCTATGCAGACTCAACCTCTCGGTCCGCCTCCGGCTTACCCAGCGCAGCCACCTCAACCGCCTCTCGCTCAGCCGCCCGTACCGCCACCGCAGCGTGCGAGCACAATCATGAGCTACGACTCTCCACCGCCCCTTCCGCCTGGAATACCAGCGCAGCCGCCGAACCAGTCTGCGCCTCACCCGCAGGATGCTTTCTCGCCTCCACCACACTCGCAAGGTCATCCTGCGCCGGTCGGTCCCGCAGCACCGCCCTCGTATCATCAGCCGCCGACGCAACCACCGGTGCCCGCACCGAACCCTCACGCACAGCCTCCTGCCGCACATTCGCACACTCCGCCCCGCCCCGCTTCACCTGCGGCATCGAATATTCAAGCCTACTCGCCCACGCCTCCTTCCGTCGCCCCGCTTCAGCCGCCGCATCCGCCTCGCCAACGAGACCCTCGCTATGCAGACGAGCAGCGTCGCGCCTCGATCGACTCCACTCGCCCCTATCAGCCGACACCACCGCAACCGCCAAGGTCTCGACATGCGCAACCGCATCAGCCGTCAAGGCCGTACTCGCCGGCACCGTCAGATATAGCTTCGTACGCCTCTTACGGTCAGCCTCCTCAGCCGCCGGCCGAACACCGTCTTCAGAAACAAGTCCAGCACACGTCGCAGCCATCGCTCGACTCACAGAGAGGTCCACCTGATTCCGTCTCCCCGCCCCAGCCGCCTCCGCCGCAGCAGGTCCATCATCACCTCGAACGGGGCGGGCGCGAGCGAACTGCCTCTCCTGCTCCGCCGTCCCCTGCTCCACCGCCTTCCGAAGCCGGCTCGTCGTCGACTGTACCCTTTCGGTCTCGAGGCCCGCGCCCGCCTCCGCCGCCGAGCGAGTACAGCGCGACCGGCGAGTACGGCTCGTACATGCCGTCGTCGCAGCAAACCTCGATGCGCGGCGTGCCGACAATGACGGATGACGACTTGTACAGTCAAGCGTCAGGATACTCGAGTCGTCCAGAGGAGATTCACCGCGCTTTGGGACGGGCGCCTCAGCCTGCGCCGGTCCCTCCGCAGACTCGCACATCGACGAATTACTACCAGCGTGTGCCAGAGTCGATGGCATATGCCGAGTTCGCCGGCAGCTCGCCCTTCGAACCAATTATCGAGTCCAGGGTCGCGTCGGGAGCGACTGTTCCGTACCAGCCTCGTCAACCGCCTCGTCAGTCCTCGTTCGACTCGCACCATGATATCCACCCGCCGAGCGCGGCTTCCTACAGCTCGTACGGCGCGCCTCAGCCGCCTTATCTCCCGCCGACCTCCTCTGCCATCTCTTCGCCTCCTGCACCCCAGCCTCGCGCGGCCCCGGTGGCTCCAACCCGAGCGAACGGTCACCTGCCGCCTCCTGCGCCATCCGCTGCGGTACCAAGCCCGCCTGCCCCCGTTGTCTCGGCCGCTCAAACCGCTCGCAAAGCGAGACCGACAAAAGCCACCCCGCTCAACATCCTAGACGCGGCAGACGATGACCTCGCCTCTCCTTCCTCCGCCTCGCCATCGTCTGTCGCGTCACCGACATCTGTCTCGGTCCTAGGAACACCGGCCGCACCTCCGCCCGTTCCGCCTAACCCGGCTCTTCTCGCACTCCGCACACGCGTCCACTCGAAACTCGTCTCATCACTCACAACTCTCGCACACGCGACCGAAGCCGAGCTCTCGCAGCTGGACTTGATGCGCGTCGACCTCGAGAAAGCGCAGCCTGCGATTGAGGATGAAATGGCACGCTTGGAGGCGGTGAAGAGTGTCTGTCTTGGTGTGAGGGATAGGTATGCGGAGTTTGTGGACCAGGCGGAGGGCAGGCTGCGCGAGTACGAGGCGAGGGGAGAAGGCGTCGAGGTCGACGAGATAGTCTGCGGCAGTACGGTCGTCTACACCCAGTGCGTTCCGCGACGCTCCCTGCGCTTCCGACGTGCTCTCCTCCGCAGACTTGATCTCTTACCACTTGACGTCGTGCACAGACTGCTCGACCTCGTCGCAGAAGACGCCGCTCTCGAAGACACGATCTACGCGCTCGGTCGCGGCCTCAACTCGGGTACAGCCAATATCGACCTCGACCGCTTCCTCAAGGTGTGTGTTCTCTCTCTTTCATCTGTTCCTCATCAGAACGCTCACGTTCGCTCGGCGAATCCAGCGCGTCCGCCTCCTCGCGAAAGAACAGTTCGTCATCCGCGCGACGATCAACAAGATCCTCCTTGGTCTCGCGATCAGGCGGGAACGGAGTGCGCAGGCGAGTGCAGGCGCGAACGGGGATGCGAGCGGCAGGGGAACAGCGGTTGCTAGCGGGGAAGGGGACTGAGCGGGTGTAGCTGCTTCGAGTGAATTGCGAGTCTGATTCTCACGGTACCTGGTTGAGCGCAAGGAGAGCGATAACCTTAGACGAACAAACTGCGATTCAGTCCTTGCAAACAGTTGCGGACGCTACTTCCTCTCCCTCCCCTTCCCCTTCGCGCCACTCGCGCCCGCCTGCCCCGTCTTAGCACTCAAGTCGCCCATGACCATCTCAAACTCCTTCGCCCTCGCTTCGTACTGCTTCTTGAGCGCTTCGAGGCGGGCGGAGGTGTTGGTACCTGCGCAGGGAGGGGAGGGGAGTTAGGAAGGTCATCTCTCGTTTTGGGGCGTCGTTGGGCTCGACAGAGTGCTCGCACGGACAGGAGAGGGAACGTCAGGAAGCGTACGGATCTGTTCGAGGTCGCGGCGGGTCTGTTGGCGGTTCTGAACGGCTTGCGAGGCGAGCGCGTCGAGGTGGGCGATCAAATCAGCTGCTTTCTTCTGCAAGCACAGTACAACACGTGTTATTGTCCCGTCGCTGGTGAGAGAGAAGGTTGAAAGAGGCGAGACGCACGTATTCGGCCGCAGCAACGTCGCCGACAAGTTTGCGCTTCTCGTCCTCGAGGATATCGACCATCTTGCATTTGCGCGCCTCGTACTCGATCATCTGGGAGCTGCGCAAAGCTCGCATTCAGCTGTATATACAGGAAACCAAGATCCGATTGGAGCGGCTGAGCGCACGCGAGAGCATCCCTGTTCTTCTCGCCCATCAAGCTGAGAATCTGCTTCGATTTGGCGTGGCTGCTTGCGTAAGTCGACTTGAAGGCAACGAGGTCCTCCGTCGGTTCTTTCGCCATGGGCACTATGCGAGAGGAGCGAACTCAGCGGCAGAAAGCGTGAAGGAGGAGATCTGGGCGCACATCGCTTAAAGTCGCGGAGGATCTTGCTCGCCTGGGTTGCGGCCGATGGCACACCACTGTCAGCG
Source organism: Rhodotorula sp. ZM1 (assembly GCA_009806315.1). NCBI lineage: Eukaryota > Fungi > Basidiomycota > Microbotryomycetes > Sporidiobolales > Sporidiobolaceae > Rhodotorula > Rhodotorula sp. ZM1. Next base: position 153,629 of record QYSD01000015.1, read on the forward strand.
GTCTCATTAGTCCCGCATGAATGACTCGCCCTAGATGAACGCGAACGAGCTAAGCGGGCAGAGCGAGGCGCACCGACCGTTCCCTCCTGCCGCCTCAATACCCTCCATTTGCTCCCCTCCTTCGACCACAAGCTCCTCATTCGTCCATGCTTCTTCACTCTCCTCACTTTCGTCGCTCGACCATCCGCTCGTCCTCCCGAATGACATCGGCATCGACTGACGAGGCGCGCGAGCGGAGCTGAAGGTGAAGAGGGAGGGATCTGAGCGTGGCGGTGCATTCGGAGGGTGGGTATTGGTAGGTTGGGACTGGATGCATCCGCCAAAGTCTGCGCTAGCGAGGCGTCGACGAGGAGAAGCGGGGGGACGGAACTGTCAGTGTGCGAGGTTCCGCACGGTCGCCTCGCGTGGCGGAGCACGTGAGCGTGAAGCGTACCGCTTGAGACCGGCTTGCCCAAGCGCTGCTTCGGTAACGCAGACGGTGTCATTGCGAGAGGAGGTAGGACTGAAGGGAGGCGAGGCGAGCTGGCGGTGCGAGGAGCGGTCGCGAGGGTGTGCTTGGCGTGAGTGGGGTGTGGCTGAGCGTGTCACAACGGCTCTACGCCTTCTACTCGATGATTGTGCGACGAGTGTGGTGTGGTGAAGGGGAAGAGGGCAGCCATCGAGAGGGTCTCCCCTCCAGAACTCGTTTTCAGGTTCGCGAGGGCGTGCTGCGCTTCACCAGAGGCGCAATCCATGCCCCAACGACACACTCAAACTCGCCCAACCTCTCACGAGGGCATGGTTGACCCCGGTGTCGCGCTCTCCCCCTCTCGCTACGCCTTGAAAGGGCTTTCGCTTAGCAAGCTGGGTCGATCCCCGTGCACGCCGGGCTTTATATCCTCCCACACGGAGGAAGATGTTCAAGCCGCCCCGGCCTACGGAAGCCCGGTCGCTAAGTAGGGGCCAATTCGCAAGTGGCAGAGGCAGGAGCATCGAGTGCGGGCAAGCGCGGCGTGAATGCATAGACTCCGAACAGGTTCTTCACAGCGACGAGAGACCCAGCAACGGCGTGGCGTGACTGCAAGTGTCGAGGACGAGGTCAGCTTGTAGTTGCGTCGAGGTGCCCCGTCGACTCGCCCTCGCTCGACTTGCTGCTGCTCAGAGTCGCTCGAGGACGCTCTACAGAGCTCACACGTGCATTGGCACGCCCCGCACCCTGCTTCCCTCACGTCCCCACCTCCTCCTCATCCCGTTGCGACGCGACCGCACCTTCATCACCTTCATCTCGCTACCTTCCTCTACGCGCCCGCAGAAGCCATGTCACCCGCATACACAGACTCCTGGCCATCTACAGTCGCCGCCGACTCGCCCTCGGCTCCCACGACCCCCTCAAAGCGCGCTTCCCGCTCCTCACGCATCTCGAACGACACAGACTACCGCTCGTTCACCCGCTCGACGAGCGTAGGCGGGACGGAGACGACAGTCGAGTTTCGCGTCGGCGACACGGTCGTCGTCGGCGCGGACGCCAAGTTGAAGCAGAAGTTCCTCGCGCCGCCGGCTTGGCAGGTCGAGGTCAAGGGCAAGGGGAAGGGCAAGAAGGGTAAAGGAAAGGGCAAGAAACGCTCTCAGGACGAGGACAACGAGGCTGAAGAGCCCGAGGGGTGGAGGCACGAAGACGGCTTGAATGCGGGAGACAAGGTGGCGGTCATTACGCGCCTGTTTGAGGACGTCCGGGGGAGGAAGATGGCGCTCGTCAGGTGGTTCGCGAGGCCTGGCGCGGTGTGGGGACCGGATGGGCCGGACGAAGACGACGACGCAGGAGACGTCTTGCCTGTGCGTTCAACCCTCGAGCTCATCGAGCGGTTCTAGCGAGACTGACTCTCGCTCGATTGCTGGTCGCGGCGGAGCACAGTACGAACTCTACTTCACCTCTGACTCGACACACCTCGAAGAATCCCGCGTCGTACGCCAGCGAGCCGCCGCAAACCCCTTCTCCTCGCCCTCCGGTTCTCCCTCCAAGCACTCCCGCATGACCGGCTCAACAAGCGCCGTCTCTTCCCCCTCTCGCACAAACTCATCATTCGTGTCGTCCTCCGCCGTCTTCCGAACACCGCAACACTCCGACCCCGTCCCTGTATCGACTATTCTCTCACACGCCGAGATCTTCTCCCCCTCTTCGCTTCCCGACACGACCATCACCGCCTCTCAACAATCCCCCATCCCGACGTTCCTCTGCCGCAGGGTGTACGACGTCAAGCCCATCCCGGGCGCGAGTTTCTGGGGCGAAATCGAGTGGGACGAACATCGGATGAAGGCGGTGGAGTGGTACGAGTCTACTATGGGGATGGTCGAGCGGAAGGAGGGAGGGAGGGAGAGGGAAGTCGCGCAGGATGGGTGGGACGTCGAGGCTGTTCTGGAGGAGAGCGAGAGCGAGAGCGAGGATCAGCAGGAGAGGGAGAGGAGGAGAAGGAGGGCGGAGAAGGCGAGAGCGAACAGGAAGAGGACGGAGAAGACGAGGGAGGAGAGGGGGGCGCAGCATGGAGCGGCGAGCGAGAGCGAGGCATCGTCGGATGAGGAGGATGAGGAGGGGGCTTTCGTGAGTCCCTCGCTGTTGCTCATCACCCAATACTGCACTAATCGCTCTTTCGCAGAACGATCGCGACTCTGCATCGTCAGACTCGGACACAGGCTTGGAGGGCGACGAGTCGGACGACGGATCCGCCTCAGACTTGGACCGTGTTTCTTGCACGCCTACAAAGCGCAAGCCTCTGCACGAGCGCCAACCTTCCGCCGCATCGTCCTCCCGCAAGACCGCCGCGACGCGTGCAAAGCGCACTCGACCCGCCACGTCCGCCGCGACTGGTCGAGCAGCGAAACGTCGCAAGTTCGCTTCCTTCGGCAAGTCATCCTCCGATGCCTCGCACAACGCCCTCCCTCCGCTCCTTCAATCCGCTCGACTCGCCTCTTTTACGCCCTTCGAGCGCGCGAAAGCCCTCCTGCACGTCTCGGCCACGCCTGAGTCGCTCCCTTGCCGCGAGGATCAGCGCGAGCAGATCCGGCAGTTTATCGGTGATGCGGTGTTGGGACGCAGTGGAGGCTGTCTGTATATCCATGGTGTGCCTGGGACGGGAAAGACGGCGACGGTGCATAGCGTTGTACGGGAGCTGCAGAACGACGAGGTGCGTAGAGTCCCGCTTCCCGGCGGCTCCTCTCGCGTCCGGGAACGTGCTGATGTCGCTTCTTGCACAGGACATGGATGCCTTCTCGTTCGTCGAGATCAACGGTATGAAGATTTCGGAACCAATGACTGCCTTCTCGCACCTCTGGGCCGCGCTCGCTCCGCCCGACCCGCAGCAAAGCGGGCGCAAGGTCAGTCCGAAAGCGGCTCTCGCAGCGCTCGAGAACCACTTTGCGAACCCTGATCCGGCGCGAAAGACAACGTGCGTTCTGCTCCTCCCTCTTCCTCTCGCTCGCCCGCTGACCTCGACGAGCGAATAGCGTCGTCCTTGTCGACGAGCTCGACCAGATGTTGACGAAGCGTCAAGACGTCTTGTACAACTTCTTCAACTGGCCGCATGTCCCGCACTCGAGGCTCGTCGTCCTCGCTGTCGCCAACACGATGGACTTGCCCGAGCGTGAGCTGAGCGGAAAGATCAGGAGTCGTCTCGGTGCGTTCGTCTCGGTATACACAACGTATACTGCTCGCTGACTGAGTCTGCGCGACGACAGGCACGAACCGCATCCCGTTCCAACCCTACACCTGGACGGAACTCAAGCGGATCCTCGAAGCCCGCCTCGCGCTTGTCGACCCTTCGACCGCCAAATACAAGTCGACTCCACTCTTCGACGACGTCGCTTTGCAGAAGATCGCGAAATCGGTCGCCGGTATCTCGGGCGACGCTCGCAAAGCGCTCGACGTCGCGCGCCGGACACTCGACCGCGTCGCTCTCCGCCTCTCGAAGGAAGGCAAGGCGCTCGACGAGCTTGAGCAGGGCGATATCAAGTGCTCGATTCAGGATGCGTCGCAGGCGTACAAAGACGTGACGAGGCAGGGACCGGCAGCGTTCGTGAGGATGCTTAGCACGCAGATGAAGGTGTTGTTGCTTGCGGTCGCGCAGTGCATTAGGAGGGCGGGTGTGCCTGAAGTTGAGCTCGACACGGTGCGTTGCAGCTTCTCGCAGTTCTCGTCGCTGGGTGGGACTGACCTTGACCACCGACGCGATAGGTCCTCACCTGGCACCTCGACTTCCTCCGTCAAACCTCTCTCTGCCCAAACCCCTCCTCCGGGCCATCCAAGACCGAGCTCGTCGCCCTCCTCTCGCAGCTCCACGCCCTCCGCCTCGTCACGGCCGAATCGCAGCGGCTCGACGTGTTCCAGCGGGTCCGGCCGGCCGTCGACGAGGGGGACTTGTTTGCGGCATTGAGAGAGGACGAGGTGCTCAAGGCGCATGTGCCAAAGGTGCTGTAGACGCTGAGTGCGGAGAGAAAGTGGAAACGAGTCTGCTATCGCCGACTTCCGCGCGAACTGTCGACCTCTCTCCTCTCCGCTGCTCTCGCTCGCCTCTCTTTCGCGGGCTGACAGGGTGGACTCGGAGACAGTACAGATTGTCGATCGCCCTTGTAAGTGTCATCCTGACGACTGGACCTTGTCAAGTGCGCCTCTTCGACCTGCTCGCTCGTCGCTGGTCCGAGACCAAGGTGTTGTGTGATGTTATACATGTTGCTGCACGCGGGATGATAGCTTGTTACCTGTGCTTGCAATGTTCACTCTGGCTGGAGCGGAACCGTGAAGAGTGGCGAGACGTTGCAGACAGACTTGGGCGAGAGACCAAACGAAGAAAACGGTCGAGAGGTTGATGGGATTACCACGACTGGAACACGTCAGACGAAACGAAACGAAACTCAAGCGACTCGCCTCCCACTCCTCCCACCTTCCTTGCACAACCCTCAGCAGCAACACTCGCCCCCCGTCTGCGCCTCGTCCCTCCTCCTACTCCTCAAAATCCTCGCGCCCTCTTCACCCTCCAAATCACTCGCCGTATCCCTCGCAAACAGTCCATACCCCGTCGCCCCACCCGCAAAGATCGCAAAGATGACTCCGCCGTTGAAGTACATGGCGAGGAGCATGAGGATGTACGAGGTGGAGAACTGGATTAGGTAGAAGGTGGTGCGGAAGAGGTGTTGGCGAGCGGTGGGCCTGCGAGCGCCTCATTGGATCGATCAGTCTCGAGTCGAGGAGAGAGCCAGGAGCGGCACGCACCTGAAAGGCGGGACCAGAACCTCCTCATCAGATCCTCCCTCGCCCGCCGAGTCGCCCGATTTTTTTCCGAGCACGCTCAGCGCCCTCTCCTCACGCCTGTAGTACGCCGCACGAATCGAGCGATCATACTCCCTCGCCAAACGGCGCACTAGCTCGAGCAGAACGACGGCGGAGAAGATCTGTCCCTCTCTCGTCGAGGTCAGCCAGGAAGGGAGGACAAGGAGGGATGAGGGAGGACGAACGCCGATGAGTGTACCGATGTAGTCGGCTGTGGATCGAATGCGCCATTGAGGGGAGAGGAAGCAGGCTGTTGCGGTGGAAAACTGCATCAACGGGTCATTTGTTTCTTTTTTTTTTCGGGCGAGAGTGAGGCAAAATCGCGAGGGGGTACGAACCGCCTGTGGTTGTCCAGTTCCACAGCATCGAGATCTGCTGGAGCGGGTCCATCAGTCCACATTCGAGTGGGGACGAAAAGTCCGGAAGCAGAGAGTGAGGGAGAGAGAGTGAAGTGGCGCGCCTTGCAGCTTCCTCCTCCGCCCATGTCCATCCCTCCATGCGACATTAGCGAGTGATCCATGCGAGAGCGAGACGAAAACGGGAGAGGGGAGGGAGGGAGGGAGCAAAAGTCTTTCAGGCGGCGAGGCGGCTGTGCGCGACCCGATGGGTCAGTTCTGACACTGCCTCGGGCATCGAGAGTACGCTGAAAGACGCACCGGTAAGAGGGCTGAGCCTTGGAGAGCCGTGCAAACGAGTGCGACGAGCAAGTGATACGACGGAAGACAAGAAGCGACCCTCCCCGTTCCCGCCCGCTCGTCCCACGCGGCGCCAAGACTCGGCATTGCCGAGGGTGCACGTGTCTGTGCGATGGAGAGAGGTAGAGGCGGACTTGGGTGGGCGTGGACGGACGGGCGAAGACAGAGTGGGTTGGTCGTGCCAGAGAAGCGACTGGGAGAGCGCGAACAAGCGGAAGCGGCATCGTGTTCAAAGCGCGGCAGTCTCAGCGTCGTTGTCGACCAGTCAAGCAGTACTCGCAAGCCCTGCAGGCGACGAGGAGAGCGCGAGTCGAGCGAGAAAACCGACGGGACGGTTGCGAGGTCGACGGGGCCGGAAGCAACGCGACCTAGCCCATGGGCGGGTGTGCGAGCTGAGTGCGCTGTTTTTGCGAGTCTCGAGGGTGCGATCCAGGTGGTCGACAGCGTGCCATGCGATGCTGTGGATGCTGTGAGTGAGACGGCGGAAGTCGACAGCCGTCGCGGGCGAGAGAGGGTGAGTCGGCAGCAGTGCGCGCTTTCGGCGGTGTGCTGGATAATTCTTGCGAGTGCTTCGCATGCACGACACTGCGAATCTCACGCTCGCCCGTGTGTATGCGCGCTGTCCCCACCTCGCTCGCTCACGGCTAAGTCCCGGCGCCGAACGCCCAACTTGCCCCGCTTTGCCCGCTGCCATGCTCTGTGCGACACGCAGACCAGCACTCGCACTCGCACACTCCCGAACCATCGCAATGTCCACCCCGGCAAGGCGATCGCAGATGGTCACAAACCACCTCGCCCAAAGGAACACCAGCTCGACAGCGACAGTGCCAAAGAGTGACGATGAAAAGGTGAGAGCACGCTCGACGTTGGGCTTGGAGAGTTGCTGGCGCTGACCGGCGGTCTCGTTCGAGCAGCCCGTCGTCGTCGTTGAGGCATTGCATGCGATGAGGAAGCTCATTCTCAACCGCCCAAAGGCGCTCAACTCGCTCAACGAAGAGATGATCGACCTCATCCAGTCGAACCTCGCCGTGCGTGCCCGTCATTGCGTGCCGTGACGAGCGAGGACGGCGCGCTGACACTCTCGTCTTGCGGATAAACTTGGCCGCCCGCAGAACATCGAGAAGAGCGAGCTGGCTAACGTGATCCTGATCAAGAGCAACGGCAAGCACTTCTGTGCAGGCGGAGACGTCGTCAGTGTGTCCCTCCTTGTTCCGTCCCTCCTCACGTCCCGACGAATTGACGGGTTCCCGTATCTCCTTCTTTCCCCCTCCTACAGCTCTCTCGAAGTACCTCGAGGATGAGAAGACGTGGGTCAAAGCGAGCAGCTTCTTCGAGAAGGAGTACGAGACCGTGAGCCCTTGCTCTCCCACCTTTCGCCAACTGCTTTGCTCACGCGGTCACCGTCCTCCCGCAGAACCACCTCCTCGCGACGACCGCCAAGCCTGTCGTTGCCATCATGAACGGCGTGACCTGTGGGACTCATCTCCTTCGACGAGACAAAGCCACTTACTGATCTTCACTCTCGCTTCTTTGCTGGCAGTCGGCGGAGGAGTCGGCATCACCGGCCACGGCGCCTTCCGCATCGCGACGGAAACGACGCAGATTGCTATGCCCGAGGCGCGCCCCTTCGCCCCTCTCCACCGCCAAACTCGCGGCACTGACCTCGCTCTACCCGCAGACTAAGATCGGCCTCTTCCCCGACGTCGGCGCCAACTTTATCCTCCCACGCCTCGACGGCCAACTCGGGCTCTACCTCGGCCTGACCTCTTTCCCTCTCAAAGGCGCAGCGACATACCTCGCCGGTCTCGCAACACACTACGTCCCTACCGACCGACTGACCGACCTCGAGCACCGACTCTCGGAACTCGACGTGACGGCAACGCACGAGACTGTCAACGCGTGCATCGAGGAGTTTGCGGCGGACCAGGAGGAGTTGCGTGCGGCGTTGGAGGCGTACCCGCTCGTCGGACCGATCAGGCGCGCGATCGACGTCATCTTTGCGCGCGCGACGGCGGAGGAGATGATCGAGGACTTGGCCAAGTTGTACGAGAAGGAGAGGCTGGACGATGCGGAGTGTCCCGAGCCGGATGTGTCGCGCTTTGTGCTCCCGCATGAGCGGCACGAGTTTGATGCGCAGCTACTCCGGAGCTGGGCGAGGGAGACGCGCGAGGCGATCGAGTTGCGCAGTCCGACCAGCGTCAAGCTCACCATCAAAGCCATCCGTCAAGGACGAAACTTGACCATCGACGACGTGTTCAAGATGGACGCGCGCATCGCCGCAGCTTGTTGCTCGCCTTCGGTACACCCCGACTTCCGTCACGGCGTCAACGAGTTGTTGATCAAGAAACACAAGCCCGAGGAGAAGCGGCCGGATTGGAAGCCCGCGACGTTGGGCGAAGTGTCGGACGACCACGTCCAGAAGACCTTCTTCTCCCACCCTCCGCCCTTCACGAATCCTCCCCTGCCGAAACTCAACCTCTCGCGCATGCAACGCGGCGCGCAAGCCTACCCGACTTACCGCGTCTCGCCGCACGCGAAATGGCTCTTGCCGAGCGAGAGGGACGTCGAGAAGGTGGTCAAGGGCGAGGATGCGGGCAGCGACGAGTATGCGGTCACGAGGCAGGAAATTATTGATAGGCTTGTCGCGAGGTGGAGGGGAAAGGTCGGCGTGGTCGAGAAGGTCGAGGAGGTGTTGAGCCGCAAGACGGTCGTCGCAGAGCAGGACACGCTCAAATGGGTCTCTTAGGGCTCGCGCAGCGCGATGTAACCAGCAACGAATGAAGCAGGGCTCACGAGCGTGACGAATGCGAGGTGGTCAAGCGATGCAATGCTGTCTGGTTCGCGGCTACGCACGACTAGGCCGGGGCACTACAGCAGCAAGTGGGGCGACGCGAGAGGGTGGTAAACAGGGCAATAGATGTCATGCGATCGAGAGACGGATGGCACGGCACGAGTCAAGCGATGCGATGCGATGTGAGGGGGATCAGTCGTCGTCCGAGTCGGCGGGCAGGCCGCGCTCGATGCGGCGTTGGCGCTTTTGCCAGCGGCGGTGGTCGTCCGAGTCCCACTCCTCGGGGTCCTTCGTCTCCCACCAGGGCTACACATCGATAACAACGGCCTTGATAGTCAGCAAGCGATCTCACGCGAGACGCAAGCCGACGAGGTGATGAGAGACTCGCAACGCACTTTCTCCTCATCCGAGTAGCTCTCGTCGCCCTTCTTTTTCTTCTTCTTCGGCTTCTCCTCCTTAAGGATCTTCTTCGGCGGCGGCGCAGGCTTGAGATTTATGTGGAGCGGCGGGAGCTTGGCGCGGTTCGAGAGACCAGGAGGCCGGAAGGTCGCGAGTCCGTGCTTGGCCATGATGGCGGCGAGACCTGCGAAGCGATCTTCAGCTACAGTACGTCAGGTCGAAAGCGAAGGGGACGCACTGCCTGGCTTGTGCGGCTTGGAGGAGCGGGTGCCAGGCGTTCCGATCGAGCTGCGACCACGCTGGACTTGCTGGGGCGTGCCGCGCGACGGGCCAGCGTTGGCGACACCCTTGTTCTCCTGCACGGCGACGAGAAGGTCAGACCTGCGACCGGGAGAGACTTCCAAGCGACTGCGCACCTTGGCCTCGCTCGAAGCGGGCGAAGGCGGGTCGACGTTCTTGTCCTCTGCCTCGTCTTCGTCATCCGCCTCCTTATCGTCTTCGACGACCGTCTTCCTCTTCACCTTGCCCTTCGCCGCCTCATTCTTCTCCGCCGCAATGAACGAGTCGTCCTCTTCCTGCGCAGCCTTCGTAACAGCCTCCATCCTGTCCTCAAGCGAGCGGCGACTGCCCGAAGCACGGGAGACTGCGGGTGAGACCGAACGAGCGGCTGCTGACGCGGCGCGAGACGAGCGAATGCAAGCGGGCGAGTCGTCGACCTCCTTCGCCGCAGCGCGCTCCTTCGCAGGCGCCTTGCCCTTCTTGCGAGCAACTGGCTCCTCATCGTCGTCGGAAGGCGACTCGTCGCCCGTGTGGATGGCCGAAGTCGCTTCGCCCCTCACGCCGTCCTGCTCATCGTCGGGAGCCGGCACGACGTTCTTCTTCCTGCGACCCTTCTTGGCTTGAGCGGGTGTAGTCTTCGCCTTCGCTTTGTCCTTATCCTTCTTGGCTTTGGCGGTGGGGCCGGCGGCACCAGCTGCAGAAGGTGAGGCGGGGACATCCTTCGAGGCGACGACAACAGCGGGCTCGGCGTCTTCCTCTTCCGAGTCCTGCACAACGGGCTTCTTTTTGCCCTTGTCAGCCTTCCTCTTCTTCGCCGCAACAGGTTCCTCAGCCTCGCCTCCCTCCTGCGCCTCCTCCGCTGACTGATCCGCATCGACCATGACAGCGTCGTCCTGCTCGACGCTCTTCGTCGCAGCAGCAGCCGAAGACTCGGCGCCAGCCGTAAAGACTGGGTCAGCCGGCGTTTCGGGGACGACCTGCGTCTCGCTCGCTCCGATCGAAGCCTTCTTGACCGTCGGCACCCTCCTCAGTTTCGGCTTGTCCCCCTCCGCATCCTTCTTCTGCCTCTTCTTCGGCGCAGCCTGCTTCTTCTTCCCCTTCTTCGCCTTGCCGCCCGTCCCGAAATCCGAGTCGGCCTCTTCGACGCGCTCATTCACGAACGCAATCTCCTCCGCAAGCCGCTTCTGCCCGTCTTCGTCTTCGGAGACGGCCTCGCTGCGAGCGGACGACTTTCTCGACTTCTTGGCCGGGCGAGAGTCGGCGTCGTCGCATGCTGCCGAGGTCGAGGCGGTCAAGCGCCCGCCAGTCGAGGTGCTGCTGGGCCTTTGCAAGACGGAGCCTGGGATAGCGAGCGGGTCATCTTCCTCCCCGTCAACAATGGTAGAGCGCTTGTTCTTCGACGACGTGGAGGCGAGGATAATCTCGCCCTCGTCGTCTTCCGAGTCGACCGTCTCCTTCGACAAGACGCGCTCGTCCGGCACCTTGATTGACGACGTGCGCTGGCGCTTCGGCACCTTTGCCTTGGTGATAGGCGGCTGCTTGTAGTCCGGTTCACCTCTTCTGCGCGAATCGTCCTCCTCTTCCTCCTCCGATTCGACGACCGCGCGCTTCTTCCCCTTCCCCTTCCCCTTCCCCTTCTCCTTCCATGCGCTCTTCATCTTTTCACTTGATGAGCTCTTCTTCGACGTCGTCCTCGACCGCGCAGGAGAGTCGATCTCGACGGCGAAAACGTACTTCGAAGAACGCGAGCACGAGGGACCGGATGCGGCCGAGGTAGAGGTGACGATCGGGTCTGTCGAGGTCGTGTTCGCAGCGGTGGCTGGACGAGGGAGGGAAGAGGTGGTGGTGTCGTGGATGGAGGAGGAGGCGAAAGTACTGTTGGCTGGAGGAGCGATGGTGAAGGGGTTGTTGGCGATGTTGAAGCGGGACGGGCCGGCGACAGGTGCGACAGGCTGGCTTGAGAGGGAGAGGCGGGCGGAGGCGGCTGCACGAGAACAAGTCAAGGTCGGTGGGAATTTCGAGGGAGACGTGAGTACAAACACACCTTCCTCACCGTCGCTGTCTGCAATGACGAACTCGCCGCTCGTGTCCTCCTCCACCGCTGTGATGTTCACATCCCCGAACGGCTTCGAGACAGCTACACCGCCTGCTAGCGGGTTCATGCCGGTCGAGTCTCGCGCGGAAGAGTGGGTGGACGGGGTCTCCTGAACGAGCAGCTTGGCCGCGCTAGCGCTCGACGCCGAGGTATTGGGATAGGTAGACGGTACTCTGTACTTGCCCAGTCCTTCGTGGGTCGGAACAGGCGGGAGCCGCTTAAGGAGATGAACCTGGTCGTCGCTGCTCGAGCAGACGATCGCCGTACCGTGCGACCCCGCAAGCTGGCTCGTCTGCGCCGCGCTGCTGTTGTCGAGCGTCCCACCGATCAGCGTACCGTACTTGGTCGGCGGTGGCGGTTGCGAATCGGCGAGAGGAGGGAGGGCCTGGGAGCGCGAGAGAGCGAGGGCAAGCTCGAGGTCGGCTTGCGCGCGTCGCTCGGCTGGATGCAAGCGACCGGGACTCATCCAGCAGCGCAGTAAACGAGCAGAGCGAAGAGGACGAGGTCAAACAAGCGCGAAGTCACCGCGAGCCAACGCGACGAGGACTTCACGTGCGAGGAAAGCGAGCGGTGTCGACGACGACGAGAGTTTTTGAGTGCCTTGCACCCGCATCTCCTACTTGCCAGCGTACTCGTCCTTGACGGCCCGAGCGATCCGCAAGCCCTCGTCCCAGACCGTCTTGACCATCCTCCAGTTCCCTTCTATCTCGCTGTCAACTCCCGCTCCCTCCCTCTTCCATCTACACAACACCTCCTCACACCGCTTGACACCCTCCTCTGCCTCGCGCACAGCCGCGTCGCAAATAGCCCGCACACTCGCGCGGACTCTCGCTTCGTTCGCGGAGGAGACAATCTCGGTTGCGCCGTTGATGTTGTCGTACCATGCCGCGAGCGAGTCGGCGGAGAGGACGGCGAGGGTTGGTAGTCGGAGGTGCAGAAGGCGGAGGGCAACGAGGACGCGCCAAGAGGGTGAGGGTGGATCAGGTTTCGCAGAGAGGGTCATGTCGCTGTGAGAATGCGACAGTCAGCTGGTGCGTTCATTCGAGCTGCGTAAGGCCTGCACTCGGCGTGTGATGCGTGCTCAGACCGACTGAAAGTGAGCGAACGCACCCCCAATAGCCCTCGTCCCTCAGCACGCCAACCTTCAGCTCTCCCTCCCTCCCCTGCGCCTCAAACAGCCCTTCAATGTCCTTGTCCACCTCGACAACATTGTAATCGTTCTCGGCGCCGATGACGAACCCGTACTCGGTGAGGAGCATCGCGTCCTACCAGCCCAAAGTCAGCCAGGAGAGGGGAGAGCGAAGGGTAGGCGAACCTCGTGAGCACCGTAGCTGAAGGCGAGTTCGTCGCCATCTCGCAGCGGAGGGTCGCCTGACGATGAAGTCGGCGCAGAGAAGGTCATGCTGGCTATTCGAGGGGAGGGTTTCGTCTGCGGCGTGAGTGAAGCTGTAAGTGGGCTGAGCGGACGGGCGTGAGTGTCTCGTGAGCTCACGTTGCGACCTGGCACGTGGTTAATCATGTCGATGACGGGGCAGAGCGTGAGGTTGTTCTCCTTGCGGCCGTCAAGCTCGAAGTAGATGCAACGCGTGTTGACTGCGTTCGCGCACCATCGCCAAGAATCGATCAGGTCCAGGGTTTGACGACGGCTTCCGAATGTGGTAGACGCGAGACGCACCGTTCAGCCAGCCAAGCAGGAAGTCGAAGAAGCCCAGCTCGCCCTCGACTTCCGCTCCATGATCTGCCTGTGAGACGAGCCGACGAGGGATCAGAAAACGCCGCTCAATGGACGCAGTACCGAACAAGCGGCAGTCTGTCGCACCCAGAGCTGCCTCACCGCCTCCCAATCCTCCTTGAATCGCCTCTCTACATCCCTCGCTCTCCTCCGCGTCGCACCATCCATCAACTCCCCCAACTCCGCACATCTGTTCCTCCTCCTTGCATCGTCCTGCCAAACATTGAGCGAGACGTCATCGTCGAAGAGGGTGAAGTCCTTTTTGAGGGTTGCGAGAGCGTGCGAGTGGATGGTCCATGTCAGGGGGACTGTTGGGAACGATCGGGGGAGGGAAGCGATGAAGGGCCAGTACTTGTCTTGCGGTATTACCGGCGGTGAGCGTGTAGCGGAAGCCCAGGGTGCCCTAGTGGAGGAAGCGAGTGAAGCGGAAGTCGAGGAGGTTCGGTTCGGCAGGGGTGGTCGTCGGTCCTTCGGATGCAGATGCCGCCGGAACTGAAGCGCGAGATGGAGGGATAGCCATTGAATAGCGTTTAGGGAAGCGAAGGAGGGCGGGTAGAGCGGTTTCAGGGTACGGAGGTTGAGGAGGGCTGCATTCGGGATCGAGATGAGGAGCGAGCCGGGCTGCGGGGAATTTACTGAGCACGATTTTATCGGCTTGACGAGATCGTACGTACCGGCAAGTCTCCCCTCGCTACCAAACCTCGTCCAGCTGTTGCGTGCGAGAAAGTGAGCGAGCTGTCCAGCCTTCACACAAGCCCAAAGCAGGCGCACCTTTGTTGTGAACGAGTCTGACACTCTTCTCGGTGTCTACGTAGCTCAGAAACGTCTTCAGCCAGGCGAGGAGGGCGTCCCAGACCGGATCTTCGCTCAGCATGCTGATGAGGAGTTGAAACGAGAGTGAGGGGCTGGAGACGTTGCGAGGGCGCTGAGGGGCTTCTAAGAGACTCAGAGGGCAGTTCAAGCCTCTAGTAAGGGCCGCTCGAGCGATGAACGCAGCGAGGGATGGATGGAAGGAGTTAAGACGGAGGCGGTGTCAGGACTTGCAAGAGCGACAGGGAATGATGGTGAGGCACTCGGCCGAAGAGCTAGGCGTCCACAGGGACTGGAGTTGATCGGCCACTGGCTTATCGGGAGGGAACAGACAGCCGGTGAAACAGGGAGGCACACAACGGCATCCTGAGCATCTCTCGCCTGCACTCCTTCTTGTGCGAAAGAAGCGACGGATGGCGCATTTTGCAAGCCTATCACCTGCTCTGTCTCCCGACACCACGCCGCACCTACACCAACCGCTTGTCCGCCTTGACCACACTCGCCGGCCGCGGTTCCGCAGCTCCAACACCCGGCACAGCTCCAACAGGCGTAAAGTCCATCGGGACGGCCGGTTCTGACACGCCTAGTGCAGGTTGGGAAGCGGGAGTCGAGAGGGAGGAGAGGGAGGATTGGAGTTGGGTTAGTGTTCGCGAGGCGAGGGAGGACCAGTCGGCATTTTGCGCGGCGTGGAAGGCGGTGCCGAGTTGCTCGTTCCACTGCGCAGGGAATCGGATGACGGTACGGGCGAGGGAATTGAGGAAGAGGGGAAGAAGCGAGGACAAGGTCGAGTTGAGACTCGTCAGCGCCGGCATCCTCGAGCATGTCAATTTCGTGAGAGGGGTGTGACCAGACTCACGCGTGCCTTGAGTTCCTCGGTGAACGGCAGCCGCTGCGGGATAACCGGACCCTGGACGGGCGAAGTCGTCTGAGCAGCCGCATTGGGCGCCGAGCGCACGAGCTCGTCCGACAAGCGGTGCAAATCGGTCGAGAGGGACCGCGTCGTGCGGCGAATGTCGTCCTGGTAGTACGCTGTCAGGCTGTGGACTCGACGCACGATGAGGATTAGCGAGTCGGGTGAAGAGTGCGAGAGAGGAGCGCACCCGCCGCCCAAAGCTCCACCGATCAGGAACTTGACAAAAAACGACATTCCGGGCACTCCACGAGCACAACCGGGAGACAGACGAGAGCGGACGGGGAGCAACCAGCGGGGAGATGCGTTCGTCCGGAACCTGCACCTCGACTCGCTCGTACTGGCTCAAAAGAGTGCTCGAGCAAGGCAAACAACCTCTCCTTGATTTTCTAGACGTGCGCCCGCTGTTCTCGCTGCCTCGCTGGCTCTGCTGCGCCCGTTCCACCTCGTCCGCCCCTCGCGAATCCTCACGCACATTCTTCACCGCGCATACGTTTCCAGGCGGCTTTCAAGGCAAAACAATTCCCCTCGACCCACGCCATGATCGAGAAGCTGCCCGACTTTGATGCCGGGGTGGCATACTGGACGGCGACGAGCGCGGATGTGGATGGTGTCCTTGGAGGATACGGCGAGTGAGTCCAGCAACGGACTCCTTCGCCGTGGCCAAGACTGACCTCGCATCGTGCAGAGGCACTCCAGTACCTCGGCTTGACGCAACCTCCTCCCGCCTGCTCATCCTCTCGCTCCTCCCGGAACTCTCGACTATCCCCCCTCCGCATCTCCCTTCCTCCTCTGCTCCTTCTCGGCCCTCCCGGCGCTTCCGAGCCCTCGACTGCGGCGCCGGCATCGGCCGCGTCACATCCACCGTCCTCCTCCCGCTCTTCGACCTCGTCGACCTCGTCGAGCCCGTCGAGCCGTTCGTCGTACAGGCGCAGACAAACGCGTTGGAAGGAAAGGAGGGGTGGAAGTGGTTGCATGCGGAGGATGAGAGTAAGAGGAAGGGAGTGAGGATTTGGAGGGCGGGGTTGCAGCATTTCGATCCGCTTGCGCCGGCGCGGCCGGTCACGGGCGAGGCTAACGGGGCTGGGGCTGAGGCGCCGGGTGCGAGCGCGAAGGTTGAGTTGTTCGCCAAGCTGGGGAGGGAGGATGCGGCGTGGCTTCAACCGTCGGCGGATCTCAAGGTCGCGGAGGAAGGCTACGACCTCGTCATGGTCCAGTGGTGCATAGGCCACCTCTCCGACTCGGAACTCGTCGGCTTCCTTCGACGAAGTCGACGAGCGCTTCGGCAACAGGCGAACGGGACATGCGAGGGCTACATCATCGTCAAGGAGAACGTCTGCAAGGACACGGACGGGAACGGCGCGGGCAAGATCTTTGACGAGGATGACAGCTCGATCACGAGGTCGGACAAGGCATTCAGGGAGGTGTTTGAGCGGGCGGGGTTGACGATCGTGCGGAGGGAGGTGCAGAGGGGGTTCCCGGCTGGTGCGCTGTTCGCTCTCGTTACTCTTCCGTCCGCTACGAGGCTAACCCACTGTCTCATAGAACTGTTTCCTGTCGTCGCGTACGCTCTGCGGTAGTCATAGAGGGGATCGAACGTTCGCGTGGACCTGATGCAAGCCGTTCAACAACTCACTCCCTATCGTCCCTAGAGTCTCTCAACTCGAGAGGCGAGACACTCTCACTCGCTACTGTAGATGCACGAGCGGCTCTCCAGCGGCAGAACCAGGAGAGCAGGCAAACAACAAGTTTACATGGCCAAGCTAAGTACAATGAGGAGAGACCCGCAGCGAGTGCTACACGAAGCTATGGACTGGAGTAGACAGGGATGGACAGTCAGGCGTGCGCGGGTAAAAGCGTAACGGGTGAATCGAGGAAGTTAGAACGAAGCGGAGAGGCGGAAGGGGGGATCACGCCTTCGCGGCCTTTTGCTCCTTCTTGGCTTTGGAGACGAGCTTGGCGTAGCGCAGGCCGCAGGCGTTGCACAGCGACTTGGGTCCGTCGGGTCCTTTGCGCCACTCGGGCGACTCGACCGTGCCGCAATCCCGGCAGACGAACTCGCCTTCCTCGACGCGCGACTTCTGCATCAAAGAGAATGATCTGTATCGGCGCTGACTATAGCGAGAAGACAAACGGCTGCCCGGGCCTGAAACTCTGAACGCACCTTCTTTCTCTTCTCACCCGTTCCGTCTCCCTTCGTGCCCGTCGCAGAGATCCCGATCCCGAGCGCGCCGTACGTGTTGCTGGTTGACGGAATGAGCGTCGAAGTCTGGACGAGGCCCGTGGCGGGGTCGATAACGGTACTGCGCGAGCCGTCGAACGAGTCGCCGCGATAAATGCCCGGTTGACCGTAGGGGAAGCCTGTGCGGAATGAAGGGTCAGCCCGCGAAGTAGGAACGAGGAACGTGAGCCAGCTCACTGCCGCTGGACCCGTCACCCTCGACCTCCTTGTACATGAGGAGCAACTCTTGCCGCAAGCGCTCGTTCTCAAACTTGAGCTCGAGGAAGCCGTCGAGGAGCGACTGGTTCTTCGAGGGGTACGGTCGGGCCATGGCGAAGAAGCACTTGGCAGGCTGGTTCGGCGACTGCTGGGGCTTGCCGCCCTCGTAATAAGGGTGGCCGGTAACTTCGAACAAGACGTGGCGGTCGTCCTTGGTCTTGAAGCGGTAGTAGAGCGTGAGGGTGTCGCCTGTCCGGCACGACTGCTCAAAGTCACGCTTGAACGCCTGCGCGTCGTCTGGGTGGATGTAGTCGAAGATGCTTTGTCCGAAGAGCTCGTCCGGCGTGAAGCCCGCCAAATCCTTGACCGACGCTGACGCAAAGATGAAGTTGCCCGCCGGGCTCAGCACTTGCATAAAGTCCTGCCGAACGACCGAACGAGCGTCAGTACACAGTCACAGACGTCTACGATCCTCGAGGAACGCACCTGCAACTCCTGGAGGATGTGCTCGCTCCAATTCTTGCGGGTCGTAAACAGGCTCGTCGTGCTGCTCGCCTTGACGGTGTGCGACGCGCCCTCTGGCCTCTGGTACGGCGCCGCAGGATGCCGCGTCGCCGCTCCTCCTGCGCCCGATCCCGCGCTGCCAGCCTGTCCGCCCGCTCCACCCGACGCCGCGCTCAGCGAGTGGTCGCGTCTGTGCGACGCAGATTGTCGACTGGGCCCTGCTGTGCTGTCTGCAAGGACGCAGGAAGAGGCGTGGTGAGCCATCGTCGCGAGGTGCCCGGTTTGTGAGCTGATGAGAGAAAGCGGGGCTCACCTCGGGTCTGAAGCGTGTGCTGCTGCTGATATTGAGTCTGCGAGTGCTGCTGCTGGTGCGCGTGTCCCGTCTGCTGCTGGTACATGCTCATGTCGCCGTGTTGGTGTTGGGTGGAGGTCGAAGGGGTTGGCTGGCCGTGGAACGGCTGTTGGCTCGTAAAGTACTGATTGCCCTGCATCGTTCGCGATCACTAGCGGAGAGAACAGCGAAGCGAGACGGTGTCGGCGAGAGCGAAAGAGGACGACTTCTCTGGATTACAGCCATCTGCGAGATCCACTTACAAAGGCGAGACTATTTGAGGCGCAATATCCTCTCGGCACCGACTCCCCTCTCTCCCGGTCTTGCCCGGGCCCCGAGTTTGTCGCTGCGAAGCGCAACGACCTGCGCGCGAGATCAGAACGAGTTAGCGCGGGGAGCGACGAGGAGCAGTAGGGCACCCTCTATATGTATGTACGCAGCGGAGGGGTGGAAAGACCTTCGCAGGTAGCTCGAACGCCACCGGCGCGCAAGCCTCGAGTGAAAGGGCGGTGACGACGCCGAACTTGGGTTCTGCGGCTTGAATGAGGCGAGCTGCCGAACGACGAGGGCGAGGGAAGGTAAGCCTGTGGTCGTTGGTGCCGACGGCGGGAAGAGGACGACTCACTGCCTCGATTTTAGACAAGCGGAGACAAGCAGAAGGGGTCGGCGCGGTTGAACGACACTCGACAGACCAAGCGGGTGTTGAAACTGCTCGACCCTCGGACGTCTGCGAGCGGGAGAATGGAGGGGGCCAGTGACGATGGGAGATGTGCACGGGCGAGAGCGAGAGCGCACCTGTAGACGCGCTGCAGGAGTTGCCGCTCGAAGGCAAAGACGACGAGGCTGCACGTGAGCGAGCGAGCAAGGTCAGCTCTTGCAGTGAGGAGAAGGAGAGGGAGAGAGAGGGCGAGCGGGAGGCGCGCGAGGTCACTCGCCTCGACGGTGGCGTGGCCGAGTTCCGTTGGCGCACTGCCGAGCAAGGTGATTTCGCCGAGCTTCGCTGTGAGACTCGCGCCGAGAAGAAACGGCTTGCGCTGGGAAGGTCAGCCTCGTCTCGAGGGTCGAGTTGCGGGTGAAGGAGGCTTCCGGGAGGGCTCGCTTGGAGGCTCTCCGTACTCGCAAGGAGCGAAAGTACCAGAGGCAGCTTTGTTCGGAGCGAATCGGGCACCTTTTTCCTCGCACCTCCTCCTCGACCTTCGCGACTGCAATCGCCGGCCATCCACCGGGCGCACTCGCCATATCGCGGGTTGTACTGTGGTAGACAAAAGGCGGTGACGCGATGCATCAGTGCTACGTCGAGCCCCTCCTCGTCGAAATCGTCTGCCTTGGATTCCGCTCGAGTGACTGTCGGTGTCTTTGAGGAGGCCGACAGTGGGCCGAATGCCGTCGCTCTTCCTTCAGCGGGCTCTGGCGGTGAGCTCGTGTCCGTAGCTGCGCAACTTGAGTGGTTTTAGCACGGGTTTTGAAGGAGCGAGAGCTGCGGATTAGGAAGGCAAGGGTTGATGCGTACGGAGCCTGGCGTACGTAGGTACGAAGTTGCGAGGTGAGATGGCTCGGACAAGCCCAAGTGGCTCGTTCGCGCTCGTAGCACATCGTCGTCGGAGAGTGGCCGAGTGGGCATGGAGTCAAGTTGTGCATGGAGTTGTTGCGCCGGAAAGATCGTCGAAGGGAGACAGAAGGACAAGGAGCAGGTCGGGGAAGGGATCATCTCGGTCGAGGGTTTGGCTCGTTGCCACCAACGCATCAGCGCAGCTCGTCAGCTGTGGTGACAAGGCCATGCACGAGTTCTCTCGCCGAGGCCATGTCCGACAAACCGGTTCAAGCGAAAGACGCGCGAGAACGCCCTGGAACGCTGCTGCAATGCCAGTTGCAAGCGGACGAAACTACTCGCTCGGGAAGCGAAACAATGAGATCAACTCGGAAGAACGAGGGACGACCAGGCGAGCGTATGTTGCGGGTGTCGCTGCTGACGGGTACTGATAAAACGAGTGTGCTTGGTCTAGAAACATGCGACTGCAGAGAGACATGTCAGCCAAGCCGGGTGTCGAGGAAGAACACGCGGGACCCACATTTGCTCTTCCTCTTGCTCGCAGCCTCCATCCTCGCCTCGAGCTCCATCCTCGCCCTCTCGACCCTTGCCTCCCTCGTCCGCTGCTCTTGCAGCCTTTCCTCCATATCCAGCACACTCTGCCTGTAGCTCTCGCTCGTCGTGTGCGAGTCCTGCGCCTCTTGTCGCAGCCGGTCGACAGTCGCCTTGTGCTGGTCTCGCTCGCGCGCGTACTCGTTCGACTGCAGTCGAGCTTTGCGGAGGTTGCGCTCGGAGTCGTTGAAGGCCGACTCGAGCGTGCTGACGAGGTCGACCTGCGCCTGGTAGTCGGCGTTCCGCTGCGCGAGCTGCTGCTTCAGGCGGGTGACCTGGCCAAGCTACACGTCAGTCGCATCTTTGAGCTCCACGAACAAAACATCGACGCACCTCCTCCTTGACCTGTGCCGCGAACTTCGCATCTCCGCCCTGCGAAGCAACCAAGCTCTCACCCGACCCGCCAAGCGAACCCCGGCGATGCTCTGACGCCCCCGTAGCAGTCGACGATGCCGATGATCTTCGACCACCGAGACGAAGCGGCGAGCCGCCGGCGGGAACAGGCGGGAGAGGCGAAGTCGGTGCGGGAGCGGGCGGAGGAGGGACGGAACGAGGCGGAGTGGGCGGTGGGAACTTGCCGCTGAAGGTACTGCCGTTGCTGAAGAAGCGCTCGGTGCGGAGCGGAGGAGAGGTCGCGCGGTCGAAGTCGCTCGTTGGCGACATGGCGCGAGAACCGAAGTCGGACGCGGGTGACTGCACGGACGAGATGCCGAGTCCTGCGTTGCTGGACGAGAGCGACATGCGAGCGAGTTGAGCGGCGAGGATGTCCTTCTCCTTGCGGGTCAGGACAAGCTGGGCATCGAGCTTGGTGACGACAACGCGGTACTGCTCGACCTGCTTGATCATCGACTTCAACCGGCCGTCATCTTGGGCGACTCCGTTCTCGCCGCCCTGAAGCTCGTGAATCTGCGAGACTAGACACGCACGGTCCGCCTGCGACTCGTGCAGCGCCTCTTCTAGGGCAGCGAGCGAAGCGAGGGCGGTCTGCGCATCGGGAGCTGTGGTTGTGGACGTCACCGTCTGCTGAACCTTGAGGGCCGGCCGTAACGAGTTGAGCTCCTTCGCATGCTCCGCAACGAGGTTGGCGTGCCGAGTCGAAAGGTCGTCGAGTCGCTGAGCGAGGCTGTCTCGTTCGGCCGACACGGCAGCAGCTGCATCTCGAGCGCCCTCAAGCTCGTCCTGCAAACCCACGAGCTCGTTCTGGATCGAGTCGACTGTCTTCTTGGCGGCGTCTCGCTCGCCTGCGACCGCGGCGAGTGCAGATGCATGTGCCGCTTGCACTTCGTCGAGCCGGTTCTGGGTTGTCACCGCCCGGACCTGCAGGGCGGCGTCGTGCTCGTCTCGAAGACACTGCAGCTTGGCAACGTGGTCATTGCGGAGCTTGGTAAGAGCGGAGTCGTTATCTGCGGCCAGAGAGGCGAGCACATCGTCGTGTTCGCGGGAGAGGGAGGAAAGGGCATCGGCGTGCTCGGCGGCGAGGGAAGTGCGGAGAGCTTCTGCAGCTGCGGCATGCTCCTACCACGCTCAAAGGTTAGAAGGGCGTTCGATTGGTGATCAAGCGGGAACGAACGAACGACTTTGGCTTGTTCAAGGGCATTCTCCCTTGCCGCCTGCTCATCGTTCAAAGCGGTCCGGTGCGCCTCGCTCAAACTCTTTCGCAGAGCCTCGTGCTCGGTAAGTAAGCGCTCGATTTCTGCCGAGTGCTCGCTGACGAGCCGCTCTTTGTCCTCTGCGTAGCTTGTTCGCATCGCCTCGAGCTCGTCGGCGAGTTGACGTGCTTGAGCGGCATCAGCGTTCGAGGCGGATCGAGCAGCTTCGAGGGCAGCGGCATGTGCGACAGATGCCTCGCCGAGCTGTCGCTGCAAGTCCTGCTTGAGCTCGTTGAGCGCCGAGGCGTGCTGTGAGGTGAGGTCGGATTGGGCCAGCTCGAGTGCTTCGGCGTGCTTCAAGTCGAGAGTGGCGAAGGCCTCGGCGTGTCCGCGTTTGACCTCCTCAAGCTCCGAGGCGTGCGATTTGCCGGCCTGCCTTGACGTCTGCTCGTGCTCGTCCCGAAGCGCCTGCAGCTCAGCGTCGTGTTCTTGCTTCCCGCGCTTTAGCTCGGCCACATGCTCCTGACGAGCCTGCTCGAGCTTGTCGGCGGCGCTGCGCAAGGCGGCTCCGTGCGTCGAGACGAGCTGCGCATGGTCCTCGAGCGCTCGTCGAAGCCGTGCGTCGTGTTCGTCCTTCTGAGCGGCTGAGGCGAAAGAGCGCTTCGTCTCGGCTTCGACGAGGGCCGCGGCGTGTTCTGCATGAAGCTGGTTGAGCGCAGCGGTGTGGTCCGTCTCGAGAGACCGAAGTCTCATCTCGTGCTCGTTCAGCAACGCCTGAGCGAAAGATTCGTGCTCTAGCTTCGTCCGATCCAGCTCATCCGCATGTCGCCGTCGAACCTCCTCGAGTTCAACGCCCGCAGCGCCGGACATGGCCTCGTACTTCAGGGCACCTTGCGCATGATCGTTGGCGAGTTGTCGAAGGCGAGCATCGTGCGCTTCTTGCTGGGCGCCAAGGGCGGAGGAATGCTTCGCCTCGAAATTAGCGACGGCGGCGGCGTGGTCGGCGCGAAGCTGGTGGAGGACAGATGTGTGCTCCGCTTCGCGGTCTCGGATCTTCGACTCGTGTTCGTCTCGAAGAGCTTGCCGTTCGCGCGCCGCCGCCGTCTGGTGGTCGGCCAGCGTCGAAGCGTGCTCGGCGGACAGCTTCTCAATGGCAGCCGCGACGTCGGCTTGACCCGCCGAAGAGAGCGCATCAAGCTTCGCTTCCAGTTGGCGGACTTGCTCGAGCAGCGCATCAATCTGAGATCTCGATTCCGCTGTGGCGGCGCCGAGCTTGACCTGCAAGTCATCGGCGCGCTGCGCATCTCGTTGTCGAAGCGCTTCGGTGTGCTTGGCCGCCAGATCGTCGAGAGTGGAGGCGTGAGCCGAAGCCTTGGTGCGTGGCTCGTCCTCGCAGGCAGCGGACGTATCGCGGAGAGCTGTGGCGTGGCGGGCTTCCAGCTCGTCGATGAGTGCCGCGTGCTCGGCAGCGAGCGAGACGAGGTGATCGCGATGGTCTGTATAGCGACGGTCAGTATCGGTTGAAGTGAGAGACGCGACAGCTTCTCGAACGCCTTACCAGCTTCGGCCGCCTCCCTCGCCGTCGCAACCTCAGTCTCCATCTGACTGCTGACCTCTTTCACCGCCTCTCGCGTTCGAGCCGCTGCCGTTGCCAGTTCGGCCTGCAGACGTGTGACCTCGGCAGACTTGTCCGCAAGGTCCCGCTTGAGCGCAAGCCGGCTGGCCTCTGCCGCTTCCTTCTCTTCCCGCAGCCGGTCCACCTCGCTCGACGCGTTGAGGACTTGGTCCCGCGAGAGCACGGCGAGCTCATCGTGTTGCTTCTGTAAGGCGGCGAGCTGGTTCTGCAAGTCCTCGACGGTCTCCCGGTGGACCGACTCCTTGTTCGCCATCGATCGCATCAATTCGTCGAGCCGTTTCGACTGGTCTTGCGGATCGAAGCGGTCAGGCGCACCGAGGGCGACCAGACCAAGGCCGGTGCCGCTCAGGTCGGCGCGAAGGGACTCGTAGGTGGACTGCGTGCGAGACGAGAGAACTGAATCGGACGGTAGAGCCGAATGATCTTCAGGCGGAGGTGTTGCAGGCCTTCCGGTGAGGATTGAGGGAAGTCGCGTGGCGATGCGGTGAAGGGGTGTAGGAGCAGAAGATGGATCGGGCGTGCGAAGCTGTTTAACTGCCGCCTCGAGAGTTGCGATCTCGGCGTCCCTCTCATCAAGCGCCGACTGCAGCTTGAGCACTTCCTCCTTCATCTGCTCAGAGCTCCGTTCGTTCTGTCCGAAGAAGCTGTCGCGCCGAATGTGCGAACTCGACGAGGGCGAGACGGTGTGGGGACTCGTTAGGCAGGAGGTTTGGGAGAATAGTGCCGAGGACAACTCCTGCGCCAAAGAAGCCGAGCGCAAGTGCGACGGCGACGAGGCTCCCTGTCCTCGGCCGAGAAAAGACAGCCGCTGCGGTGACAGTGGCATGCTGCGACGGGCGTGCGGCGTTCGAGGTCCCGAACGCTGCATGACCGGCGAGCCAGTGCGGATTGACGTGGTCGAGTCGGCGAGCTCTTCGACAGCATCGCCCGTCTCGTCCTCCTCGCCGCCTACTTTTCCTCTCGCGACCAGCGACCCCGACTCGCTAAAGTCGGATTCCGACCGCCTCAACTGCCAAAGTCGCGACTCCTGGATCTGACCGTTCAGTTCCTCGATCTCCTTGAGCGAGTCGCGGTACTTTTGCTGGGCCGCTTCGAGGTCTTGTAAGGTCCGCTCGTGAGTTGCCTGAAGCGAGTCAATCTGTCGCTGCAAGTCGTCGCTCGCGGAGAATCCGTCGATGGCCGAGATCGAGGTCGAGGCGGAGGTAGGAGGAGGGTTTCGGGCAATCGCAACTTCTGCGGCTTCAGGTGAGACCGACCCGACGGACGACGAGCCGGGCGTCCGAGGAGGCGTTAGGGTCTGACCCAGGTTGCGCGTCCGCTCGAGAGTGCGGACGCGACCGACGAGCTCCTCCTTGACCGCCTTCTCCTCCGAGGCTAGCTTCTGCAGTCGCTGCGCCTCTTCCTCCGCCGCGCCGACCTTGCGCTGCAGCTCAGCGACCGTGCGCTCGAGATCGTGCAGCCGGCGGTCCTTGTCGTCAATCTCGGCGAGGAGAAACTTCGAGTCGTGGCTGTTGTCGAGGAGGGTGACTCGAGCTTCGAGTTCTCGGTACGACTCCTCGCGGCGAGCGACTTCCCGCTCGAGCGACTCGATCTGCCGTCGGAGATTTGTGTTCGCCTCGTCCGCCTGCGCTAGCCGACCCTCGAGCTCCTTAATATACAAATCAGTGGACTGCGCCGCTTCGCGATTCCGGCTAAGCTCTTTGCGCAGATCGGAGATGGCGACACCGTGCGACTCATCCGCGTCGTCCACATCTTTGAGGCGAGATTCGAGATCTCGAACGTACTGCTCGGTCGTCTCCTCGCGCTCGGACAGCTTCGCGACCCGCAGTCGAAGGTCCTCGATTAGCGCCGCGTTCGCCTCATTCGTACGCATCTCCTCCTCGATACGGGCCTCGAGGTCCCGCATCTCGTCCTCCGAATGACCAAGAGCCGCCTTCGTCAGCGCAAGCTGGCTCTCCAGTGCCGAGAGCGACCGCTCGTACTCCTCGACGATCGGCTCGACCGCCGCAGCGAACTGGTCGCGCGACAGTGACGAAGGCGATGGGCTGCCCGGCGCAGGAAGGTCGCCCGACTGCGCCTTCGCCAGTTCAGCCGTTAGGTGTGCAACCTTCTGCTGCAGCTCAGCCTCGACTGAGCCGGGGACGACGAATTTGTCGTGATCATTCCGGTCAACGACGCGAGCTACGTCGCCCGATTTGAGTGCCGCCATCTCGGCCCGCAACTTGACGATCGTGCGCTGGAGGTGCTCGATGTCGTCCCAGCCGGCTTCAATCTCGTTGATTTCGGCGCGATTCTTGATGTTGCGGGCTCGGTTGGCGTACTTGAGCGTCGAAAGCGTTTCTTGCAAGTTGAACTCGGTCTGCGAGGTCGTCCATCAGCAAAAAACCGGCAACATGAGGCAAGAGAGACCGCACGGACCGGCGAAACGCAAGCGACCATCATCGTCCTCGCGTTCCCTCCGAGTGAGTCTTGCAATAAGCGCGTGAGCTTCGAGTCGCGGTAGGGGACATGCGTCGCCTTCTTCGTCGGGTCTCCCAGGGCGGAGATGACGTTCCCTAACGCGCTGAGGCCGGCATTGATGGAGACGGCCTCCTTGGCGCGGTCGCCTGTCGCCGCCGTGCGCTTCAAGCGCTCCGAGCCGGCGAGGTCGACAAAGTGGAATTTGGAGACGACATTGACCCAGGTGCAGCCCTCCCAGTCCTGGGGACTGGCGGGACGACCGAGTTGGCTGGGCGGTCGAAGCCCGACGCGGCTTCCGGGACGCTCGGAGGTAGGAGTGCCAGCGCGACCGTGCGGAACGGGGCTGGAAACGCGAGGAATGGCGGAAAGGCGGCGGTTGTGCTGGGGAGACGGGGGAGAAGTGGGCACGGCGGGCGAGGTAGGAGTCGGTGGGCCGGAACCGGTGTACTTGCGCTGGGTGACGGTGAGCGACAGAATGGCGTGCGATCGTGACGACTGAGCGTTCATCTGGGTCTCGCCGGTCTGGCGAAGGGCGGATCCTGCGGCGAGGAGGCTGCGAAGCGAAGCTTATCAAAAGTAAGGCGGGGGGCTCGGGACACGCGTACTCACTCCATGACCTCATGCGCGCTCGCAACTTTTACTTCGCGCAGGCCGGCCCAGAAGATGTTGCCCTGCTTGTCTTCGCGGATCTGGACAGTCGGCCGCTCGTCTCGGTTGCCGGCGAGAAGGTCGATCAGCTCCTCATTGTAAATCTCGAGGTAGCTAACTTTGGCGGAGAAGGTGAGGCGGCCTTTTGAGTCGCGCTGAGCTGCTGCAAGACGGTTGAAGATCTCGGTGACGGCGCGAGGCGTGATGCCCTGGCGTTCGACGTCGCCTAAGATTCCGTCGTTCATGCGATCGGTTCCCATGGTGTAACTCTTGCCGCTCGAAGTCTGCCCGTACGCGAGGATCGTAGCATTGAAGCCCGCGAGGAACGAGTCGATGAGCGGTTCGGCGCAGTCCCACATGTCCGGCTGACCCTCGCTCGGGCCGATCACCCTGTCGAAAGTGAACATCTGCTTCGCCGCTCTCCCCGAAGGTCCAGCAGCAGGCGAAGCAGGTCCAGGTCCAGCCCCCACCACTCCCGCATTGTCCGCCGAGAGCGTCGTCTCGTTGACTGGATTGACAACGATGCGCTGGAAGCGTGGCGGGACGTTCGAAGCATCAGAGCTGATGTTTGGGCGGATCCTGACGACTGCAGGCGACCGTCACGGACGAGAAGAACAAGAAGGTCAATGCGACGCGAGGCAGCGATTGGAGTGAGAACGGCCTGTGGGGCGTACCGACTTTGACGGAAGTCGTGTTGACGCATGTAGCTGCCGACAGACCCGCCACTGAAGCCCGCCTGTCCCCTCCAGCGCCAGGAAGTGCTGGCATCCCAACACGCGATCAAGTGAAGCGAGTCGGTTCGAACGCCTTCGATGGTCGCGACGGTCCCCGGCGAAGCGTTGTTGTGAGTATTCAGAGTTGTCTGCAAGCTTAGCGAGCCAGCATGAGCAGGTGTGAGCGATGGAAGCGGGCTGAGCGGGCGACGAGCGATGAGGAGGTTGACCTTTGTCTTCGACCTCGCTTTTCGCAAGGACACGCCTGGAGTGTGCGGTACTCGCAAATTTCACGACAAGGTGACCCATGCCGGAAGAATTCGACCCGCGCAATGCTCACGCTTTTGTCGCCGGCTCTCACACCGCTCGCTCTGGCGTCACACGCCGCCATGCTGCCAGTACGTGAATCGGTGTCATTCCAGAACGTCAAAGGCGAGGTCCCGGCCCGGCCGTCGTCGCTCCGCCGCTACTCGCGGCGCTTGCGAATCTCCTCGTCCGTCGGAGACCTCCGCTGCTTGTCCCGCTGGAGCCATTGCTCGGCAACGCCGACATGCCTACGCAGCGACATTGATGTCGACGACAAGCGCGAAGGGCGGCTGTGCCCATCCGACGAGAAACGCTCGTCGTGCAACTTCGAGTGCGACGGTCCAGCTTGCTCCTCGTCGCGTTCCTCTTCGTCATCCCCGAACCTTCCCTGCCTATCACGCTGGACCCATTGTTTGGCGATGCCGATGTGCCCACGCAAAGACTCGGATGTCGAGGACGGGCGCGACGGTCGATTGTCTCCGCTGTCTGTCTTGCGAGAGCCTGACGACGACCGCTCGTTGTACCGCTCGCCGCTTTCGGAACTGCTTGTGTGGTGGTGATGCGTCCTCTCCCCGCGCGTGGTGCTAGTGTCATGGAAGCCACCGGTGGCTCCCGACGTGTAAACGCTGGAGAACCTCCTGCTGCCGCTTGCGCCGCCGCTCCGGGCGTGCGACGACGGACGCCGCACGGGCTCGTCGTGTCTCTCTGACTCTGACGATGTCGGTGCATCTCCCTGGTGATCGTGGTGGCCAAGTCTCGTTCCGCGGTGATCTTCTGCGAAAATATGTTCGTGATCGTATCCGTCGCGCGCTTCGAAGTAGGCTCGAGCGGCGAGGCAGAGCGGGGCGAGTACGCTCTGTGTACGAACGGGGCAAGTCAGTCTGACATCGGGGCGGAAGAGCTAGCAAGGGGCATACAAAGGCGGCGGCGATTTGCTCTGCACGGAGACGAATGTCAGCGTCGATCAGACAGACGTAGAAGGTTTGCTCGGTACATACCATACGGCCAGGCTGCATGCTTTGGAGTGTCAGCTCAACGAAAATGACGAGGGTGAAACTGCTTGTGAACGCACGATTGCTGCTCTGCATCAAGAACTCGTTGCCCGCCTGGATGTATAGCCAAATATACCCGGCCGCCCATCCGAGCCAGACCGTCAACGCTGCGAGGGACTCGGTCAGCGAGAGCAGCTTCACAAAAGGAACTGAACGCACCAATGCCCCAGCGAAGCAGGTTCTTCCGGCGCGACGAGGCGAGGACCCAAGGCCTATAGGAAGCGGGCGAGTGAAGGTGAGCGCAGAAGAGCCATACGACGCTGCAAATGGCGAACATATGTCAAGCGTCCGAGATTGACGCAGCAGACGAGAACGCACATATCCAAACCGTCAACGACTCGAGGCAGCTTCTTCGATGGTTTCTGGCGGCGCTTAGCATTGAGCGCGCGGAGCAAGGTGAACCAGAAGAGGTAGCCGACGACGAGGAAGACGGTGCTGAAGACGGCCATGCGGATCCGCCAGCCTTGAAGATTGTACTTGTCGTTGCAGTTCTCCTGCGCAAAGTCCGAAACGCTCGCTGCGAGACGAGGCGTCACCACAACCTCGAGAAGGCGGGAAGAGAATCGACGAACCGTAGACGAGCGTGAAAGCAACTGTGAAGAAGAGAAGGTGAAAAAGAGAAGTATACAGGGCGACTTTCGTCAGGAACCGGTTTCCGTAACGAGTTGCGGGATCTTCGAAAACCTCAGCGCGTGCGGTGTCATGGCCCTCAGTCAGGCCACGAAGACTGCGGGCAGAATGACGGCTCGACGGGCGACCCTCGCTGCTATGCGAAGGAGTTTGGGGCAAGCTCTTCTCGCCGAGCTGGGTCAAGCCGTGCTGGCACAAGAAATTGCGTCAATGTCGTCTTGCGATCTTCCATCGAGGCACGAACAACTCACGACGTAACGAAGGCGGGTAATCGACATGCCGACGACGATAGGGATGCATGAAAGCACCGTCATGGGTACCCAGCAGAAGTGAAAGAGCGAGAGGCGGTTCTCTGGTTCAAAGTACCGGTCGATGAGGGAGATGACGGCGCCGTCGACGGCGAGGAGCTGGACGGCGAGAGTGTACGAAGTCTCCGACCGCCAGTTGAGCGCCATGCACAGGTTCATCAAAGACCCGAAAATGGCGCTGTGAAGATGTAGAGACGTCAGCGACTTCGAGCAGACCGGCGAGCGCGAGGAGTCTCGTCTGCGGGGAGACGGCAACAACTCACGCGAAGACGGTTCCGGGTCCTGTGATCGGTATGACCTGGCACAGTCCTGCGGCGACATCGAGAGGTCAATATGACTGTGCAAGGTATCTTGAGGGGCATGTGCGACGGAAAGAAACCACGAACCGCAACATTGGTCTCGAGCTGCGGCGCACCAAGTGTTCTGTCAAGGAAGAGCGTCAGGCCACGCATGCGTCCAGCCAGAAGCAAAGAAGTACTGACGACGGAGAGACCGCCGGGGCAAGAGGACGCGCTGAATGCCTGAGCGCAGTGATCGCCTCAGCTTGGGAAGGTCAGAGGGCAACGGCGACTACGCACGTCCTGGGCCGCCCACATCGTTGCGACGGTGCACTGCTGGAGACGGGGAGAGGTAGGGGGAGTCGGGCAAAGGAGGGGGGGGGGCGGAATTTCCGCGGAACTACCTTCTCCTCCTCATCCTTCACCGGGCTGTGCTAACTCAACTTGGTGCGTGGGCGGGTTGCACCGGTGTCTTGGCATCGATTTCGCGCGAATTGAGACGGCTGGACTTGCGGAGTTCTTTAGTCGTATTACAGGCAACGTGTCTACACCTCGCTTCTTCTGGGACGTCTACCGCGAGCTTCTCTGCGCCGACGACTTTGTAGACGCTCGACTTGACCGCCGTGTCGAGGTGGAGCGCGGGAAGAGCGCGTCCGGGTCGAGCGGCGTCTGCGTTACATCTGGAAGTTGCGGAGGGTACTGAGAGACTGACAGAGCCGAATGAGTTGTTGGTCGTTGCCAGTCATTCTTAGCGTCCTTTTCGGCGTGCCATCCTAGGTATTGCTCGATGCCGATGCGGGCGATGACGCCGACCGGGACGATGATGTTCTGCAGAGGAGCGGTCAGCGAGGACTTCGCGAGGTTCGGCGGGCGAAGTGACTTACGACGCATGCCGCGACCTGTCCGTAGTCGAACGGATTCGTGCCGATCAGGAGGAAGTCCTTGAGGGCCTGGGACGGGTACCGAGGTCAGCTCGCTCGCTCGCCCTGGCAGCGAAGCCAGGTTCGCGCTCGACGCACGCTGATGTAAAGCGCAATGAAGCAGATCGCCCAAATGAAGAAAATTCCGTAGCAGAGGACGAAGCGAACGATCTCGCGCTGCTTCGACCAGCCGTGACCCGTCGGTTCGACCATGTCGCGCACGCGTCGAAGATGCAGGAGGTCGGCAAGGCTGTCCAGATGCAGTCAGCACCTGAACCAGCACCGTTGCGGAGTGGAAGGTGGCTCACTAGACGAGGACGTCACGATCGGGCGTCAGCTTCTCCTTCGGCGGCTTCTTGTGTTCCTTCTGGGCCATGCGCTCCAGATCTTCTCGCCGCCGAGCAGCCGTCGTCACGCGGATGAGGAGGTAGGCGAAGAAGTAGGCGAGGAGGAGTGAGGCGGCGGTTAAGCAGCCAAGGATTATGCCGTATCGCCGGAGGGGAAGCTCGTCGAGGCAATTCGCCTGGAACGGGTTACGGTCGAAGAAATAGGCGAAGAAGAAGAGGATCGTCCAACCGATCAGGTGGGCGAGGAAGAAGAATGCGACGAACTGCGGAGAACAAGGAGAGTCAGCTGGCAGTGTAAGTCGAGGTCATGGAGAAAACGCACCGGTGGAAGCAACGGCCTGTTCTTCATGACCTCGTCAATCCATAACCGTCGCTCCTTCAGCAGCATGAGGTCCTCCACCGCCTGCCTGTGTTCTGCCGCGCTTTCCGGGACGGAATGTCGTCGCGGCACCTCAGCCGACGGAAACTCGGCGAGCAATCGTCGACGCAAGGCGAGTCGCGCCGGATACGAGATGTTGTGCAGGTACTCCTTCTCGACTGTGCACGTGGCGATGGCGATGGGGACGATCGAGCAGAGCATGAAAGGGAGCCACGAGACGTGGAAAGCGGTGAGACGGTTCGTCTCGGTTGCTAGCCGGACTGCGAGACCAACTGCGGCTGCGTCCGCGCCGACGAGCTGGAAGAAGAGGTTGTAGGTCGCCTCGCTCTTCCATGTCAAACACCATACTGCGCGAATAACAGGTTAGCGTCACCTCAGGAGGGAGCTGGCAGTCAGCGTACGGAGGTTGAACTGAAGAGACTACCGGGTTAGCTTCATTCGTAGGAATCTCAGGCGCCAGGAAAACTCACGAACGTGCCGACGGTGAAAACGATGATCGTACCAGGGCCTGGGAGGACAGGCTAGCGAGATCAGCCCTGGGTGTGGAAGAAGGGCAGCAAGCAAATTCACCGGTGAACGGCGGGTTCGGGCAAATCACGCCGCAGCATTGGTCCTGCGCTTGTGAACACCATTCAAACTGGACGAAGTGGGAGGTCAGCGTCCGTCTGTCGACAGAACAGGAGGAGAGACTGAACGATAGTCTGTCCTGCCCTGCATTTTCCCGCCATGAAAGCCTGCTGCGCAAGGGCGGGCCAGTGGTTTCCCAAGTCTGCGCCATTGATGAGACCCATGGTGAGGAGGAGGGAGGAGGAGGAGGAAAGATGAGCCTCCAACTCGCGTCCGCGGACTGTCCGGCGTGGGTGTGGCGTGGGCGTGGCGTTGTCCACGCCGCTTCCCCGAAGTTGCTACGGCCCAGCACCGCCCGCCTAGCGCATGCAAACCTTCGTACCAGGCGCAAATGCCTCAGCGCACATCGATGCACGAGGATATCCGAGCGAGAGCCGCTCGAGTTGGATGAGAAAGCGAAGTCGGCGAGAGAAACAGTCAAAGAGTTCGCGTGGGCACTGTGACAGGAAGCTCGCCGATCCAGGAAGCATCTATGCAGCCTCATGTCCAGCCTAGCATGTTTAGCGCGACAAGGGGTTGTTGTCAAGATCGAGGAGGAGGAGCGAGAGCAGAAGCAGCGTTGTCCACCTCGCAGACCGCCTCGCTGGCTGGTTCGAGCTACTCGTGTGCCACAGACATTGTTGGAGACCCGCTTGACACGCTCAAACTGCTCGTTACATCCCAGCAACGCTTCATCGCTTCGACCTCGTCCTCGAAGCGAACGCCGACTCGGCAAGAGCACACACGAACCGGAGGGCCATCCAGACGCGCAGGGAGTGTCATCGAACCATTCGAGGGCGACAGAGCTTCGAAGTGAGCCCTTTGAGCCGGGCGACGCGTGCGGAGGGACCCTCCTTCGACGACGACGACGCGGACACTCGCTCGCCAGCAATGACGAGCGTACTGAGCGAGCGACAGAGGGAAGAGCTGTGAGTGCGATCCTGAGATCCGCGTGATGCGAAGCTGACCCTGCCAACGCTCTCTACAGTCACAAGTCGATCCTCGACTACCTGCACACGAACGGCTTCACCGAGACCCTGGCCGCTTTCAAGGCAGAGACGAAGCAGGAAAGCTTCCAACCAGATGGGAAGGCGAAGTGGAGCGGTCTGCTGGAGAAGAAGTGGACGAGCGTGATCCGGTTGCAAAAGAAGGTGCGTTCCGTATCTCTCGTTTGACAGTCTCTCAAGCTCTTCTGACGCAGCCTTCATGCATAGATCATGGATCTCGAGACGCGCAACTCACAGCTGCAGGAAGAGCTGTCGATTGCGCCCTCGAAACGGCCATCCGCTTCTTCACCCGACTGGACTCCTCGAACACCCGCACGACACACCCTCGCCAGCCACCGCTCGCCCATCTCTCGCGTGACCTTTCACCCTCTATTCAGCGTCGTCGTCAGCGCGAGCGAAGACTCGACGCTCAAAGTGTGGGATTGGGAGACAGGCGATTTTGAGCGGACAGTCAAGGGGCACACCAAGGCGGTTCAGGACGTCGACTTCGATTCTAAGGGGAACCTGCTGGGTGCGTGGACCCGTTTTTCCCCTGCGAAGCTCGCTAGCTGAAGACCCGTGCCGACAGTCTCCTGCTCCTCCGACCTGACAATCAAGCTATGGGATACGAACAACGACTGGAAGAACATCCGAACATTGCACGGTCACGACCACTCGATCTCTACTGCGCGGTTCCTGCCGAACGACGACTTCATCGTCAGCGCGAGTCGGGACCGGACGATTCGGATATGGGAAGTCGCGAGCGGGTGCGTCACTCGAGTGTAGATCAATGTCGCGTCGGCTCACCGAGCTCGGCCGACAGCTTCTGCACACGGACGATTTCGGGCCACAACGAGTGGGTACGAAGCGTGTTGCCGAGTTCGGACGGCCAGCAGCTCATCAGTTGTTCAGTCGACCAAGTGCGCCTCATCTCCCTCCTTTCAAGCAGACATAGTTGACGTTAGCATCTACAGACCGCGCGGATATGGAACCTCGGCAAGGGCGACACGAAGGCCGAGTTGCGAGGGCACGAGCATGTTATCGAGGCGGCTGTCTTTGCGCCTGTCGCGGCGTATCCAGCGATCCGGGAACTGGCAGGGATGACCGTACGTTGACTCTCGCTCCCGTCGTAGGACTGCGGAGCTGATCCGTCCATTGCAGGTCCCGAGCGGACGATCTGCGGAAGCCAAGGCGGTCGGCTTGTTCGCAGCGACGGGTTCGCGCGACAAGACTATCAAGATCTGGGATGCGGTTAGCGGGCAATGCCTGAAGACGCTCGTGGGCCGTAAGTACATGCCTTTCTCGTCTCGCCATCGGAGCTGACCTCGGTCCGTCCGCAGATGACAACTGGATCCGCGCGCTCGTCTTTCACCCTACCGGCAAATTCCTCCTCTCCGCCTCGGACGACAAGACAATCCGAACATGGGACCTCGCGACGGGCCGCTGCCTCAAGACGCTCGAAGCCCACTCGCACTTTGTCACAACGATGGCGTGGGGCCGTGCGCCGGCGCCTGGAGCGAGTCAGCCCAATGGAGCGGCGACGAACGGCACGAATGGGGCGCATGCCGAGTCGGCGCAGCTCGTCAATGTCGTCGCGACTGGATCGGTCGATCAGACCGTCAAAGTATGTCCAACTGCACTCGCCTATTCACGCTCATTATAACTTGCCTGTCTTCCGCCGCAGATCTGGCTGCCATAAGCTTCAGTATTAGATCCGCACAGGGGCTTCCAGCTCTATCGCTCATCCGCCGCCTCCGCATTATCCTTTCCCCTCGCCACTTCGCCTCGCGCCCACTCGCAACACAGCATACCTTCGCTTACAACATACCCCTCTGTACATCTCCTGCCGCACCCGGAACCCTGTCACTCGCTCACTAGTCCTTCCGCACTCGCCGTCCGTAGTTCCCGGTCTCGCTAACCGTACAACGTGCATCGTAGAGCGCGATCTCGCTTCCCGAGTATGTGCTGAGTCTGCTGAGCGAGTCAGAATGCCCCAGGAAGCGTTGCAAGGCGTTGACGGCGATCCAAAGTCCTGCCGCGGGCCGTCCTCGTTCTTTCGTTCTTCCGCTTCACTCCGCTGCGCTCGCTCCCGCTTCGTTCGCTTGCCTCTCTTCACCTAACATCTTTAGAAATTGTCAGCTATACACGGTGCGCTACGCGCGACCCTCCCAGCGCTTTACCACCGCGCCCGCCGACCCCCCGCTGCCCATCTTCCGGATGGGCCGAGCCACGAGCGTGGCGCACGCGACGGACCCGGCTGACTTCACGCCATACAGATGAGGCCATCTGTTCCCGCTCGCGCCATCGCCGACGTTCTTAAGAAGCGTCCCGACGATGTTTGCGTGAGTTGCAAGACCCTCCCCCTCTCGGACGAAAGAGGAACTGATCCGCTGGCTTTGCAGATTGTCACGACTTTGCGAACGCCCATCGGCAAGTTCCGTGGTGGCTTAAAGGACATGCACGCCGAGGTGCATAGCTTTCTCGTTTGTCAGACGGTCGCCGAATACTCCCGCTGACCCAGTTTGAACTTACTCGCTTCGCAGGAGCTCCTTTCTCACGTTCTCCGCTCGACGAGGGAACGTCTCGAGGCTCAGGGCGTCGATGTCAAGGGCGGCGCAGTTCAGGATATCCACAACGGTACCGTCTTGATGGAGTTGGGCGGTGCGAAGAGCGGTCGTCTCGCTTCTCTCGACGCTGGGTGAGCCAATTTTCGTCCTTTCATGCATCTGTTTTTGAGACTCTGACCGCTCGTCGCGTCCGCAGCTTTCCCGTTTCCTCCGGCTTCAAGTCGGTCAACCGTCAATGCGCTTCTTCCCTGCAATCCGTCACCGATATCGCTCTCCAGATCAAGGGTGGCTTGATCGACATGGGTATCGCCTCTGGAGCGGAGTCGATGACCCGGGACTACGGCGTGAGCTGCTCGTCGGACGGCTGATTTTGCGGAAGGAACTTACCGACCCTCCTCTCTCTGCAGACTCGCGCTATCCCGGTCGGCATATCCCCTTACATGAAGGAGTCGCCTTCTCAGGATGCTCGCGACTGCTTGCTCCCCATGGGCACGACCTCAGAGGCCGTCGCCGAGAAATACAACATCTCGCGACAGCGCCAAGACGAGTTCGCGTGCCAGTCGCATGCCAAGGCGAAGGCTGCGCAGGAGGCTGGGTTGTTCGCGGAGGAGATCGTCCCGATCAAGGTTCGCAAGGTGACGCCAGCTGAGGGGGACAAGGCGGAGGTTGTCGAGGAGGTTACGCTCTCGAAGGACGAGGGTATCCGCCCTCAGACGACCATGGAATCTCTTGGGAAGCTCAAGCCTTGCTTCAAGGAGAACGGAACCGGCACGGCAGGCAACTCGTCGCAAATCTCGGACGGCGCGTCGGCTCTCACGCTTGTTCGCCGCGACGTCGCGGAGAAGCTTGGTCTCAAAATCCTCGCCAAGTGGGTCGGCTCGGCTGTCGTTGGTGTCCCTCCCGTCATCATGGGCGTCGGTCCCGCATACGCTGTCCCCGCCCTCTTCGAGCGGTACGGCATCACGAAGGACGACGTCGATATCTTCGAGCTCAACGAGGGTGCGTCGGCGCTCACTTCTGCTCGGCGACGCACGCTCAAGCTGACACGTTCTCCCACAGCCTTCGCGTCGCAGTCGCTGATGGTCATCGACACCCTCGGTCTCGACACGGCCAAGGTCAACCCGAAGGGCGGTGCGATCGCGCTTGGCGTGCGTTGCGAGCTTCCAGCCATCCTCATCATGCAGCTGTACTGACTTGCGCTGGCTCTCCTTACACAGCACCCCTTGGGAGCGACTGTAAGTCTCCGTTTGCTGTCCGCCCTCCTTTCGCTTCGCTGACCCGTTGCTCGCAGGGCGGTCGCCTCCTCTCTTCCCTTATCACCGAGCTCATTCGCACAGACAAGAAGGTCGGCGTTGCGACGCTCTGCATGGGTACCGGTGCGTTCTCGCTTCGTTTCCTTCCCCCCGGCCGTCTCAGTCACTAAAGCTCGCTTCTTCTTCGTAGGTGCCGGCAAGGCCACTCTTATCGTCAGGGACTAGATTGTATATTCGATTCCGTGCTGCAACATTCGTTGTCTTCGCTGAGACCGCCAGTCGTGCGAGAGAGACGGGTCTTCCGCTCCTCCCGGCTTCCTTCCGGACGGGGCGCAACGCAAGCTACTTCGCTTCGCATTCCACATCGTTTGCGTCGAGAATGACGGCGTTCGGGATGGAGATTTGGGACACCCTTCGGCACGCATTCGCTCCCCGGCCGGCGGAGTTCGTCTCCCTCGTCGTCTCGCTCCTCGCCGTCCATGCTGCTTTGCTGGCTGCAGCATTCCCACAGATGACCGCCGCTGCACACAAGCTGGCGGGCGACCCAGCTTCTCCCGCACCCGCTGCTGCCGCACGGCCTTCGCTCTTCTCCCGACTCTTTCGGCGGCGGCGGCAGGATGAGGACGGCCTGGTGGACGACAAGACGATAGTAGACGAGGAACCCTTATCGGAGCGGGACTTTGGCTTCCTCCCGATCCCCCGCCGCTGTCGCTACTCCCCCGACCGCCCCTTCATCTTCACTCACTCTCTCAACTGGCTCTTCGCGTTCGGCGCGACAATCGAGGTCGCCAACGTCTACTACGTCCAGCCGATTCAGGTGCAGCTGTCGGAGCGGTATGGCGTGTCGTATGAGACCGTCACGCGGATCCTCTCGCTTGTCCAGGCGGGTTATCTCGTCGGGTGTGCCGTATTTTCCTCCTTGACTTCTCCTTAGACCACCGCTGACAGGACAACTTGCTCTGCATCTCCGCAGCCTCGTCTTCATCACTCCGCTCGGCGACCTCGTTCCCCGGCGCCCTCTCCTCCTCGCCCTTATCTTTCTCTCTTCAACACTCACGCTCGGCCAAGCCGCCGCACCCACCTTCGCCAGCTTCGAAGGGATCACCTTTGTCGTCGGCCTCTTCACTGTCAGCGTACAAGTCTTCGTGCCGCTCACGGCGGACTTGGCGCCGCCTGAGAAGCGGGCTTCGAGCGTGTCTATCACGCTGAGCGGGTTGATCGCGGGCATGGGTGCGCCCACTTCGGTACTTTCTCACCGAGTCAATGTGCCTGAAACCCTGCCCCCTCGCAGTTTGGGGCAGGCTCTTCGGTGGCGTTCTTACGCGCTTCACAAGCTCGCCAAATCACGTTTTCTGGATGGCAGCAGGAACGCAGTATGCCCTGCTCGTCCTGGTGTGGGCGTTCCTCCCCGACTACCCAAAGAAGCGGACCGGCTTGAACTACTGGCAGATCCTGCGGAGGTCTGCTAGCGTCTCACACCTCTTCATAGGCTGTACGCAGACTAACGCATTTGTCCTGGGCAGCATGGTCACCCTCTTCTTCAAAAAGCCAGTCCTTACCCAAGCCTCGCTTATCGCGCTCCTCTCCTGCTCGGTCATGGTCTCGTGGTGTGAGTGTCTCTTCTCTTTCTGCACCTGCTCGATGTTATAGTGAACCTCCGCTGACTTGGCTGCGTCCGTTCCGCAGGGACCAGCTTGACGTTCCTCCTCGACGCCTCGCCCTTCCACTACAACTCGTTCGAGATCGGCCTTTTCGGCCTCTGCGGCATCGTCAGCGTCGTCTGGGCGCCATGGGCCGGCAAGCTCACCGACCGCATCTCCGGCTGGAACGCGACGCTCCTCGCCCTCTTCATCCAGCTCTGTACGCAGGCAATTGCGTTCGGCGCGGCGCAGCTCAACCTCGCGTCCGTCATCATCTGCTGTATCCGTAAGCTTTGCTCCTCCGCGATAGGCGCTGATTTTGGCTGAGTGCGCCCGCATGTCCCAGTCGTCGATGTCGCGCACCAGACGCACACGATTGGCAACCAACACCGTATCTTCAAGGTCGACCCTCAGGCTCGCAGTCGCATCAACGCAGTCTACATGGCGATGGTGTTCGTGAGTCGTCCAGTTTTCAGGCCTACATAATGGGCGACCCGAACTGACCTCCCTCCGTTGCCCAGGCTGGGTCAGCCTCTTTCCCCCCAACTCCGTCAAAAGTGCTCGCATGCTGACATTCCGCTCTCGTTCCTCTCACAGCCAAGCCACCGGTTCCTCCGCCGGTCCAAAAGTCTTCCTCCGCTACGGCTGGCGCGCCTGCTACGCCCTCTCGCTCGCTCTAACGGCTACCGCGATCTTCATACTCTTCTTGCGCGGACCGAGTGCGAGGGCGGATCAGTGGGTCGGATGGGGTGGGAGGTATACTTTGAGGCCGGATGTGATTGATGGGAGAACGGAGAAGGTGCAGGATGGAGAGAAAGCTGCGCATGTCGGCGCGGAGGGAGAGAAGGACGCAAACGAGGTTGACACGGCAGCAGTAGAGGAGGAGGAGGAGTTAGAATCGGATCCGCCTGCTTTCCCTCCGCAAACTCGAGCACTAGAAGTGGGGACGACGTAGATCGCACGCAATAAACTTATTTTATGGCACAACAGGTTGTCCACCCGTCACTCTAGAGTTACGCGTCTCCTCCCTTCTTTCCCTTGCCCTCTATAAGCTCGGCGAACGCCTTCCAAAGGACCGAGAAGAGGAGGCCTTGCAAGCCATTAGCGAGTATACGTGTCTTGAGGCCTCGTCCGAACAATCCGCGCGCGCCTTCCGTTCGCATGATCCGCTGCGCCGCTTTGCCTGTTGAGCCCGCGCAAAGCGAGCTATTAGCCCAGGGGCAAGAGAGGAGTAGAGAAAGCTGGACGCACGGTAGCCGACCTTGTTACGGCTCACCTGGCGATAAGTCTTGATGACGCGCAGGCTATTGCTGCATGTATCGCTCACAACGCTCGACACGAACCCGATGAACGCCTGGCGTCCCAACTTGGCCCAAACCGGTCCCCACGGGCCGTCCGCTGGCGGTGCAGGCGGGAGATACGTCGAAAGCGCATTGTAGGTCGCGAACCACGGCCAGGAGCCGACGAAGTTGGCCGCTGCGGTTGCCCATGCTCCGGCCCAGAGCGTGCCAGGTCCATACGTCCTCACTCGCTCCTTCAAGATCTGCAGGGCGTTTGAAGAACCTTGCGCTTGCATCGTCGTTTTAAGCGTGTCGACCGGCATGAGCACCATGCGGAAGAGGGCGCCGACGAGAGAGGCGAAGGCGGTTTTGAGAGGCGAGGGAAGGCGAGAGAGGAAGGGGTTCGATGAGAGGAGTGCGAGGACGCCGGCGTTCGATGCGGTGTCCCCAAAGCGGGCTGTGTGACGTCGATGTAAGCTTAGAGTCGACCGAACGGATGGCAAAGAGACGGGGGAACAAACCAACGGGGCCCTGCACAAGAGCTGGAGCCAATCCGGCGTAGTACCGCCCCCAACCTCCCTCCTCGTACAGTTTCCTACTCGCCTCCGTTGTCGTCGTACCAAAACGATACTGGTAGCTGTAAGGCGGAAGGAACGAAAGATTGGTCATCTCGTCATGAGGGAGGAATTAGCGGCAGAAGACTCACTTCATCACCGTCCGAAGCGGCATCAGCGTCAAGACCTGGATGACCATCGCCATCGCGCCCGCAAGCCCTCCTCCTCCAGCTTTCTTCAACGCTCCCTTCCAATCGAATTCGCCTCCGCCCTTGCGGAACGCCTGAACGACGAGGTAGATCGTCAAAGCTGATATGGCGGACCACAGCAAGACGAAGCGGAGGAGTCTGCCTTTCGGCGGGACTGGGTCGGGCGAGGGAGAGTCATCTTCACTGTCGGACGAGTCGTGAGATGATGAAGGTGGAGGTGGGGAGCGGGAACCGCGCAGGAGCGGCTGGCACTCGTCTGCGACTGGTGTAGACGTAGCCATGCCAGGAAGTGAGCGCCTGGACAGAAAGCGACGCCGAGTAACGAGCGAGTGAAGTTCAGGAGAAGGACTTTGCGAAGGGGAGCGTTCGACTAGGTCAGCAAAGTCAAGTGTGCGAGCAGTGGCCTCGATGGACGCTCTCCAATGCCAGTCTGGCAGCCTTTAGGCGGAGAAGCGGTGCAGACGCGCCAGCAGTGGCGCGCGAAGCGAGGAGGACGGACAAGAGGTGTCGAGAATGTTCGCCCAGCCTGATCCGTAGCATGAGCGTCCGCGAGCTCTCCATGTGATCCCACCGTCTGCTAAGCCGCCTTGACAAGCCCGCAATATCCCCGTGTGCCCAAGTATTGGTATCGAACGTTGTCTGAATTGCCCTCAACCGCTAAACCCTTTGATCTATTCATGCGGCCCCCAATACGCCCTTACTCCTGCTCGACGTACTTGTGGCGGATGCTGCGCGACGTCATACGTGTCCAGGTCAGCCCGGCTCGGGGGATAGTCCCGAGACGACCGAAAGAGCGAGCGACGCGACGCACTCCTTCCACTGCTTGCCGGCGTTGTGTGCATCCCACCACGCAGAGGTGACCTTGTCGTAGACAATGCCAAATGCGAAAGCGCCTGTTGAGTTGCAGGAGTGCCGGCGAGGGGAGGCAGGCGGGTTGACGCGAAGGGAGCGCGAAGGATTAGAAGCGGGATGAAAGGCGGTCGTATGGCGTCGATGACGCGTGGAAAGGAGTTCGTGACAATGCCAAAGGTCCAGCGAGTTGAGTGAGGGCGAGACGGAGGTGTTCGGGCGATGAGGACCGGGGTGGAGAGTGAGAGGAATCGAACAGGTCAGCGCACGCTTCGAACAGGCTAGAGGGGTTCACTCGCCGGTGAAGACGGTGCCGACAAAGACGCTGTTGCGCGCAAAAAGGTTGGCAACAGAGGTCGCGAGCTGTGAGAGGACGAGGAGGATCGGGTCGGCGGCGAGTGAAGGAGAAGCGCGGCGGGGACGGGACAAGTTGGGGTCAACACAAGTGATCCCTGCGAGTCAGATAAGCCCAGGGTGGACCCACAGGCATGGTTGCGGGTTCTGAGCGGGGGCGTACAAGTTCAAGGGCGAGTGAGCGAGGCTTGTCGTCGGCAACTCGCTCGTCTGGCTCGTTCTGCTGCGTCAATAGGCTCAACGGATAGCTAGGAGCGCTCTGAAGGCGGGCACCGTCTGACCTGGCTTTGCACGCTTGGTCGTCGACGCCCTCCTCGCTCTTTCCTGCTGGCATCCTCGCTGCTCGCTGTACGCTGCCAGGTAGCCTGCGAGGACGCCTAGAATTAGAATGACAACAACAGCTGAACGATCTTCACACGCTCATCCCGCTCTTCCTTGCGTCTTCTGCGCCCACCCTCCTGCGCTCTCCGCCTCCCTCGTAGTCAACCTCGCCCTCTCCTTCTCCAAGAATCCCTTCCAATCAACCCTCCTCGCCCCCTCCCCGCCCTTCATCCATCCCCACCTCCTCTCCTTCCCGCCCTTCCCGCCCTCCGGAACCCTCCGATTCGTCTGTAAGACGACTCCGCGGTGAGCGAGGTCGATCAGGATGCGGGAGGCGTTGCGCGCGTCGGAGAGGCCGGAGTGGAGCCGGCCTGAGAATGGGGCAAGTGTGAGGGAGTCAAGGACCGAGGGGAGGGAGAGGGACGAGGGGGCGGTGAGCTGGTGCGAGGGGAGATAGGCTGGAGTGGGCCGGTCGGGCGACGTCGAAGTTGAGGGAATGAGGTTGGACGAAGATGCTGAGAGTGGGCCTGCGATGGGTGTCGGAAGAGGCTGGGTGTCGAGAGCAGGTGGTAGGTCCGCAGAATCCGTCTGCAGCTCCTCCTCCTCCAACGCAAGT
This sequence comes from Rhodotorula sp. ZM1, assembly GCA_009806315.1. Taxonomy (NCBI): domain Eukaryota; kingdom Fungi; phylum Basidiomycota; class Microbotryomycetes; order Sporidiobolales; family Sporidiobolaceae; genus Rhodotorula; species Rhodotorula sp. ZM1. The sequence goes on from QYSD01000015.1 coordinate 196,552, forward strand.
GGTTCGAAAGCGTTCGAGAGCTTGCCGTCGAGCGGGCCTGGTTCGTTTGTACCCTTCTTGAGTCCAGCGAAGAAGGACGAGACAAGCAGCCGGAGGTCGACGATCTCGCCGGCGAGCCAGGGTGGTCGAGGCGTGCCAGAGAGGTAGCACGTCTTGGCAACGAAGTCGCGTAGGTCTGTTCACGGTGCACTCGACCATCAGCATTCTTTTCGCGACATCAAAGCCTGGGAGAGAAGGCTTCGACGCACCCCAAGGCCCGTCTGTCACCCAAACCGTCTTGTTCTCGCTCGAGAACAGGTTGTGATTGACGACGAAGTCACGATGGAAGTAGCGGCACAGTTGAGCGAATGTAGGTGCGGAGTCGATGTCATGCTGTCGATGTCAAGGTCTGTCAAACGCCCGAGGATGCCAAAGAGAGGTGGCACACCTGCTTGATGCCCGTCAACTCGGTGCAGAAGGCCGACAATCTTGGTCGCCACGTCGGCCTGACGAAGGAGTGGAACTCGGCCGTCTGCACGAGCTCCCAGTCGTCCTCATCCGCATCGACTTCCTCGTCGTTCGCTTCGGACGGCGGTCCATCCCGTCGCCGCTTCTTCCTCCACTGCAGCAGAATCACTGGCCACTCGATGATCTCGTTCGGGTAGCTGTAGAGAAAAGCAAGGGCTGATAAGGCGTGCGAAAGGGAGCGAAGAGAGAGAGGAACCGCAAACGGACGCAAATGCCAGCTTCCCCCACGGCTTTTCTATTTCCTCGCACGTCGCCTCGACATCAAACACGAGGAAGCTGTCGAAGAGCTGGTCAGGCGGTCTCGTCTGTCGTTTGCGAGCAGGTGGTCGAGCTGGCGAGGACGAGCGGGAGAGGGAGCGGGTGGCACGCGCGAGGCGCTTCCTGAGCGTGTCCTTGTTCCCTCGGGAGTCGAGCGAGAGTTCATCGAGTGCCTCTCGCAGCTCTGCGACAGTCGCTGGCCTCGACATCGTCGTCGTCGTTGGCCGACCTTCATCGCGCTGGTTGACATCCTCACACACACTGGCTCACACGCTCACAAAGCTGAACTGCCTGCTGAAATTGCTTGCTGAACCCTTCAAGTACGTCCTGCTCACCCGCGCTGGTTCCACGCCCGCCCCTTCTCTTGCCGACGCGCCCCGCCCATGTTCATCGACTTGCGTTCCGTGTCCGCCATACTCGCCCGGTCACGCTTCGTGCTGACTTCTTGTGCGCCCGCAGACATTCGTTACCCTTCAGCAACCATGTCCACCTTCGAGGTCCCGCCCGAACACGACTTTGACGACCAGTTCGAGTCGCTCCTCCAAGGCTTGCACTCGATCTTCTCAGTCGACGGCAGCGACGATGGCAAAATGAACGATGTCGCCAAGGTTGTGTATGCGGAGCAACGATTGAAGGAGTTCAGGGCGAGGGCGAAGGAGAGGGTCGACCAGGCGAGGGAGGACTTGCGAGGTGAGTGGGCCGGACGAGCGTTTCTTCGGTGAAGGAAGCATTTCCAGGGTGGTGCGCTGATTGACCCCCTCTTGCCGCGCTCCAGCCATCGCCCGCGACCACAAGCAAGCCGAACTCGCCTCTCAACGCTCCTCCGCCCACCCAACAACACAAGCGCACGAAGCCAAGATGACGAGCCTTCGCCAATCACGCCTGACGACGATGAAATCGAATTCGGAGCGCGAGCAGCAGGTGTACCGGCTGCAGGGCGAGCTGGAGCGGTTGCAGCAGGAGTTGAAAGATGAGGAGGCGGAGGCGGTAGATGCGTTAGAGCTCAACAGCGAAGTGTGCGTGCTGAGTCGCTTATCTGTGCCTCTCCAGCGGCACTCGCTGACAAGTCGACACGCTATCGCAGCCTCCGCATCAAACTGTACCGCGACATGGGCTTCATCCCCGTCGAGGAGAACGGCATCTACTCCAAGATCGTCGTCCGTGAGTCCCGCTGTCGCCTCAAGCGTCCGCCCGCATCTTGCTAACGCTATGTCTCGCGTGCAGGCTCGCAAAACAGCCGCGACGCACGGACAGTCCAGCTCGACTCGTCGACGAACGACTATAAGTGGAGCGAGTTCTTATGGGATCTCGCCAGCACGTGATCGCCTTGCCCTCTCGCCTCCAGCTGTCTTCATTGTTCATCTGTAATTGTGCCGTCAGCGACTATGTACAGTGTCAGCGAGTCTTCTTTTCCATCTTCGCCGCTTCGCCCCCCGGAAGCGCTGGTCCTTGTCCACGCTCGGCCCTCTCTCTCATACGCTCAGCGTTACCTCACAATGGCTCGCGTCGCTAAAAGGCAGCCGCCGGCCCCGACCACGCGCATGGGCGCCTCGCCGCCTGGCTCGCCCGCCGCCTTCCTTCTCCTCGTCCTCACCTTCGTCCTCACCGCCCTCATTCTCGTTGCCGCCTACTTCATCAATACTGATAACCATCGCGCTTGCAGGCTTTGCCAGTCCAATCCTTCGCAAGGCCTTTTCGGACGATTTGTGTCCGCAAGTTGGATGCCTTGCTCCACCTCGCAACTCTCTCGCCTCACCCCTGGGCCTGGTCTGCAATCATTTGAAGCGTGGCTCAAAGTTGCGTTCTTTCTTGCCGCCGCGGGATGCGCCGTGACGCAGCGTGTGTCCCTTTTCCTCTCCTCTTCGTCGGTCGTATCCTTCTTTACACAGTCTCAGCCCCTGCAGTCCTAGGCCTCGGTTTCTACGTTGCGCCGTGAGCATGTCCAGGACAGCTGTCTGAAGGTTTACGAAGTCTGATGCTTTTGCGGTTTCTGCCCCTCAGGCTCACAACGACGCTTGGGCTTGCCGTCCGGCTTTGGCTTCGAGCCATGCTTATCGATCTTTCAATAGCCTTCCCCGTCCTCCTCCACAGCGCCTTAATCTACAAATGCCTCGCGCAAACGAACCATGCCAGCTTTCTCCTTCGTCCTGCAGCGACTCTTTCGTGCTCTCTACCGCCTCTTCGTTCCTTCGTTGTCCAACTCTCCCCTTTGTGTCATGATATGAGTATATGAGTCGTGACTCAGCTCACCAACGCCCTTCTGTCGCTAACTCATTCCGTTTTTCATGTTCTTCGCCTCTCCTGCTCTTCGCCGGACCTTCTCAACGCGAACCGTCGCCTCCGCTTCCCTCTCCTCTTCCCCTCCTCTTCCTCGCACCGCTGCGAATGCACATCACCCTATTATGGTTCTGATGGGCGGGGAACCGAGTGGCGAAAGAAGCGACGGCCATTGCGGTGTGAAGGAGGATGGAGGAGGGCCTCGAAGCGAAAGCACTGAATGCTATTCAAGGTCATCTCCTCGTCCCACAGCTGCAGCCACTACTCGACCATGACTTTCGAGCCACCGAGCTCCTCCTTGCCGAAACCGCTCAACTCCAATAGCAGCATGCACTCCTTGCAACACGTCTCGAGCCCGGCTTGCATCGTCTCTTCAGCAGGCGGGCTTCCTACTCGTGGTCGCTGAGCAGTGTGCCGAGTGTCGTGGACAGCACGCAAAGAAGCGAGCAGCGAGCTCGTCGGGTGTCGCGCAAGAGAGGCTGCGGGACGGTTCGACAAGCATGTCTCGCGTTTGATTTGCATGGACGTCAGTGCTGCCTCAAGCGAAGCAAGCTACGTCTCACGAGACATACGACCTGCCGCAAGCGTGGCGTAGAAAGCCGTGTTGCGCAGAGCTGCGGCCATCCCCTCATCCATCAAGGCGGCCGATGATCATAAAGCCGCCCAACTGCGGAGCGATTCGTCAGCAAAGGATTTATAGCGCGCTCGGGGACTCGGACGCACTCGTCCTGGATGTACACCCGCTGCCAGACGCTCTCAAGCGCAACCTTCCGTCGTGCAATGGGCAGGTCCTTCGCTCACAACAGGATGTTGAGAGCGGTGGCAAAGTCCCTCGCATGCTTGTTGTTGTTCTCCTTGAGAGTGAGGATATCGATCAGGTTCTCGGGAGAGATCGACTCGTCGGCAAACACCCGCGCGCAGAGACTCGCCAGGTGCTGGGCGAGCGCTGATCGGTCGGTGAGGGCGGGAGCGATACAGGCAGCCAAAATTGCGCCTTGTTCCGTCGGTGGAATGCGCATCTCGGTGGCGTAGAGGAGCGAGGTGAAGAGCGTCGACAGGTTCTGCTGATTGTTGACGAGGTCGAGGTTGTCGTCGACAGCTGCGTCGGAAAGCGCGTCAGCCAGGCATCAATGAAGACCACCACATGTGTTAGCTCACTTTCGAGCGCTCGCTGCACCTCCTCGCCCTCGAGCGCCTGCTGGTCGAGCTGCGCGACCTGCGCGAGCATGCTGAGCGACAGCATGAGCTGCCAATGGCCCGACATGTCAGCGAGCTGGGCAGTGATGCAATGAACGAGCGAACTCACCTTCTTCGTCGCAACTGGCGGCTCCTTAAGCGCCTCGATCGAGAATGCGAAACTTGCGTGGTCGAAGCGGTCGTTGGCAGCATCGTTGATCCAGGCGAGCTTCGTCAATCTCATTCAACTCGGACGAGAGAAGCGGACGAACTGGAAGCAAGGCTCCCGGAGCTGACGGCGATCCCCTCAACGGCCTATTCGCCCTGAAAGTCAGGCTGCATGTCGAATGCAAGCGGGTTTTGAGCCACGTTAGTGCCGAAGAAGACAGCCTGCTCGATGCGAGTCTGCAGCCGGCGGCTCTTGTAGCCCTCGGTACCGGGCGCGACGAGCCGGTGTCCTTGTGAAGGCGAGACATTGACGGAGAAGATGGAGGGCGAAGAGGTGAGGAGCGAGAGGGTCTCGATGGAGACGGCGGGAGAAGGGAGGTAGGAAGGCATCGACAGGGGTAGGAAGGCATCGACAGGCCGAGGTAGCGGTCCGTGTTTTTGCGGAGCGGAATGCTTCTTCGAGCGTCGAGTTGTGCGCGATGGAAGCGATGACGTAGGCGTCGGTGAAGACGACGAAGGCGATCTCGCCCAAGACTCAGTGGAGGCTTTGAGAGAGAATGAGGATCCAGTCGCTGTGGAAAGCAGAGCCAGCGGTAAGCCGCTATGCGAAGCACGCATATACGTGAAGGGGCACGAAGCCGACTTGAAGCGATCGACGACGGATAAGGAGAGGCTGACGAATTCCCGGAAGCGCACAATACCGACGTTGAAACACAATGACGGGTCCAGGCTCGCCCTAGACGGTTTGCTGGATGGTCTGCGAAGGAGAGGGATGTGGGCGCAAGAATGTCGAATGCGGTTCGGCGACTTCGCATGCTTGGAAGAGATTGCAGCCGAGTTGTCTTGAACGCATTGCTGCGAGAGGGCTGGATATTGATCCGCCAGGCGCACGCGGATACGCGTGCGCTCATCTTCGCCGCTGACCCACATCCGTTGGAATGCGTCATCGTACGCCTCGAGGCGCTGTGCAAGGTCGGCCTCGTCGCGCTCGTACTGCTGAAGAACTTCCTCCCACCCCGAGTACATCCAGTATAGCTGCTCGAATCCGTCGAAGTAGGCGCCTTTTTCTCCTCGGTCCATCTCTGCTTCTATAGGGTCTCAAGGATAAGCGGCGGAAAGAGCTTGGTGAGGTCGGCAACGGAGGAGAGAGGGATCCGCTCGTCTGGAGGTGGCGAGAGAGAGGGAGCGGGCTACGGAGTGGACGACGTAGTCGACATGACTAACAGTACAAGGAAGCGCAGAGCGAGCCAGACTGAGCAGCGAGCGCGAATTACGAGAGGGAGCAGCCACTTCGCCTCCTCCCGACCGTCACCGTGCTGCTGTCCCCGATCCGCTCCGCTATCTGGTTTGAGAAACGTTGCAGGATATCCTCTACAAGACTTCTCGTCGGGTGCGTGCATCTTCCGCAACCTCGAGTCCGTTCCTCCGACTCCCTCACCTTGCTCGCTTCATGGAACTGATGAGGATCCTTGAGCAGGACCACAGCTTTTGACGACCTGTGAACACTACAATTTTATACCGCAGTAATTGTTACTCATTCAATCTGCCGCCACTGCCCTTCCGCCTCTCGCTTCGTCAACTTCGGCTGTCGCAAATCGCTATGATTCCTCGACCTGCCCTTCGCACACCGCTGCGGTCGACTTACGCACCTCTGCGGCACTCTCATTACCTAACAGTAGTCCTACGACAAGGCCTCGTCTCCTGTCGGCACCGAATCAAGCCATCTTCGCCCTTCCTTCTCCCCCTTCGCTTCGCCTCGTCCACTCCATCTCCCCCTCCCGAACCGGTCCCTACGACAAGAGCGCAACCTCCAGCACCTCAGTTCCCGATCCCTTCTTGGGCGGAGAAGCTGCCAAAGAGCTTGAGATGGACGCACCCATACCTCAGCCTTGCAAGGATGGACAAACCGATCGGGACGTGGCTGCTCTACTGGCCTTGCGGTTCGTTCCCTATCACATTATCAAGCGACGCTGCGCTGACGTGTGCTCGCACGCAGCGTGGGGTATCACGATGGCGGCCTACTCCTCGGAGCTTCCCGTTTCCAGCTGGGCTTGGAATCTTGCGCTGTTTGGAACGGGAGCGATCATTATGCGAGGAGCAGGGTGCACGATTAACGACCTGTGGGACCGGAACATCGACACGAAAGTCGGTGCGTCCAAACGTATCCAGCTCGCTAGAAACCAAAGCTGACCTTGACAAACGATACAGACCGAACGAAGATGCGGCCGATCGCTTCAGGAGAAGTCAAGCCTATACAGGCAATAACCTTCCTCGGCGGTCAGTTGAGCGTCGGACTCGCCATCCTCACGCAGCTGAATTGGTACAGGTGCGTGGGCAGATTCTTTTGATCCGCTTGACCTCAGCTGACGGTCCTCCTCTACGCAGCATCGGACTTGGCGCTTCCTCCCTCTCGCTCGTCGTTCTCTACCCTCTCATGAAGCGAATAACCTACTGGCCGCAGTTTGTTCTGGGTGAGTCGGGCCGCTCGCTCGCCTTCGCCACGATATGGGCTGACGTTAACACCGCCACAGGCATGGCGTTCAACTGGGGCGCTTTGCTCGGCTCTTCAGCGGTTCTCGGTGTCTGCGACTGGCAGGTCGCGCTTCCGCTGTACGCCGGAAGTATCGCATGGACGATCGTCTACGACACCATCTACGCCCACCAGGACAAGGTCGACGATGTCAAAGCGGGCGTCAAGTCAACCGCGCTCCTCTTCGCCGAACGCTCGCGACCTATCCTCACGGCCTTCTCCGCCTCATTCGTCTCGCTCCTCGCGCTCTCCGGCTACCTGAATGCGCAAGGTCCGGCGTTCTACGCCTTGTCGGTTGGCGGAGCGGCAGCGCATCTTGCGTGGCAGTTGAGGAACGCGGATTTGGATAGCAGGGAAAGTTGCTGGGAGATGTTCAAGAGCAATCGGGATCTCGGGGCTATCGTGTGGAGCGGGATGGCGGTAGATTATGCGCTCAAGCTGAGCGGCGTGATGTAGACTGAACGGTGATACTATCGTCCAAGCGAAGTTGCAGCGAGAGAAGCTGCTACTTGACAAGCGCCGCCTCGCACAGCTCCAACAAGCGGTTCCTCCTCGTCCCAACGCTGTCCTGCGACGTCCCGTCCGTCGCACTCCCCTGCGTAATGCCCATCCCGCCATCATCAATCGCCATTCCTTCACCCGGCTTCGCAAGCTTCGCGACTCGACCCAAGATTTCCGCCAACCGTCCTGCCTTGCGCTTCGCCGTTCTCTCCTCCGTCGCCTTCATGAGCTCCAATCCTCTTGCCTTCGCCGTATCCAGCACGCTCTGCGGCAGATCGGCGAGGCGCGCGACGTTAAGGCCGTGCGATGCGCTGGCGAGTCCGTCGGCGAGGCGGTACAAGAAAGTAACGTCGGCGTGACCGTCCTCGCGTGGCGTTTCAATGCATGCCATGTGATTGGTACTGACGGACTCGGGGAAGCGTTGAGCAACGAGGGCGAGAGAGGGGTAGTGCGTGACGAAAACGCATGTTGAGCGCTTCGAGCGGACAATGTATTCGAGAACGGCCGCCGCGATCGCCTGCCCGTCGTTCGTAGACGTGCCGCGACCGAGCTCGTCTAGGATTAGGAGTGAGCGCGGCGTGGCGAGACGAAGAATCTCGGACGTCTCGGTTAGCTCGACCATGAAGGTCGACCTGCCGCGAGCGATATCGTCATTTGCTCCCATGCTGTCCGACGGTCTACGTCAGCGGTTGTGAAACAGACACGAAGTTCGCGAACGCACCGCGTGTAGATGCCGTCGAACAAGCTGGTCGTGCAGGATTCGGCGGGAACGAAGGAACCCATTTGCGCAAGAAGGGCGATGAGGGCGATCATCCGCGAGAGACTCGACTTGCCTGCGATGGCGATGCATGTCAGCAAGAAGGGGGTAAACAAGGCTAAAAAGCGCCTTACCGCCCATGTTCAGCCCAGTCAAGACCATCTGCCTCCTCTCCCCGCCGCCAAACTTGATCGAGTTCGGCACGAACGGTTCGGGCGACACATCCTCGATGACAGGATGACGGCCGTCGGCAAAGTCGATGTAGCCGGGCTCATCAACGATAATCGGGCGGACCCAGTTGTTCGATAGCGCGACGAGGGCAAGGCCGAAGAGGCAGTCGGCGGTTGCGACGGACGCAATGACCCTTCGGAACAGTTCGTAATGCGACGAAACCCCCCTGCAAAGCAAAGTTAGATGAGTAGGGCATGATGCAAGGGGACCGAGAGGCACTCACTGCAAAAAGGCGTGGAACGCTACTTTCGCGGCTGCACGGGAAGAAATCTGAGCGGCAGCGCTGCTCAACGCACGAAGCCAGTACATACCTGCGGCGACCTTCTCCTTCCACTGCTCGAGCGTCTCGGTGACCATCTTGTGCAGCTTCGGACTGCGATAGCGGTAGACCTGCTTCGTGCTGTTGATGCGAATCCAGTCGGCCGGCACGATCGTCTTCGCTTCCGAAATTTTAACCTCGAAACTGGAGACACTTGCCGTCAGCAGGCGAATGAGGGCGCTGTGGTAGAGGAACGCACAGGTACTCCTCTTGTGCGACCTTGGTGAACGGGAGGGCCGGCTTGCCAAGCAGCTTGCGGGCGCTCTTTAACTCATCCTGCATGTCGTCGGTCGTCCTCGCTAGTCCAGCCTTGCAAATCTGCGCGACTGATTGTCAGTATTGCGCGTCGGGGCAACGGGAGCGATACGCACCTTGAGGTCAGGATACTTGTCCTCGTCGGCAAACAGCTCCTCCTTGTCATTATCCCGCGCCCGCTTGGCGTCGATCTCGGCGAGCAGCTCATCCGCCGTGTGCTTCACCTTCGGCAATTCCTTGACGATGGACTTGAGCAGTGTGCTCCTCAGAGTGCCCCCGACGCCTGTCCTAATCGGTCCGTCGTCACCGTTCTCGGCGCCGGCTTCGTCCGGTGAACCGACTTCGACAAAGACATTACCGATGCGTCGGAAAGCCTCAAGTACGCGGAGGAGCTCGTTCGGGGTTGCACGGCCGAAGTGAATGCGGGACAGCCCGCGCTCGAGGTCGGGCAAATGCTTCAGGAGGTCGCGGAGCTTCGACAGCGTGAGCGAGTCTGACAGGCGGTGAATGTTCGAGATGGCGTCGAGGCGTTCTTCGACGAGTCTGCGGACGCGGAATGAGTGAGCCGAATTCTACGAGGAAAAGGCGGAAGAGACTGACTCCTTCGAAAGCAACGGCTTCGTGAGCCATTTGCGCAGCAGCCGCTTGCCCATCGCCGTCTTGCACTTGTCGACACAGGCAATCAAGCTGCCGTGCTCCTTGAAGTCGGTGTTGTTACGGAGCAGTTCGAGATTTGCGACGGTGTTGCCGTTCAGGTTCATCGAGGCGCGAGAGCCGAACGGCGTAAAGGCGGAGGTGTGAGAGAAGACACTCTCGAGGTTGAACGGTTTGAGGTGCGCAATGAGCGAGGCGAGGGCGATGAGGACGAGTTTGGGAAGGTCGAGGATCGCGGCCGAGCCTGTTACAGCTTGTTAGCAAGGCCTCCTCATAGAGAGACAACGCGAGAAGCGAAACGCACCATTGAGAGCAGCTCTCGAGTCCGCCTCATCCGAGGCTTCATCCTCGCCATCCGCCGACAAGACAATCTCGCTCGGCTCCTTTCGCACAGCCCTCCCGTTGGACCCCTTCTCTTGCTTCTTGACGCTAGCGAAGTAGTCGGAAATTTGCGACGTTGCTTGCGAGGCAGACGGGCCTTTCGCAATGCGGTCGATCCGGGAGCGGAAGTCGATGGTGCCAGCGCTGCGAAAGGCGATACCGTCAGTGCACGGGGAGATGTATACGAGCGACGCAATGCACTCGTGCTGGCCGACGAGGTGCTGGACCATCGACTCGGTCTTCGAGCTGAGCTCTTTCGGCAGGAGGAGCTCGCTCGGCTGAAGGTGCAGCATGCGCGTTTCGAGCTCTGAGCGCATCAGACTGTCTTCAAACTCTATCAACACCATAGCTGGCGTCAGCGCGGTCATACGAGGACGAGTACGGAGCAAGCAAGGTACCATCGTAGACGACCTGACCTGTCGAAGGAACGACCGCAACCATGCCGATCCTGACTTGGGCATCAGGCGCCTTTCCCAGCTTGTCCTCGACGACGCACATGATGGTCGCGGTCGAGCCGGTCGTCGCGAGCGGGTCGACGCCGAGCTCGTCAACGTACGTTGCGGATGTGTACAAGCTGGAAAGGGCGCGGGTGAAGGGTGCCGAGCGGTTTTCGGAAGCCTTCTTCAAGCTGCGTGAATGGGTCAGCTACTGGCTTCATCCGTCGAGCGAAATCGCGTAGACGCACGCTGCGGTTTCCTGCTGACGAACGACGCCAACCTTATATCCCGCGTTCAAAAGCCGCTTGACGTGAACGTCGAGTCGATGCGTCGGGATGGAAGCCGTAAGCATGTGTTGGGAAGGAAAGCAGGCGATGTTCAGGATGCGAGAGGCGACCTGGGCGTCTTCGTCGAAGAAGCGGAACCTGCGGATCATGCCGTCAGCCAGCCACGCTGAGCAGGCGACGTGAATGATCGCACTTGTATCCGACTTCAATGACGAGGAGGACACCAGGATGAGCCTTCCGCAGGGCCAGGACTTGCTGCTCGAGCGGCGTGTACTTGACCTTCTTGCCTTCCGACAAGCCCTTCTCGCCAGCCTTTGACCCCTTCGCCGCAAACTTCGCGAAGCGTGACGGCGCCTCGTTGCCTTCCGTCAACCTCGCCTTGCCCTTGCCCCTGCCGCGCGCAGGAGCTGAGGTCGGCGACGAATTTGACTCTGCCTCCTCCTCAAAGTCCTCTCCTGGACTCCCAAGTGCTCCTGTGGGGCTGCCTTCGTCCTCTACATCGTCGCCACGCGCCGCAAGGTAGTGCTCCTTCTGCAAGTAGCTCGTACGGCGCTTCAGCAGGTTTGGTCCGAGCGAAAGCTTCTTGACGAAGGCGTCGTGGCGCGCTAAATCCGCCAACGAGGGGCGCGAGAGAGGCTTCGGCGTCGATGGATGAGGCTGCGAGTAGGCAAACTGGTGCAAGCGTTGCGATGAGGGCGGGTTCGGATCGTGTCGAGGAGGGGAAGTGGCGGTCGTGAGGATTTTACTGGTCGACGCAATGGGCTGGAGCTGACTGTCGTGCCTGTCGTGCTCCATCTTGACCTTCTTGACGACCTGCGCTGCCTTCCCACCGCCCCCAGCCTGCTCCCTCACCTCCTCATCCTCATCGCTTGAGTCGAGGACGAGAACCGACTCTCGCTTCTGCGGGACCGCAGCACGGCTGAAAAAGGACGAAATCGATTGCTGGCTGCCGTCCTCAGCCTGCTTGGGTGGCATCAAGCCAGACGGTTCGAGTGGTCGACGGGCAAGCCGCTGTTTCCCTTGCCTGATCTCCTCGCCCTGCTCATTCCGGCCGCTCTTCAGTCAGCTGCGCAGGTATGCAAAGCGAACATTGTTGTACAAGCTCGGAAGAGAGGCAGAGTCGCGGCATCATGCTTTCTTGTTACGACGGGAGACGTCTACAAGAAACTCCCCTCTTCCTCCGTCTCCAACTCGACCGCTGCACCCTTCTCCACTCCCTCCTTGGCCTCCGACTGCGTCGCAGGTTCCACCACCTCCCGGTCTGCGCCACCTGCCGCTTCAACCAGGTCCTCCTCTGAGCCCGGCTCTTCCTCCTGCGCGCCGTTCGCTTTTCCCTCGCCTGACTCGTTCGTTGCCGCCTCAGGGAACGACATTTGTATCAGGGGCGGCGACTTGATTGATGCCGTTGGATTTGCCATGTCGCCCGGCGATCCAGTGGAGCTTCTCCGTCGCGCAGCCTCCTCAAGTCGTTCCTTGAGGGATTTCTTCTTCGTGGGTGTCGCGACGGGGGGAGGCGACGTGGCAAGTGGGGAAGCGGGAGAGCCAGAAGAGGTCGGAGGTGGGCCAACAACGACAGCGGATGCTGGAGTCGCATCGGCGGGAGGTTGCGAGATTGCGACTGGCTCCTTCGCCGGTACTGCTTCGTCGACAGCTCGATCCCGTTTGGGCGCGTCCGCCGAAAACACCGTGCGGCTGGGGTCGAAAGTGACCGCCGGCGGCCCGGCGGGCATCTCAACAGCGTGCGCAATCGACAGTTTAGCTGGAGCGGGTTCATCGACGACAGCGGTCGCGACCAACGCGGACTCTGGCGCCTGAGGCGTCGCCGTTGACTCGGAGCCCACCTCGTCGACGTGCGGCGCCGAAGTCGGGTCCTGCTCGCCGTCCACCTCGCCGAAGCCAGCGGAAGTACCGGGCGCGGAAGGTGCAGACGCGTCGTCGAAGGGCGCGCTCACGGACGGATTATCGAGCTGATTGACTGTGATAGTGGGCGCGGTAGAGTCGTCCGGGGCGACGAGCTCGTGCGACGCTAGCGGGGAAGAGGCGGGAGGGGCAGTAGCTTCGGCGGCCTCCCCCACTATGACCGCCGACTCCTCAGGCAGTTGCTCGGGTTCGGTAGGTTCGGGAGCGGGAGTAGGCTCAGTTGACGCTGCGGCAGCTGTTGGCGAGCCAGCGTCTCCCCCTCCTCCAGCCTCCTCCCGCTTGTCCACGCTCGAATTCTCCTCGCTCAGCTCATCCTCGACAGCCTTCGCAACATTCTCCAGTTCCTCCTTTGCAGGCGTCCCCAGAGGAAGTTGGACGTTCTCAAGCTCGAGTTGCCGCTCGATCGAGGGCGTATCGACGCCGATTTCAACCTCGCTTGAGGTCTGCTGTGCCTCTGGCGCTGCATCGTCTGTCACCTGCACTTCCGTGCTAGGACGAGAGTCCCACGTCGCCGACTCGCTCGACTGCCTCGCTGATTCAGGCACCGCGGCGGCGACCGGCGGGTCCGAATTCGCTGCAGTCGCTGCAGCCGGCGATGGTATCGCCTTGCGACCCATGCTCTCCGCGAGCCGTTCCGCCAGGCTCTTCTTCTTGGAGACGTACGGCGCGGGAGTTACGGGTTTGGGCGATGGAGGGAGCGCTGCAGAGACTGGGACGGGTGATGGCGGGTTTGGTACCGACGAGACGGGCGTCGCCGTTCCGTCGAGAGAGGTGCGGGGCGAGCGCGATTCGAGTAGTGTGAGAGACGCGGCCGAGGCCGAGGCAGAAATCGAAGTGTAAGGGAGACGAGGTGTCGAGGATGTAGGCGAGTCGGCGACATCGGGAGGAGCTGTGACAGAGACAGCAGCGGCGGCGGGAGGGATCGACGAGATACGAGGCGGCAAAGACGGCTTGGGAGCGGAAGGAGGCGGTCTGGGGAGCGCCTTGGCACTAACGAGGGCTTCGAGCTCCTGCGACCAGCAAGAATTGTTGACAAGGTTTCGCGCAGCTCGTGGCTGATCCGAGCGTACCTTCGCTGGCCCTTGATCCTCCAGACCGCCCAGCTCGCCCAGCTTCTCGCGCAAGTACCACACGTCGAGCAGCATCCGGTCCTTCGCTCGCTGGCTCCTCAACTCGACGCGACCGTAGAGCTCGCCGAGTCGCGCGTCGAGCGCCTTGAAGACCTGTGACATGATGTGCTGGACCGTCTCGGGCTGGAGGAAGCGCGAAAGGACCTTGTGGAGCGTGATGTGCTCCTTGACGAGACCTTCCATGTAGGCGTTCGGCGCATTGGGCTTGGGTGCGGGGTCCTCCCAACTGATGCCGGAGAGCGTGCGCGAATGGACCTCGAGGCGATCGCTCATGATGGCGACGAGCTTGGCGTGAATCTCGTACTGGTGCTCCTGGAAGTCGCGCTTGAGCTTGTCGAACTCGGTGAGCATGACCGCCTGCTTCGGGTTGAGATGCCGTCGGACGCATTCGCGAATGTACGGGATGAGGGCAATCATGATCGAGAGCGCTTGCGAGGCGAGGGCTGCAGGAAAGGGTCAGATCACTTGAAGGAGTAAGGGCGGGGACAGAAGAAACGTGCCGAGATGCTTAGCCGTGATATTCTTCAGCCCGGCCGAGCGCATCGCACCAGCACCGAGGACTACCTGGCAGGTGCGCGAGTTGAAGACCTGCGCAAGGCGACCGCGTCAGCGAAGCCGGCAACAATCGCACGGATCCGAGCCACACCTTCATGAACTCGATGATCTTGCTCATGGCGTCGGTCGTGAGCATCGGGCAGTTGAGCAGCACCTTGAGATACTCGACGAGGACACCGATGGTTGTCAGGCCGGCCGAGACTGGGAAGAACTGTCGTCCTTCGATGTCGACTTGCTTGGCTGGCGCAAGGGTCGACGCCTCGTCACTCTCGCCGTTGCTGGCGCGTTCTGACCGCTCGAGTACGTTGGCAGTCCCGTTCGCCACATCCGACTGCTTACGCAGCAGGAGCTGGACTGGATCCCGCGTGGCGCTGTCGACGATGGCGGCGATCTGGTCCTGTACCCGAGCAGGAACTTCCGCTGCAGCCCACTGCTCCTCCTCGACGACGCGCGCGTTGTCTGTGATCTGTCGCTGGTGGAATGTCTGCAGGAAGCTCTTGGCCTGCGCAACCATCGCGCCTCGCAGGCCGACAATCATGCGCTGGCAGACGGTCTCGCAGTTCACGACGAATTGCCAGGTGAGGTCGAAGATCTCGACGAATTCGGCGAGCGGGAGATGGGCATGGACTTCGGTGCGGACGCCGATGACCTTGCTGAAGCGGACGTTGGCGAGTTCGGCGACGGCATGGACGACATCGGAGATCTCGGTGAAGAGAGATGAAGCGTCTTCGGTCGTCGTCGATGAGGCATCGTTCGCGAATGCTGCCTGAGGTCGGGCTGCTTCGCCTTTGATGCCCGGGACCTGCAGCGAAGTCGGGGATGCAGGCGGCGCGGAATCGCTTGTCGGCACGTCGGTGTGTAGCGGCCGTCGCTTAGATCGTCGCTGCTGTTCCTCCTTGCGTCCGACCTGCCACAGCTCGAGGAGGATGCGCGCCTGCAGATCGACAACTTCGATACAGGCAAGAAGTCCGCGGTAGGTCTCGCGCGCGAGCGCGAGGAAGGCGGAATGAGGGAGAGCGCGGAGCTTCTTCGCAAGCGAGAGACTGAAAAAATGGTCAGAGGGGAGCCGACACAGGTGCGAAGCGGACTTGCCTCTTCTCCGAGATTGTGCCCAAGTCGATACTTTGCTTGCTGACAGACCGTATTGCGGCTTGTGCGAACTGGTCTTCTTCCTCCGCCGTGGGTGTCTCGGCGGTCGGCAAATGCTGCAGACGAGCAAGGGGCGATCAGGAAGCGCCAAGGAGCGAGACGACCACAAATACGCACCTCTCGCACAAGCGCTCTAACCTCCCTCAGCACCGATTCTCGCCACGCCATCACTGCGCTATCCATGCCGTCTGACCGAATGAGGGCGCGCATGACCGGCCTGACGCGCTCGACCGTTCGTTCCCTGGCAGATGCCTCCATTGAGTCCTGCCTGCCGGCACCAACCGCTTCATCGCCGTCTTCCTCTGGCACGTTCTCCAACGCTCGGCCGTTTGCCACACCCGCTAAGTCGACCGCCCTCTGCTTGCCCTTCCACCTCTTACCGTCCTTCGCGAGCTTGACGTGCTCGTCAACCGCGACGTCCATCTCGTGCTCAAGGACGGTGATGAGCTCTCCTTCGAGCGACTTGGCGATCTGAGCGCGGAAGAGGGAGAGTCTCGAGGGAAGAGACGAGAGGGCGCGAAGCTTTGTCAGGTTGAGCGATCGGCGAGTCGAAGACTTCGACCCGTTCTTGGTGGTCAAGGCTGAGAATGGCGCCGTCTTGTCGGAGCTTGAAAACGAAGTGGAGCTGTAGTACGCATCCTCAATCTGTTCGCTCACGTCGAGCGCGCCTTCCCACTCGCCATGCTCGACCAGCTCCTTGACGCCCTCGACCGCGCTCCAGACCTCCTCGACAGCCCTTACGCTCTCCTCTATCCGCTCGAGGCCCCGCCGTCGAGCCTGCGCCCGCAAGATCTGCAAGCCATGCTTCGCAATCCCGCCAACTCCGCCTTCGGTAACCGATAAGGCGGTCTGCAATTCCGCGATCTTCGACAGGGAGTCTTCGCCTTGTTGGTGGAGGGACTGAAGATTTGAGAGCGCGGCAAAGAAGGAGGATGAGCGAAGGCCAATCTCGCGGACGAGGTGCGATTCGATGACGGCCGTGTAGTGCGAGAGCTTTTCCTGCAGGACTTGGTCGGCTGCGAGGTCGTTCAGAGTATGCGGACCGAGACCGGGTACAGAGTCGAAATCCGATCCCGTGAATAGTGTTGGCGTCGAATCTGCTGAGGCGAGTCGCGGAGGCGGCTTTGACGGGTCAGGCGAAGGATGAGGAGATAGCTGGATGCGCTCAGTGACGAGGTCGAAAGTTCGCGGATTTGAGAGGGTGAAGGACGAGTCGAAGAAGATCTGCGGGACCTCGTCGAGCGAAGGGAGGACCTCTTCCGCTTTTTTCGGGCGAAACGCAGGTGGAAGGCGAGGTGCCCGGCTAGCCTCAGCCTCATCGCCGACACCCAACCCACCTCCGTCCTGTACCCGCTCATCGACGCTTCCCTCGTCGCCCAAGTCGACCTCGCCATCCCTGCCAAGCCTACTTTCCTTCAGCCATCGCTCAAACTCGCCGCCAATTTCCTTCAGGTACGCGTCGAACTCGGACCGCTGGACCTTTCTGAGCTCTGTGACCTGGATCGGCGGAGCCTGCGAGCGGCGCTGCGCAACGGACTTTCCTCCAGGAGTCGCCGAGCGGGGGAGAGTGCCGGCCGAGGTGAATGTCGTCGAGAGGGATGAAAGTTGAGATGGAAGGTACGAGCTTGCAGATGGCAGTGTCGGCAGTGCTGGCAGCAAGCTCGACGAAGCCTGCGGCTCTGCGAGAACCGTCGAGATGTCTGCGAAGAGAGGTGTGAGCACGCTGGCGTCGCGAAGACGCGCTCGTAAGGGCTGAACGCACCATAAGGGTTCTTCGTAAACCCGTCTCGTCCATACTGAGTGCTCGCCCGTCTGGCCCGCACCGTGCCAACGTTTTCCGCTCCGGCAGATGCCAGCGAGGCCCTGGACGCCGACGCGCTCTCAGCGGGCGACGAATAGCGCGGTGTCGCCATGCGCTCTGGTGGCCTCCAAGCAAGCGTGTCACAGCCAGTCAGCCGAGCGTGAGCAGTGTGGTCGTCGTCCAGACTCCGCCTCACTCCCCCGCCGCCCGCCGACGAGTACGCAGGTCTGCGACCCTTACCTCACACTCCCTCGCGCTAGCGTCGCTGCTGCTTGCTGAACGAGGTAATTGAGACTGATACACAATGCCTGCCGACCATTTGGACACGATACTCTGCGTCGGAGGCGAGTCGCAGCCTCCTCCACTCTCAAGTTCCCCACCTGGACTCGACGCGCTCACCACACGCTCGCAGACTCTCTGACTGAGCTTTCCTGGGATGAGAGGGGTCTCGGGGCATCGCTCGCGCACTTGTACCAGCGAAAGCTGTAAGTTGGTTATCATTCATCATGGTAATCGGGGCGTAGAACGTGCTGATCGTGTTCTTCGTGCGCAGGGACGTTATGAACCGTGGCTTGTCAGGCTACAACACGGACTGGGCGCTCGCGTGCCTGAAGAAGGTGCCGCTGGTCTCGCCTACCTCGCTTTTCCCTTCGTACTGACCAATTCCTCGCGCAGTGGCTCCCCCTGAAAGACTCCAACGCTCCGAGGACACAAATCATGACGATCTGGTTCGGCGCCAACGATGCGACGCTCGAAGGCGAACTCCAGCACGTCCCCCTCCCTCGCTTCCGCGACAACCTTCGCCAAATCGTCTCGCTTGTCCGCGACCCGTCCTCCCCTCACTACTCCCCCGGGACCTCCATCATCCTCATCACTCCTCCTCCCTTTCATCCCGAGTCGTGGCTCGATGAGCGCGAGAGGCGCGAGCTTCCTCGGGTTCACGACCGCGATCCACTTAACACGAAGCGCTACGCCGAGGAAGTCAAGAGCCTTGCACAGGAGCTGGACGTCCCGGTCGTCGACGCATGGTCTGCAGTGATGCGCGAGGCGTCAAAGCCCGAAGTCGGACTCGGCAAGCTCTCAAGCTTCTTCACGGACGGCCTCCATCTCAACGCACAGAGCTACGCGTACATCGTCGAGGAGCTCAAGGCGGTTATTGCGAAGCACTACCCGGAGAAACACTGGGAGAAGCTGCCGCTGCTGTACCCGTACTGGCGCGACATTCGTGCGTACTGTCGCTGATGCCCTCCTCACATTCGCACTGATGTTTCTCGCAACTCGACAGCTGCTGGAGGCGTGTTCTCTCAGCTCATCATTCGCACTGTCCACCACTCACGCTTTCCTCTCGCAGCCCTCGGACCGGACTTCGACCAGACGCAAAAAGCCGTCGCAGAGACTGCGGCAAAGGGGACTGACCCATTCTAAACAACGCGCGGTGCGCGGGGATGCGTACAAGATGGTGAAGCGGAGGTTGCGAATGCAAGAGTGCGAAATTATGCAAGCAAGACTCGGTGATGGGGTCCACAACGCTGGTCTAGCCCCCCTCGGCCGTCTGTTTCTGCTCAAAGTCCGCCTCGCACTCCGTGATCGGCCATGTACCTTCGTGAAGTATCGTCAGCGGATCGACAAGGCCGCGCTGGAGTCGCAGAATGCCGACGAAGGCGATCATGGCAGCGTTGTCTGCCGGTGTGAACGAGTGAGCGGATGGCAGCTCGAGCGCGAGCGGTCAGAACTTGCCGGTGCAGAAAGCTGGAGGAGGGAAGATGAGCGGAAGTTCAGGTCTGCCAAGCGCGTCCAGCTTTGCTCGTAGTCTGCAGAAGAACGTCAGTGTCACCGTTGTGCGCGCATTCTTCGCCAAGCGAATTCACAACGCGCCTTTGCCTGAGGATCAGGTTGCTCGCAACCCCACCGCTGACGACCAAACCCTTGACCTCCTGACCCTCCTTTGCAAGGTTCCGCATGGCCATCCCCACCTTCTCCCCAATGTGCTCGAACGCCGCATCCATGTAACACCTCGCAACTTGTCTTCGCCGCTCGTCCGACATTGACTCGGCTGGTTCGGCGACAAGGAGACGAGTGACGGCTGATCGGATACCGGCGTACGAGAAGGCCATTTCGCGAGGGAAGGGGATGGTGAATATTGGGTCGGGTGGGAGACCGCACATAGAAGGAGGCGAAGGCGAGGTGGCACCGCTTGGAAAGGCGAATTTCTCGAGCGCGGCGCCGGGTGAGCCTGCGCCGAGAGCCCAGGGAATCTGCAAGGCCCGGGCGACTTTGTCTATTGATGCGCCGACACTTTCGTCATGTGTTGTGGCGAGGATGGAGAAGGAGGAAATCGAGCGGGCGAGGAGGAGTAGGGTATGGCCGCCGGAGAGAAGGAGGGTGAGGAAGGGGAACTCGGGGGCGGGGGAGTCGGTGTTGGGTGATGCGGTGAGGAAGGGCGTGAGGGCGTGCGCTTGCTGCAGACCTGGCGGAAGGGTGAGCGGCTGTTGATCGAGGAGATGCAGTGTACGCACCATGTGATGGACGCCTAGAAATGGCTTGCTCGTTGCCGCAGCCAGCGCCTTGGCAGATGCGTTGCAAACGCCAAGGCAGCCTGGCATACCTGGTCCACGAGTACAGGCGAATGCGTCGATGTCGTCAAGGGAGAGATTCGCTTCGCTCAGCGCACGCGCGATCGCTTCGGGCATGTCAGCCTGGTGAGCCTTCATTGCGTGCATCGGGTGGATGCCGCCGAAGGACTCGTGAATCGTATGCTGCTTGATGACGACGTTCGAGAGGATCTTTCGTTCGCTCGAGACGACGGCGGCGCAGGTGTCGTCTGCAGACGGTAGTGACCGTCAGCTATGGTTGCGGGTGGTCGAGAGGACTTCAGGGTTCACCTGCTGAGCTTTCCAGTCCCAAAATGACCAGCGGACGACCGCTCGACGCAGACGACAGCCCTCGACGGGCGAACGAGGCGAAGAACGGCCGCAACGTTGGCTCGGCAACCTTCCCCGCGGTCAGCATGCTCTGCACCTTCCTGTACAATGTTCTGGATTGTACTGTGCCTGATTGCTCGCCAACCTGAGCTGTCGGTAGCGAGTTGTAAAGTCTCGCTGATGAGAATTGCGGAGAAGAAGACGCAGGCGGGTCGGCTTGCGAGCGGGCCCGTCGACTCGTGCAGGTTGTTTGAGCAGGAATACAAAGTCTTAAAGCGTCTGGAGCGACGGAGCGAAGTGAGCGGAGGCAATCCCTCCGTCGTCGAACTCGCGGGAAGTCTTCGCCCCCGCCAAATCCCTTCACCGCGTTATGCAGTCGATTGATGGCTACTGCCAGACTCAGCCACCGCCTGGCTTCTCGCACAAGCGCCGCAGTTGCTCCCCGTCTCCCCAGTCAAACAAGGTGCGTCGCTCGGCCTCTCGCCTCTCGAGACGAAGCAGACTCGCGAACTCACGCTCCTTTCGAACAGCGACGCGTGCCATCGTCATATGCGCCCACGATCTACACCACCCTCGCCCCGCCACTCGGCAACAACGGCGCTCGCACACTCTCGACTGAGGCCGTCGCAAGCACCCCGGTCAGCGAGCGGTCGAGCCCCGGACTTGACTGGCTGCAGCGCACGCAGGACTTGCAGTTGCAGACGCCGCCTCTCCAGCTCACACGGGACGCGAATGGGGCGGTCGTGGCGAGGGACAGGGACGGAGACGTCGGGATGAGCGGAGGGGGAGGTGGGGTGAGCGAATTAAGTCCACCTGAGAGCTGCTAGATATGGGCTGAAGAGGTTTTCGCGTTCCCCATACCATTCAGGACGACGATCCGCGACAGCTTCCGATCCACTCGCCCCGTCCAGCCGCGCCTTTCTCCTTCCATACCTCGTCAAACCCGCCTTTCCTGCAGTCTTTCCTCGCTCAGACAGCTCCTCACGACGCTCCACCCCTGCACCAACATCTCGCCGGCTCTCCCCAAGCAAGCGCCATGTCGCGCTCTTCGTCTTCCTCTTCCGTCCAGTCGATGCACTTTGCCGCCGCGCCAACGTTCCCGACGCTCCCGACGCACCACGGGCAGCAAGACGCGATAATGACGCCTGCCAATTCGCCAACGAAGAGGCATGGCGGGACGGGAGGGTGGAAAGTCACGATGGGCTACCGGCCGGATTGTCAAAAGTGCCAGCAGAGGGTCCCCGGACATTACTCGCATGTCGTATATACCGAGTAGGGTAGAAGCAGGTCGCTTGAGATACCCCGCATCGCTTCAACCAGATTGTCACAACCCCGCCTCTTTCGCATTCTTCGTCCTTGATTCACCCGTCGTTCTTCCGCCGTTGTCCATACCTTCGCATCACCCGCATAATGCCACGCATACCTCGCACCATACTCGCACGTTCGCCAATGCACAAACTTTCGCATGAACCTCTTTCTGGCGAGAGAAACAAGCAAGTACGCATTGCGTGCGCCTATGGTCAAGCCAAAAACCTCTCAGCCACCCTTTGTCGCCCCGCGTTTCCTGCCGCTGCGTAGCCGCCCCGCCGGCGGATCCGCGTCGCCCTCGTCGGCCGCCTTTTCTGCCTTCACCGCTCCCGACCTGCTAAGGTGCGGCAAAACCTGCTACAATAAGGCCGTCAGCATCCCGCGCTTCTTGGCGAGGGTTACGAACATACACGCACCGCATCTCCGTCGTTCCCCTCGTCCAGCGCTCCCTCCTCCTCGCTCTCCTCCTCGCTCTCCTCTTCCTTTTTCCTCTTCTTCCTTCCCTTACCCTTTCCTCCTCCCTTGCTCGCGCCCACATCCTTCACCGCAAACTCTTCAGGCAACAACTGCACTCTATCAACCACCGCGCTCGTCCGTCCTCCGACGGTGACGAACGAGATAGTCGAGGTTGAGCCGTCGGGCTGCCGCCTTTTTCTCATCAGCTCCCCGCCGCACCACTCAAGAAGAGGACGGACGCACCAGTACAAATCCCATGTTGGCTTTGCGTTTCCCCTTCCCCCATCGGAACTTGAACAACCACTCCTTGGGGAACTCGTCTGCGTCCGCGTCAACCGCGACTGCGGTACGGACGACTTGTTGGATTTGGGTGTGGATGGTTGAGAGGAGAGAGTGGGAGGTGGGGAGGGACAGGTAGGATGAGGGGAGGGAGGGGTGCTGCGGGAGGGAAAGGTAGTTAGGAAGGGGAGGGAGGGAGACGGGAGGAAGGGGAGACGGACGATGGCGGACTGGTAGAGGATCTCGTCGACGAGGTAATTGCCCAGACCGCAGAATGGCTACATCGCACGGACGCGTCAAGAAGGCTGAAAGAGTAGAGGAGGAGCGAGACGCACGCCGTTTTGGTCGAGCAAGACTGCTTTGATCGGGGCTTTGCGTTTCGCGAGCGCGATGCAGAGCGTGTCGAGCGAGGGCATGTTAAGGAGCGGGTCGGCGCCTGTATACAACAGCAAGGTCCGTTATGTCAGCCACGAGAGATTGAGAGAGTCCCGCCACGAACCTAGCTCGCTCAGCGGCGGCACCTTCTCAATCTCGTCCGCCTCGACATCAACAAGCTTGATCCTCCCCAACCTCCTCGCATCACAAAACGCCCATTCCGTCCGCTCCCCGGCCTTTCCCTCAAACTCGATCCACGTCTTCGCATACTTCGGCGGCCACTCCGTACTTGCCTCCACCGCAGTCGAAGACGAGGAGCGATAGGCGAGTGGAGGTTCGCCGCGGATGTGGGCTTGGCCGCTCATGCCGAAATGGAGGATTGGGTGCGGAGAGGAAGAGAGGACGAGGTAGAAGTTCTTGCCGAGGCGGTTGACGGATTCGACGGTCTTGCCTTCGAGGGCCTTAATCTGCACAAGAGAAGTATCGGCGACGAGGCAGGAGAACGGATGTGAAACACTTCGGCGCACGAAGTTCTCGTGCGTCGTCCCGGCAAAGACGATCGTGTCCTCTTTGGCCTGCACCCGCTTGATCCTCTTCCCCTTAGCGATTCTGCAGGTTGTCCGGAACAACGACGAGCCAGTCTCAGCGAGAGCGAAGAGGGCATATCAGCGGACAACGCACCCCTCGAGCTTTTTGCGCGCCGCCTCGACTTCCGGTAGCTCGGGCATCACGCGCGGGACGGATAGACGTGCACTCTCAATCAGCAAGTGGTGAGACGAGCGGAAGAGAGGAGAGCAGAAGTGGGAGGGTGCAGAGGGCTGGCGGCGTCCACGGGCTGGGAGACAAAGCGTGGCGGGGCAAGCAGTCCTTCGTAAGTTTAGGATCGATGAACCAGCCAGTCCCAGTGAGCGCGTCTATGTGAACAGTTTGTGGTCGACCCTCCTTCGGATCTCTCCGACAGGCTTGTTCTCGACGTCGAGCGAGTCGCTCGCTTTGCTGGCTCGTGCGCCTGCTATAGCTCTACACAAGGCAGCAAGTCCACCCTCGCCCGCTGCACTTTGCGGCGACCCCTTCCACCACCTCGATCGCTTCCCTCTGACGACCTCGTCGTCGTCCTCGGCCTTTCGTCTTGCACAACGTAGTCGACGGTGACAGCCTTCTTCTCGCATCTCGCGAGACTTGCCGGATCACCCCGCCATGGCTTCAGCGCGGACGATGCAGACTCATCTCGCATCGGGCACCGGAGGGGCGGGACAAGGCAGCGGGGGTCAAGCAGGGCTGATCGAAGCCAAGCGGGCGCGCAACAAGCTGCGCAAGGAGGAACGGACGGGCAGCGTCCTCCCACCGCCGAGCCAATGGAGCAGGGGACCGATCGTCTATGGCCACGCGACGGCGTTAGGCGGAGTAGGACAGACAGGGTACCAGGCTGCGTTGCCCGCATCGAGCTATACGACGAGTCAGGTTGGAGCAGGATACTCAGCGGGAACGAGCTACGGGACGATAGGGACGGCGTACGGGACGACGAGCGGGATCAGTGCTGGGAAGAGTGCGTACGGTCTCGGACAGACGACGAGCGGGCGCCTGCAGGCCAAGATCGAGGAGGCAAAGGAGAAGAGCAAAGAGCGGCGCGAGCGGCATAGGGCGAAGCGGCGACCGGACGAGATTCAGAAGCGGAACTTGGTCGTTGACGACGAGGGCGTCGCGCACGATTCCGAATGTGCGTTACGCTCGTTGCACTGCCTACATCCGCTCTTGCTGACTAACATTTCGTTCACAGACGTCCAGTTCCGGACAGCGACGCCTTTGCACCTGCAGCGACGGCAAATAGCGGCGCTCGACAACCCAAACGACGACGACTCTGCCTCGTCTTCGTCTTCCTCCGAATCCGACCGCGACTCTGCCTTCCACTCGTCGCCCTACACTTACCAGTCAACACATCGAACGACGACGACCTCGTCTCATCCGCATCATCACCACTCCTCGTCCCTCTACCCTCCGACGATATCTGCCATCCCTCCCTACCTCGCCGACACCCATCGAACGTCCATCGATGCCGGCCTGTCTTCCCTCTCTGTCCCTCACGCGCCGGACCCGAACCGAAGACCAAGCGGCTCAGCCTCGCTCTACAACGGAGCCTCCGCCTCGAGCGCGGCATACGACCGCATCGGACCAGGGTACGGCTCGCGAGTCACGTCGTCGAAGCTGCGATCCGTCTCGACACCCGTCCACCAGCACCCCACGACCGCCTCGTACCAGCCTCCCGCCCCGGCGTTCAACCCGAACGACCCGCTGCGACTACCCACCTTCGGCACCTCAACCGTCTCAGGCGGCGACGCCTCCTTCATCCAAGACTCCACCGCACGCCTCTCGCTCGGGCCCGAATCGGCGTCCGGCGGCGTCGGCCAAAGCGGCTATGACAAAGCTGTCAAAGCGGGCCACGCGTCCTCCTCGACTCGCCCGCCGAAGATGGATGGGTCGGCGATGGGAGCGGGCATGCACGGGCTCCAGAGGAGCTTTGATGCGTTCAAGCTCGATACGAGGTTCGCGGCGCACAAGGTCGGGAAGAAGATTAGTCGCAAGTTGAACTCGGTCCTTTAGCGACGCCCAGTCTCGTCCTTACTTGTGCTCCTTTTCGCACTTATACTCTACCAGTACATACCTATCCCC
This sequence comes from Rhodotorula sp. ZM1, assembly GCA_009806315.1. NCBI lineage: Eukaryota > Fungi > Basidiomycota > Microbotryomycetes > Sporidiobolales > Sporidiobolaceae > Rhodotorula > Rhodotorula sp. ZM1. The sequence goes on from QYSD01000015.1 coordinate 221,851, forward strand.
TTCGATCCTTTTCCTCGCTGCTGTCTCTGTCGTTCTCACTCCCCCCCTCTTTCTCCTCACCTTGTTGTCGCTCCTACTCCTCGCGCCCTCGATTGTTTATCTCGCAAAACAGACTCGTTGTCTCGCTCCCTGCTTGTCTCGCTCCCTGTGCGTGTGCAAACGAATAGCCAGCTTGCGCGGAATTGCTCCGCTTCCCCTCCTCGCCTCGCGCCTCTTGACCTCCGACTCCTCACGACCTCGCTCGCCACGCTCTGAGACGCTCAATCATTGCCCTAGCGCTTACTACGAGGACACCACCAGTCCAACGCTCTCTCGACGCCTCACATCGCCCTCATCGCCTCATCCCCACCTCAATTCTCGCACCTCCCGACCCGCCCTCACACCACGCTCGATAAGCTTGCGGACCCGTGCACACATCGAACACATCGCTCGCAGCGCAGCGTACAGATCCTCCTCCACACCCTCCCACTCGCGACAACCCGCGAACGCCAAGCCCCGTCGTCTCGCCATGTCGTCGACTGTGAGGAGGCCTAGCGCCCAGGTCATCGCAGTGTTGGTGGTTGGGATGCTCGTTTGCGGTTGCGCGAACAGTGAGGCTTCCCTACCTGCACGATGGAACTCCCGTCCTCGCAGCTGACCTCTTCCTCGACAGGTCTGTTCACGAAATGGCAAGACATGCAATGCGTCACCAACTGCGGCGCACTCGACGACCCCGCGACACGCAAGGTCTTCGAGCAACCCGTCTGGCAAACAGCGACCATGTTCGTCGGCGAAACATTCTGCCTCGCCGCCTTTTCCCTCATCAACTCGCGCTTCAACCTCTTTGCGCGGCCGGTCAAGGGCGGCGTCAGCTTGCCTACGGACGCCATTGTCGCGGTCGAGGGAAAGAAGGATGCGAAGAAGATGCGCTTCGCAGACGCCATCTTGTTCTGGTTGCCGGCGGTTTGCGATATCCTCGGCACGACTTTCATGTCCATCGGACTGCTCTTCATCCCCGTCTCGGTCTACCAGATGCTCCGAGGCGCGCTCGTCCTGTGAGTACCCCTCCGTCCTTCGCCCGAAACTTCTCTGACCAGCTTTCGCACGCGCAGCTGGGTCGGCCTCTTCAGCGTCCTCTTCCTCCACCGTCGCCTCACGCGCGCTCAGTGGGTCGCCCTGGGTGTGATCATGCTCGGCGTCGGTATCGTCGGCGCCGCGTCGCTCATCCAGGACAAGAACCCTGCGGCGCAGCCTGAGGCGGAGAGCGCAGAGAAGGACGTGTCGCCACTTGTTGGGGTCGGATTAGTGCTGCTCGCGCAGGTTTTCAGTGAGTGGACGCATCGGCTCTTTCAGCAGCTCTCGCTGACAGGCTTCGCAACGCGTCAGCCGCCTCGCAGTTCGTCCTCGAGGAACGTATCATGGAGCACCACTCCGTCGAGCCTCTCGTCAGTCCGCGCCTCTTCCTTCGAGTAAACTTTGTGCTGACGGTTCTCGCTCTCAGCTCGCTGCCGGCTACGAAGGCATCTCGGGCCTGATCACAACCCTCTCCGGCCTCTTCCTCATCTACCGCTTCTACGGCTCAACTCCTGCCGGTAAGGGCGGCTACTTCGACGCACCCGAAGGGTGGCACCAGATCATCGAGCACAGGTCGGTCTGGACGACCAGCATCGTGATTGCGATCTCGATCGCGCTATTCAACTTGTGCGTGCTTCTCTCGTCTAAGATGGTTCATTCCGCACCTGACGACCTCGGACTTTCCCTTGACAGCTGTGGTCTCGCCGTGACTCGCTCGTGCGACTTCCATTTTCTAGATGCACTCGTCGCTCGAAGCTGACACCAGCATTGGTATCCGCAGCGTCTCGGCCACCTCTCGCTCGACCATCGACTCCTGCCGCACCCTCCTCATCTGGGTCGTCTCGCTTGCGCTGGGCTGGGAATCCTTCGTCTTCCTCCAGGTCATCGGGTGCGTCTCCAGCTTCCGCTGGCACGCCTGGACTTGCTAAACATCTCGTCCGCAGCTTCGCCCTCCTCGTCTACGGCACGTTCGTTCACAACGGCATCCTCGCCTTCCCGCACTGGACTGGGCTGCGCGAGATCGAGCTCCCAGGCGTCGAGGCGGACCACCTGCTCGACTCGGACTACGACGACGAGCGCAACACGACTAGTCCAGGAGGTATCGCGACGCCACCGTTCACGCCCAGCCCGGTGCAGAGGCGAACGGCCGAGACGCAGCCGTTGCTGAAGACTGCGCAGGAGTAGACGGGCTTCTCTCCGGATTCTTCATTCTTCCCTTCGCGTCTGTTCTCCCCACTCGCCAGCCTTTGTTGTACCACCACCTGCTCTGTCCCGCTCGCATCCGTCCCGTCTCCGTGCTTACGTGCATCCTGCGTGTCTGCTGTATCTCGTGCGTACTCGCCTCTCGCAATGCCACCGACTTCTCGACACCGAAGGCGCGTGAGAATGCAAAAACGAACGAAACAGAGTGGGCGGCGAGCAATGCGATGAGAGAGCCGGGGAGGAGTGTCTGTGAGCGAGCACTACGGTAGATGGCCATGCAAAGAGGATAGGGATGGGAATGCTAGATTGATGGAAAAACGGAATAGCGTAGACGAGTAAGCGAACGATCTGTAGGATTAGTACGAAAGCCAGTCGTGCCCCTTCTTGGCCGATTTGGTCGGAACCTTCGCTACCTCCTTGTGCAGGACAACCGCCTCGCCAGCACCTGCGAGCTGCGCCTTCATGGACCTCGCCGACGAAGGCGGAGCCGCGACGGGCCTGACGAGGGACTGCCTCCTCCACTCGTTGACCTTCGCGATCCTGGGATTCGCCGCTTCAGCGTCTTCAAGCGAGATCTCCTCAATCTTGTCGACCATGTCGGCTTGGTCGTGCGAGACTTCGAAGAGGGTCCCGAGTGAGTGGCGGCGGACGCGGGTGTCTCGGAGGAAAGGAGGGCGACTGCGCGAGGTCGAGGCGGAGTAGGAGCCGAGGGCATCAGTGGAGGAGCGACGAGGGCGAGGGCGAGCGGAGCCGACGGTGGCGCAAGAGACGGCGCGAGGAAGATGCTGGAGGGGGATGTCTTCGTCCGACTTGCTCGGCTGCTCGCGCTTGAGCAAGCCGCTCAGACTTGCGATACTCGCGCTACTTCGTCGCCTCACATCCTTCGTGCCAATGAGATGCAGATTCGAGTCGACGCTGCGACGCGCCTCGCGACGACGCTGCGCTTCGGCTTCTTCCCGCTGCCGGTCGACGTAGTAGGCGCGGGCTGCGTCGGTCGCGACTTTGTCGTTCGCCGAGCCTTGAATGCTATGGAACATCATCAGGGTCAGACACGTTTGGTCGTACCGAAGCGGAGCGACTCGATCGGCGACCTGCGCAGAACCAACGACTCACACCGACAGCCTCTTCTTGTGCCGCTCCTCTAGCTCGCCAAAGTCCATGATCTTCGGCCCGGACTCCCTTCCCTTCTCGCTCCGCCCCCTCGCCTCGACTGTCGGACTTGTCCTCCTCCTCTCGCCCACCACCATCCTCTCCGCAGCCTTCGCAAACTCCTGGTTCTGCCGCTTCTTGCTGAGGTAGGGGTCGAAGGTCGAGGGTGCTGAGAGGTCGATGAGGGTGTCGCGGCGGCCGATTTCGCCGGGTGTGCGGGGACGAGCGATGGAGAAAAGCGCGGGGAGCGGATGGGAGACGGGTTGGGCGAGGATGGCGGGCATCTTCACGGAAGCGCGTGAGCCCGAGCGTGGAGGAACAAGTACGGGAGTTGAGGAGGAGGTTTGAGGGCGAATGGAGGGCGAAGGAGGCGAGAGAGCGTAGAAGGTGTCGGGACGAGGGAGAGACGCGGATGAGCGGGAGCGTAGGGCAGCAACGGCCGCGAGCGGCACGTCATCGTCGTCTTGATCATCGTCACTGGCAGGACGCAAGGCGTTGAGCGAGGGAAGGGTTGGAGAGAGGAGCGAGACAGCTCGCGAGACGCGCTTGACCTCGGGCTTGGCGATGGCCACCTTGCGAAACGCGTGGTACGACTCCCAGTCTGCCGAAGACTGCCTCACAGGACTCGCTGAGTACTGGCCGGGCTGTATAGGCGAAGGCATCGGTCGGACCTGGACTGTCGAAGCGCCTCGAGCGAGAGTCGGCGGAAGTGGCGGAGAGGGCGTCGACGGCTTGATGTAAGCGACTGCAGGCGGCGAATAGCTCAGGTCGAGCTTGTGGAGGTAATCGATAGACGTCGACGACGTGTCCTTGGACGAGAGGAAAGTCGAGTTCGATCCGCTCGAGCGAATATTGAGCATGTCGATCGCCTCAGACGAGACTGTCCGCTCCTCGCTCGAGGTCATCGATATGTTATTCTGCGCCTCCCACTGCTGCAGCTCGGAGCGACTGCGGCGCTGCAGTTTCTTCGCCGCCTTTTCCTCCGTCGCCGTCTGCTCCTGCTTCCTCCGTTTTGCTTCGCCGTCTCGCTTGAAGATGCGTGAGAAGAGGGGCATAGTTCGCTGTTGGCGTGGCGAGAGTGAGACGGAAATTCATCATAGTGCGGAGAGTCGGTCAGTTCCCTCGTTTGCCTGCACACCGAGACGGAGTTCCCGTCGCCATAGGCTGAACCCTCTGCGTCCCATTCCACCTCAAGACGCTCTCAGCACGAAGAATCACGAACGCACGTAGGGACGAAAAGCGACTGGACTGAGCGCGGACCGAACGGAGGGATGGATGGGGAGGGATGGATGGACCTGCGGAACGAGGTGAGCAGCGCATTGGGAGCGCAAGGAATCGAGCAGTATGCACCAAGTCAGGCCGAGCTGGACCGTCCCGTCAAATTGTCCTTCCAGCCGCTATGCGAACCGCACGCCTCGATAGTGCGAGATGCGACTGCAGATGCCGAAGGGAGGGAGGTGGCGTACGCTGGGTCAAGCAGAGGTGCGCACGCCCGCTTGTTTCACTGGTCGTGTCGCACGAGGTTCAGAGGGCGGTCTTGGCGAGAGAAGGACGCCCGCCACGCCGTCGGACGAGAAGAACAGCGGTCTAAGCGGGTCGCGGGGCGGGAGGACGCGTTCGGCGAACGAGACGTGCGTACGCCGTGCTGGCAGGTTCGTACGCTCGCCCGTGTGATGTACCGTGTCTGCGCGCGGTACTGGACAGTTGGGCGTCGTTGGCGAGCTGTGAGGATCAGGAAAAGGAGACCCCCACATCGCGACCACCGCGGGAGCACTCGCATCTGCCTCGATCGACGATGGACGCCGCGAGCTGTCCTTTTCGACGTCGAGGGTGTGCCAGCACGCTCGCCGACGTCCCAGGATTCCTGTCTAGCCACACAAACGTGGTTGAACCTGCTCGTTTCGATTCAGGCCGGACATCCAGTTCTTCTTCCTGGCCTCCTCACTCCGATGGACCCGCTGAGGACTCGCCACAACGCTCGAGCACCCACTTTCGACGTCGTCGGGACGCGGCCGTTGTCGACCCCTGGCATCCCCGCACACTCGGCGTCGGGAGCGCTCTCATTTTCCCCTCGCCAAGGGGCGAGCGAGAGAAGCAGCGAATCGTCGGACCGACCTCGCCTAACCGCTCGTGTCGACGTTGGACACGTGCGAGAGTCGAGCAATCTCTCCGCACATATCGTGGAACGCGGGAGAGCAACGTCCTCCCGGTTTGAGAAGGCCAGCGTGATCTCGCAATTCACGCGCGAACGCACGCACTGCAAGAGATGGACAGAGCACACACTCGAGAGGAATGGCAGAGGTACAGAGGTGAGATGCGGGACGGACGAGCGGGAAGAGCGCGCCGGGCAGGAAGGGCGAGGTGCGGGAGCAAAGGTACAACAACGAGGAGCGAGGCAAGAGGCGAAGGCAATGCGAGGGAGATGCGGAAGGGCGAAGTGACGGAGAGCAGGAAACTAGGCGATGGCAATCGAGCGGTCGAGCGGCCGCAACCTCGTCCCCCTCCTCCTCACCGTTTCGCCGTCCTCGCCCGCCGGCAAGCTCCACACAACCACATTCCCATCGTCCCCACAGCTCGCCCACATTGCTCCATGCTTGCTCGTCGAGTTCCATCCGACTGCATTGACTGTCTTTGACCCGTGTCCGACGAGGACGTGCAGGAGCTGGCCTGTGTCGCGGTGGTAGACGTAGACTTTGCCGTCCCGCGAGCCCGAGAGGATGAAGTTCTCGGTCGAGCCGCCGAAACAGGGGCGCACGACGAAGTCGCCTTGATCGTGCCCTTCAAAGCGGCGCAGGATCGTGCCGTCCTCGAGCTTGAGGTAGAGGATCTCCTGCTCGGCGAGAGTGCTGGTCAGTACAGTCCACATAAGAGGGCTGGCGAAGTCAAGCCCACCTTCGGCGCGTGGCTGACGATGGCGTAGCGCGAGTCCCGAGTGACAGCGATCGACGACAATTCCTGTGGCTGGACGAGCTCGCTACGAATCCCGCAAGCCTGTCAGCAATCGTCAACAAGAGGGAAGAAAGGTCAACTCACTAGATCAACTGACTCTCACCACCCAGCTTCGCCCCTCCCATCGACAGCCTAAACACGCTAATCCTCTTCTCATGCCTGGCGCCCAAACTCAACTGTCCCTGCCCGTTCCCGTTCGCATTAGCAGGCGTCTGACTCCGACTTGGCAAGCGGCTCGGGACGAGATGAGGTTCTGTCGTGTCTGCTCGGCCGACGCAGATGAGCTTCGAGCCGTCTGGCGTGATGGCGAGGTCAAGGATGCGCGAGGGCGAGCGTCCGAGCTGGGCGACGACGTTGCCGGCCAGGTCCTGCGTTGACGGGTATGAGCTGCGCAGTATGGCAGGCGGGCAGACGAGGACGCACCCAGAAGAAAATCTTTGAATCCATGCCGCCCGAGACGAATCCTCGCCCGTCAGGCAACCAAGCGACAGCGCCGATCGTGTACTCGTGTCGGGCGAGAGTCGCAATGCAGGTACCAGTCTGCACGTTCAAGCTGTATGAGCAGTCATTCATGACAGGAAGAGCGAGGGCGCGCACCTCGGTGTTCCACATTTTGATCACGGATTCGGCGGTGGTGAGCAGGATTGAGTCGTCCGGCGACCATGCGAGGTAAGAGATTGGCTCGGCATGTTCTCGCAAGATCTTGTCGAGCGCGAAGCCGTTCTGCAGAGCGCGCCAGTTCGGGTCAGCCCAAGGTTGCCGACTTGAGTCGATGAGCAAACGCACTCTCGCGCTCCAGATGATTGCCGTCCTGTCCTTCCCCGCCGACGCAAGGTACTCGCCATTGTGGCTCCACTCGAGCCTCCATACCTCGTCCGTATGTTCTTGCAAGACGCGCGCCGGGACAGTCGGGAACGCGCGCGCGTCTCGCGGGTCTGCATCAACGAGGAGGGAGAAAGGTTCGGAGGGCGCAGGAAGGACGGCGTGATGGCGCTGTTGGTAAGCCTGCGCTTGGCCAAGCAGAGTTGCGAGCCGACGTTGCGGAAGCATTACGCTTGGCGAGATGCAGTCTGCACGAGGACGTCAGTTCACCACGTCTCGTTGGCGAGGATGAAGTCGAACGCACCTTGAAGGTGAGTGAGGAGCTGCTGTCGTGACGAGCTCGCCGCTCCGTCCCATCCCGCTCGTTGTCGCAAGTCATCCGGAGTCGAGCACATGATCAGGCTGCATGTCGTTCACTTAGCCGACGTTTACCACTCCCGACGCGCTGCGGGACGCACCTGGAAAGGAAATGCAGCCTGTTCGGGTCGAAGTTGAGCGGCGAAAGCTCGTTGCGCAAGACGGAGAGCGCCTTCTTCGTCTGCTTGAGCTCCATCGCCTCGAGGAACTTCTGCTGTCCGATCGCAAACTTGATGGGCTGCGAAGGCGGACCGGATGTCAGCACAGATGGGAAAGAAAGGAGGCAGTGCGACGCACCGTCAAGTCGACGGTCGGCTCAACCGGCAGCTGCGACAGTATCCGTTCCACAAGTTCCCAATTCCCGTCGAGCACGCCTTGGCGGAATTGCTGGATCGACGGGTCCTCGAGAGCAAAACCCGACTCTGCTTGGAGCGCCTCAGCCGTTGCACTGCAGATTCCACGACGTCAGAACCGCCTTGTACGGTCAAAGCGATGCGAGAACGGACGCACCTGTAGCCCATGTCTTGGAACGCCTGCAGAGCGAGCCGGACAAACTCGCGTCGATCGAGGTTGCTTCCCTCCCACAACGGGACGAACCCCTCTTCTCCCTCGTACTGCATCGCATCCAGTCCACCTGTGCCGTTCGTGACGCTCTTCGCGCTATTCGAGGAGGACGAAGTCGAGGCGAGACCGTTCGAGTGTCTGTTGCTGGCGAAAGCGGAGGGGATGAGAGCAGCATGGCCGTTCGAGGTAGACGCGACGGGGTGTGCGGGAGCGTTGGACTGAACCATGGAGGCAGAAGAAGATGCGGACGAGGACGAAGCGCTGGGAGGCGCAGAGCTTGCGTCGGGAAGACGAGCGCGAAGGGTTGCGTCGAGGGTCGAGTCGAGTCGGCGAATCTTGCGTTCCGGCTCGTGGTCCAGACTCTCCGGGAAGGCCAGAGGGTCGGGAGACGACGACGTGCGTCGCCTGTGGTGCGCCGTTGCTGCTGGTCTCTGTCGAGGAGAGAGCCGAGTGGGGCGAGGTCAGGGTGGGTCAAAGGGAGTGCACCCCGGCTCGTGCGAGAGTCGCTGGTGTCGCGGTAGACTGTGCTGGATGTGCTCGTCACAAGTCGAGTCTTCTGCACGGCGGGGCGCGGAGTAGGTAGCTCGGGAGGCACTTGAACTGATGAGAGGAGACGGGGAGAGGAGGGAGTGGTGGCGAGCGAGAAGCGCGGTCGTACGACGGTGTGCGCTGCTGGGTTGACTGCTCTAGATCTGGCTGAACTTGGGGTAACACTGGATCAGCTGCGCGGAGTGGGTGTCGAGCGTCAGCGGGTCCTCCTCATGGCGACGAGGCACGACACCACGACTTGCATCGTGTTTTCGAGTGTAGCAGCTTTCCAGGTCAGTAGAATGCTCTCTTGGCGGCCAGCGAAGCGATCCTGCCAAGTGCGACTTTCCCGCGCCTCCACCTCTCTCCTCGCAAACGAGTCAGGGGGTATACATCTGGGTCTATAAGCTCGTCTGTGCAGGTGTCTAAGCTGCAATAAAGAGAGAGAGAGAGAGAGAGAGAGAGAGAAAGAGTCGATATGTCAAGAAGAAGGCGCCGCCCCGCGCCTCTCACTCCGCCTTGAAGTCGCCCTCGAGGAACGCCTTGACCGCCCCTCCAACGCTCGTCACGTCGAGCAAGAACGTGTCGTGCCCGAACGGCTGGTTCAGCTCGTAGTACACGACGTGCGGGTTCCCATTCGCCTTGAGGCACTCGGCCAGTTCGCGCTGCTGCTCGATCGGGAAGAGCGTGTCGGACTGGACGCCCATGACGAGCGTCGGGTGCGCCTTGAGGCGCGCGAGACCCCGCGTGAGAGAGGGGAGGTAGGCGTGCGAAGAGGGCAGGGACGAGATGAACGGCTTGGGGTCCTTCTGCCGCTTCGCAGGAGGGTGATGGTACGAGTAGGGCGGATGGTCGGCGCAGAGTGCGTCGGACCGAGGTGCGCCCGTATTCCGCGCTCGTCTCCGCGCCTCGAGGTCATCGAGCGCCTCCTGGCTCATGTCGAACAGGTCCATCGCCTTCGAGATGTAGATGAGCGAGTTGGCGTCGTACTTGAGGCAAAACTGCTCGCCCTGGTGATCAAGGTACGTCTCGATGAGGAAGTCGGGGCAGAGCACGGGCGGCGAGGCGATGTGTGAAGGGTCGGGAGAGGCCGAGTGAGGCGAGAGGTCTCGTCGTCGCCGCCCAAAGCGCTGCTCCCACTCGGGTCCAGAGCGGTAGGTGATGGTGGCGATTTCTGCGGACCGCACGAGGTTAGCGGTCGGGCCCTGGGTGAGGAGCCGCATTGTCCGACTCACGCCGCGCCAGCTTCATGCCGGTATGAGGCGGCAAGTCGTCGTAGTAGAAGCCCCTTTTCCAGTTCGGGTCCGCCATCAAGACTGCACGCGCGTTGAACGTCAGCAAGCGCTCTTGGACGGAAGCAACGACGGCTCGACACACCACTGCGCTGAGCAAACCGCATCGCCATGCTTGCGGGACTACTCCGCGCCGTCCCGCTGATGCTGACGACCTTTCCCACCCTCTCCGGCTCGAGATACGCCGCCGCGATACTCTGCATCCCACCCATACTGCTCCCCACGCTCGCCGCCAGCTTGTCAACTCCCAGACTCGTCAAGAGCTCAAACTGGGCGCGGACCATGTCGAAGATGCTGACGATGGGGAAACGAGTCGCGTAGGGTTTGCCGTCCGACGGGTCGATGGAGGAGGGTCCGGTACTGCCATAGCAGCCGCCGAGGACGTTCGTGCAGATGACAAAGTACTTGTCCGTGTCGAGCGCCTTGCCCGGCCCGATGAACTTCTCCCACCAACCCTCTGCTGGATTCGCTGACGTCGAGTGAGCGTGCGACGAGGCCGAGAGTCCCGTGTGAAGCAAGACGGCGTTCGACTTGTCGGCGTTGAGTGTTCCCCACGTTTCGTAAGCCAGCGTGAACGAGGGAAGGTGTCCGCCGTAGTCGAGCGCGAACGGTCTCTGGTGGTGGTAGACCTGGTAGCCGGTGACGACGTTGGCGTACGCCGGTTCCGGACCTGGTGGGTCGTCGTCGTCTTCGGTTGCGGACTCGGCGGGAGAGGAAGGGCCGAGGGTGTTGTACGAGGCAGCGTAGGAGGAAGTGGAGGATGTGCGTTGCTGCTGCTGGCGCTTCGCTCGAAGTTTCGCGTTGCGAAGCTCGATTTGGTCGAGACACGGGAAGCTCATGGCGGGATTCGAGCCTCCCGGACGCCCAAAGGACGAGATGGGCGGCGAGGAAGTCCACTCCGAGGCAGAGGGAGCAGGAGGTCGACTTCTCGCCGCCGAGAGCGCCCTGCGACCGCTCGTTTTCACGAACGATCCAAACTTGTGCGATAGCCGCCCCTGCATGAGCACTTGGCGACAGGAGGCGCTGTGGGTGGTGCGAGAGAGGGAAACGCAAGCCAGCACGACATCGCTGCATTTGCCCGAAACGCATACGCTGACCTCAGCAAACAACCCGGCACTCGTCGAGACGTGCGCAGTCACACAGCAAAAGAACACTCTCCAGGACAGCGAGGGAATGGTGGGGAGACTTGCGCTATTCATTGGCAACAGGAGTTGGAGACAAGAAGGACCCAAAGCGAAGAGAGAGGTAAAGAAAGACCCAAGGATGCCCCGCCGCTCAGAACGCGAACCCGTTGCTCTTCTTCCTCCGCAACTTGAGCCCGTCCGCCGCCTCGTTGCCGACGCCCGACTTGACTTCGAGGTCGCGGATCCAACTCGCCTTCCTGCTGAGCCTGCCTTCCTCGCCGCCCGTAGCGCTCGTCAACGGCTTCAAGCTGCCCCCGCTGCGCAGAGACGGACTCGAGGGAGCCGAGAGGGGCGAGAGGGCCGGCTCGGCGGCGGGCGACTTGAGGGACTTGTTTGTCGCTCCTCGCAAGGTCGAAAACGAGGCGGTCCGGACGGCCGGGAGGCGCAGCTTGAGCTGGCCCGCTGTCGTCGGGTCTGCGTTTGCGCGGCGAGAGGCGATAGACGGTGGCTGTTTCGCGGACACGGGCACGAGGGGAGGGGACCGCGGACGAGAGAGCGAAGGCGAAGCGAGGGACAGGAGGTCGAGGGCGGGCTCGTTCGCGGGCGTCGCAGGAACGGGAGAACACGCGATCGACTCGGTGTACGACGAGGCGTCCGAGGTCCACAGCGAGGGAGTCGAGAGGACCGACGACGCCGCCGAGGACCACGACGACTCGCCGCCGTCCGAGTAGAGCGACTTGCGCGAGAGGGCAAAGTACGACGGGTCCGAGTAGTCGCCTGTGGGTCGCAGTCGCTCGCCCGACGGCGACGGTGCGCGGGATGCGGCGCAAGAGGGTGCCGGGGTCGCGGCAAAGACGAGGGCGCTGTGAGCGAGGTCGCGGAACTGCTCCTCGACCTCCTCGACGACCGACTGGCCGAGCGACGGCAGCGAGTCGAGGAGGTCATTGTCTGCGATGGCGGCGTGGCGGGCCTCAAACATGTCGGCGAGCGAGAGGTTGTGCAGGTCGAGCTCGGAGAGGGACCGCGCCTGCAAGTAGAAATCGGCGGGATCCGTGCGTCCGTGTGCCGTACTCGGCGAGCGTGCTGGCGAGAGTGCGCCCGAGGGAGAAGCCATCCTGAGGGTAGCCCGTGCGGAGGGTCGGAGAGGTGGCCGGATGTGCGATCGACAGGCAGGTGATTCCCTCGGGTTCCGGTAGTCTCCGCGTGTGGGATGGGAAAAGAGAGAGAAAGAGAGAGAGGCTTGCCAGCACAGCAGCCACCAGATCGACTGCGTCCAGCGAAACAGGGTTGGCTTCCCCTCCCCCTCCCCCTCCCCCAGGTTTCCCCCGTCCTGCGACCGCGGGACACGTCAGTGCGCCCCGCACGCGCGCGTCGGGCGTCGGCCGAAACACAAACGAAGCAAGAAAACAGGTCCAGCCCTTTTCCCAGCCCGTGCAAAAGTGCCCACCCTCTCCGTCAAACAGCGAGATGAGCAACCCTTGTGAGCCGAGAGCGGCTTCGAACCGTTGCGGGCTTGCGGCGAGAGACAGGGTCGGCGCTTTGTTGACTCTGGGTTGCACGCCTCTCGTGAGCATCTGGCCACCCTGTCGACGAGCGCAACGTTGCATGGGAGCAGAGGCGCGAGGGCGCTGTAACATAGGCGGTCATCAAGCGCACAGGCTTTGACTCGGTGTCGGACGACAACCCCCCGCGGCGTTCGAAGGGGCCTTCGACGGCAACGTGTATTGTCACAGCAAGGTGTCGAGAAAGTCTTGGCCTCGGGATGCAGGTTGAACGCCCGGCTTTGGTCGCAGAGGCGTTGTTGAGGAGGCAGACGCTCCTGATCGCCGAGCATTGCCAGAGAAGCGATCCTTGAGATCTGTGGGCCAGACAATCAGTATGCAACGGGATTAGAAACAGAGGAAAGTCCTCGCGCACCTCGGACAGCCTGCATATGCCGCGCCTCGTCCTGCATCTTCCGCAACTCCTCCAGGTCCTTCTCGTCCTCAACCTTCGCTCGTCCTCTGCCCAAACCTTGCAGCCGCACACCAGCCGGAGGAGCCATCCTGCCCTTACCGCCTATCCGCAAGTGGGCGAACGAGTAGTCTACGTCGGAGTCGTCTCCATCTGCGGCGGTCAAGTCGGGCTGAGGAGAGGTGAGCAGCTTTTCCCGCTGCTTGGCGACGAATGCGTCCAGTTCGGCCTTCTCTTCTGCTCTTCGTCGTTCTGTGCGGGGCCAGGTCGGCGGTTAGTAGTGTTCCAAGGCCTGCTCTTCGCAGAACCACAGGGAGATCCTCGCGAACTTACGTTCCTCCTCATCGACCTCTTCTTCCGCAAGCACCCTCTCCTTTCCCTCCCCTTCCCCGCCCCTCTCTCCCTTTTCCTCCTCATCCCACTCCTGATACCTCGCCGCATTCGTCCCCAACCTCCTCACCTCCGCCTCTTTCAGCGCCGCATCAACCGCCGCATGTTCCGCTGCTTGGTCAGGTGTCAAAGCGTGGGTGCGCTGGTACCGACGTGACGCGGCGCGGGCGTATTTGTCTTGTAGGACCATGTTGAGAGGGGAGGAGAGAAAGGAGGAGGGCAGAGTCGAGAGGTTGTGCCAGAGTCAGGGAAGAGGAGGGGTAGCGCGTCTGCTGAAGGGCCAGAAATATCAAGAATCAGCTCAAGACCCGTAGCAGCCCTCAGAATCGGCTCGCGCGCCGCCGTTTCCTCATCAGTTCGAGGCGGTCGAGCGGAGGGAGAGAGGCGCGCGACAGCCTCAGACGGGCGTGTGAGCCCACTTACCTGCTGTTTGGCAGTCCCGAGTACTGCTCACACAGTCGCAGGGTCGACAGAACGACGTGTGCGGGAAGAGTAGCGCGATGACGGCGGCCAGCTGGGTCTCGCTCTCAGCATCCACGCTCACTGCTCAGGCTGAATCTTTGGGACCGTTGCTCGTACGCTTGCGATGCACTCTGCGCTACCCACTTCGCTTCTCACTCTCGCTGCCGATCGTCCGCCTCCTGACGAGCGGATCACCTTCTCCTCCAGCACAGACTTGAGCAAGCTGTTCCCGCCACTCATACGAAACGCTCCGGGCAACGAGGTGTACAGGGACCGTAACCGATCGTATTTACGACGAGTTCGAGCAGCTGTACTGGATGCGTTCGGTGGACCACTACAAGCGGGACTGTTCGGTGTCCACCGGGCAGGCGAGACAGGCTGATACAGACGAAGTGCGAGCTGCGCTTGGTGCCATGCAGGCTTGAGAGCGGGTGCAGGCCGGGCTGCGCGAACTGGAGGATTGGCAGTGCGACTTGCGGATCCGAGCACAACGTCCGACAGGTGCGCTTGGGCATGCGAGTCTCGGGTGACAGAGAACAGATGTTGATGCGGCCTTGCTGCAGGCCTCGCAATGCTCCGGGAATTTCACTTCGAACGGTATCCTGTCTTCGATCCGGCCGACCGCCTGACTGCTCTCCCAAGCTTGCGCAGCCGGCGTCCGGCGTCCCAGGAGATTGTTCAGCTCGTCAAGACTACCGTGCTACAACCGATGGACGTCAGCCTTTGATGCTTACCCTCCGTTCACCACTTCCCGTCTCACGCTTGCCCCCCTGCCGGCCCTGAGCAGATCTTCCTGCCTCTGCAGGACTCTTTGACAGACAGTTCAGCTGCCGCAGAGTCCAGGTGGCTTGAGTTGAGCACCCTACGGGCGTTACCGCAGACGCAGGTCAGGATCCCAGGGGCAGCAGATGATAGGCTGGCGACGGCGGCACGGTCACGCGCAGGCTTGCGCAGCAGACGTACCGGGTAGATAGATGGATTGTGGCGCACTGTAACCCCGACGATCGTCGACGGACGTTCGAGCCACAGATTGCCAGGATGTGTGCGGAGTCTCGAGGGCGGGGAGGGCGAACCCTCTCCCTCTCGTAAAAGCACGAGGCTAGTTGGCAGATCGTACCTTTTGTAATACTTGACCGTGTATGCCATTCAGGCAGTCCTGCGAAACGATGACCTTTCTCGCCTTCGCGAACACCTCCTCGTCCCCGCTCGCTCATTCACAGCTCTTGCGGGGTCTTGCTGCCTGCGGAGGTGATCTGTCTCGAGATCTGCTATTGACTCGCGACCGGCGCACGTCGACTCCCCGCTCCTCGCTTCACGTCGACCCCACCTCCTGCCCTGAAACCAGTCCACCCGCTTCCCGACATACGGCGGGCAGCAGAGGGCGGAAGAACAGCTCGCACAATTGAGAGGCGGCCCTACGCTTGGCTCCGATGTCAGTAGTCCTCCCTTACGCCTTCCATCCTCCCTCGAACCCCTCCTCTTCGCCAATCATGTCAGGCTCGAGCATCGCGGGCAGCGCGGCGGGCGCGTCAAGCGGGTCAAGCAGCGCGGTAGGAAGCGTACCGAACTTGCCGAGCGGCAGTCTGGGAAGCACGCTCGAGGCTTTGAGGACGCTCGTGGGGAAGCGGATAACGGCGTGGACCTACTTGAAGAACGCGGGAGAAGGCAGGGTGTACTGGTTCAACGTGCGTTCACTGTCCCGTTCGTACACGAGTCGGCGAGGCAAAGCTGATTTCACCGTCGACAGACTGTCCTCCTCACCTCGGACGACCTGAAGAGCAGCTTTCCGAACGAAAGGATGCGAAACAGGTGCGTCGACCCTCTTCATGAACGAGAAGGTCTTCGAGCTGTCGCTGAAGCCCAACCCTCCGCAGAACAACCCGCTTCGCCGTCCTCGGCATGTCCCTTTCCTCCCTACTTGACATCTCGCCGGCGCACGACTTCCTCCGCGGCCTGCTATCGCTCGTACAGGAGTTTGACGCGATGCCGGAAGAGCGGTTCGGCGGGAGAGGGGTGAGCGCAGTGTCTTCAGCGGCTTCCCAGCCAGGCCTTCGATCGGGACTCCAGATGGCTGACCTTTCTCGGTTTACGCAGCAACAACAGAAGAGTCTCTTCAAGGTTGGCTCGAGGTCGCGAAGAGGCGGAGGGATGCCAGGCGGTGGAGGCGGCGGAGGAGCGGACTTTTCGATGGGTCTGCCTCAGGAGGGTGCAGAGGGGAGCTACCTGTACATGCCGAACATTGTACGTCAGTGTCTCCCCCCTGCGCGCGACCGACGGTCAGCGCGCGTTCAGCTGCGGCATAAGGGTCCAAGAGAAGCCTCTGTGTTGACGCGATGCTCTCTCCCTCGCAGCCCTTCGACCTCGACTACTTCCAAGTCCTCATCACGCTCTGCGAGCTTCTCGTCGAGACCTACTCCAAGATCTTCTCCTACCTCGGTCCAGCGGTACTCTCAGGCTCTTCTGCGGCAGCCGGCCTCTTTCCTCAACCGCCTGGGGTGAGAGGAAGCGTACTTGGCAGTGTGGGGGGCGGAACGGCGGGTATGGGCTTGAGTCAGGCTCTGACGGATGTCGTGTACAAGATCGATGCGCGGCTCAAGGTACGCTGGCGTCCACGCAGCGCGAGTTGTCGAACTCTGGCTGACACTCCCTCGACCTCGCAGAAAATTGTCTCGCTCCTCTCGCAAGAGTTCGACGGCATCGCTCGTGCTGCGATCAAGACTGAGCTGAACAGCCTGCTAGGTTGAGCGGCGCTCTCGGCTGGCTCATGTCTCTCAAGTTCCCTAGACAGCGCCCTCTACCCCCGCTTTCGTACCTTTTTGTTGCTTGTATACTTCGTTCCGTCGCAATTGCATTGGTGCAGCACGCTTCGTCTCGCCAGGCGAAGTCGGCCTGGCGCAACTCCTTCCCTCCTCCTCGTCCTCCTCCTTCCTCACCAGTGCCGCGCTCGCACACCACCAAGCTGCCTCCTCGCTCGCTCATTCACTCGCTCGGCTTTCACAGAATGGCTACAAGCTCGTCCGTACCCTCACGAAGACGTGGCGCCTTCATCGTCTTCGAGGGACTCGATCGCGCCGGCAAGTCGACCCAAGTGCAGCGGCTGGTTGATGCGCTCAACTCGCGGGGCGTGCAGACGACGGGCGCGAGGTTTCCAGGTGCGTGCGATCCCTCTCAGGCTCGTGACGTTGAGTGAGTACGTCGCGGCACGCGAGAGAGCGAGGAGGAGGAGATGGAGAGCGGAATGAACTGGAGGTTCCAGCTACCTGAATGCTTGGGCAGAGACTCTTCAGAACAAGCAGGTGACTCGGGCGAGCAGCGCTGATTGTCCCTGCTCCTCTCCCACAACTCCCTTCGCGGACTCGCTTCAAACGCCTCTTCCGCTCTCGCCTGCAGACCGAACACTGTCGACTGGCAAGATGATCGACTCGTACCTCTCACAAAAGGCCGACCTGGACGATCGAGCAATTCATCTGTTGTTCTCGGCGAATCGTTGGGAGCGAGCGTGCGTCTCATTTCCTCCGCCACCGTAGTCCTCGGGCTTGTCAGAAGCCAGATCTTGGCTGACGTCTACTGCTCACAGGGCCCAAATCCTGGAAGACTTGCGGAACGGCGTGACCGTCGTCTGCGACCGCTACGCTTTCTCAGGAATCGCTTTCTCAGCCATCAAGGTGCGCTCAGCCGTCCATTCCTTCGTCGCGGCCTCTGACGAAGATAGTGATCCACTAATGAGCAGGGCCTGTCCTGGAATTGGTGCCGAGCTCCCGACGTCGGCCTTCCTCGACCCGACCTCGTCCTCTTCCTCCGCGTCTCGCCTCAAGTCGCCCACCAACGAGGAGGTTTCGGCCATGAACGATACGAGACGTCGGAAGTGCAGGAAAAGGTCGAGAAGGCGTTCAAGAGGCTCGGTCAGAGCGTAGGAGGGCAAGTGTGGACCGAGATTGACGCGGACAAGGGGGTCGACGAGGTGCATGAGGAAATCGTGCGGCGGGTAGAGCGGGCGCTGGAGAGCGAAACGCTAGACGGCGAGGTAAAGAAGCTGTGGGAGGATGCGCTTGGCGACGAAGAGGATGGACAGTAGCTGTCTATTCGTTCGCACAGTCCGCAATGCATCGACTGCTTTCGCAACGACTGGGCGCTTCGAGAGGCACCAAGCGCATCCATCACAACAAGTGTCTGTGCACAATGGTCTACCGCGCCTCGGCATAGTAACGTCTTGCCTCCTCGAGCGCCAATGTCTCTACCGAAAACCACGCATTCTCAACCTCCATCCAGACAGCCGCACGCTTCTTCGAGTCAATACGCTTGATCTGCATGTCAAATGCAGCCGAGATGGGTCGGTGGTCGGAGACGTTGACCTCGTACCGCTTGTAGTGGAGCGGCGTAACCTTGTCCCGGTCGGAGCGGTATAGGATCCGGTCGCACCAGGCGGGGATCCGTCGCTTTGACGACGAGTCGTACAAGTCGGTGCCAGGGTCGTACCTGCGAGCAGGACGCGTTGGGAAGTGTCTTTAGGAGAATCGATGCGCCAACGCACTTGTATGTGGGTGGAAAGGTGATGGGAGGCTCCTTGAAAGACCGCAAGCGAAAGGCTTGGTTCGTCGCCAGATTCTTGAGCAGTTGGTCGTGCTCGAGGAGACTCTCGAAGTTCCCGCTCGCTACAGCCGAGACGACGTTATCTCGCCGAGCATCGATCTGGGAGAAAGGGAGGTGTAAGCATGTAAGGAACGGCGAGAAGGCGGATGGAGGCGTACTCGGTAGTTCAGGTCGCCGCTGGAAGGGATGGACGTCAGCTAACGGTGTTCGTGGGACCCGCCGTAGGGATGGATGCACCTCAAAATCGCCAGCTCATGATCAAAGACCGTCGTACCGGTGCTGCCGGGCGCGTATGCGCCGGGCGAGGACGACCCGAGTTCAGAGAAGGAGGACTTGTCCTCGAGGATGTCAACGAGGTCGCGGTCACGTTGGCGCTTGTGCGTCTGGCCTGCGGCGAGATGGCAGTTGATGAAGCACACGGACGAGTCGTCGATGACGAAGCCTGCGGAGAAGGCTTGTTAGCCAAGCATGAGGGATGGGGCAACGCGACTCACGGGAGAGAATAGCGCCCTTGTTGCCGTAGCGGCCGCCCATGCCGGTCTTGACCGTTACCAGCGCGACGTCGCGAAGTCGAGCGGCTTCGCTCGACTTGACGAAGATGCAGCTGAAGAGCTATGGTACCGTAGGTGGTTAGGAAGTCTGGAGTAGGCAGCGCACTTAGACGACGCACTCCGATCATGTCGCCGACGTGGACGACCGTGTACGGCGTCTCCGCCGGCATGTTGAGGCGGACGGCTTGAACGAGCTTGTCGTGCCAGATTCGGTAAGCTGAGCTAATGCTGTCCGACATCTTGCCGTCCATTGCTTTCTTCTTGCCAAGAAGCATCGATTCTAGGACGACGAGTCTTCAGTAGGCCAGCCCGCTGAAGCATAGAAGGAGCTCGGTCTCACTGGCTGTCAACTTCTTGTCCTCAAGGTTGATCTGCGCATCCGCAAGCATCAGCGAGATACAGTTAAACAGTCTCAGCGACAACGCACCATCTCCTGGAAGCCGAAAGAGATGATGTCGGGACTGTCGACGCTCGTCAGGACGTTCCGCAAGAACTCAAGATTGTCGACGGAGCCGTGCAGGTCGTTCGGCCGCGAAGCGTCGACGTTCCATGAAACCGAGAGCGATCTGATTGTGCGGAAGATACAATAGTCGGTTTGGCGGAGGCTCAGTTCGGCGTCTGGGCATGCGGAAGTCAGTCAGGTCTCGTCTCGGGTTTCCCGAGATGGACTTACCGATCCAGTCTTCGCGAAGGAAACCGTCCCATAGGCAGACCATGTCGCTTGATGCGCTCGCAACTTGCAGCGAGCCGTCCTGCGAGGTCCGGTCGTCAGCGATTCCTCGCGGTCGGACCAACGAAACAGTCCGCACATGCCAAAGCGACGACGGGTCAACGATGAGTCGCGTGACCGGATCTTTGCTGGCCTTCCAGGACTTGACGACGACCCACGTATGCGACGCGACGTCGTAGACGTTGATGTGCCCGCTGCGGAAGCCCGCCCAAAGGTACTTACGGACGCCTGTGAGGGCGGTTACACCGTATGGCGATATCCGCTGGACCTTGATACAAGCGTAGGAGTCCCGTTCCCAGACTGACACGATGCCGTTGTCGTGAGCGAGATAGACGAGGTGGTTTTGCTCCGGGATGATGGCATGCGAGGTGACGGCGCCGATCAAGCCGGCGGATTCGGGCGTGACGAGCGGCCGCGAGAGGGCGGAGAACGAGCCCTTCATGCCGGCAGGGTCAAAGACTCGGATCTGAGGACTGCGCATCGCGACTGCCGGCGCTCCCGCCTTCGTAACCGGGCCTGAGGATGTCCACAGCTCGTCGCCGACGAGCGCGACGAAGTTTTGCTTGTCCGGTACGCGGTGCTGCGTCGGTACTGCCGACAGCGACGCGGCGCGTCCGTCGTTCCCGGGACTCTCGCCCCAAAGAAGGACCTTGCCCGCCTCGTCGACGCTCACCATCGCGCGACCAAGCCTGTAAATGCCGACGACCGGACCTGTATGGGCGTTCGTGCGAGATCCAGAAACGACCATCCGTTCCAAGTCGATCTCCCAGATCGCCCCTTCCTTCGTCCCCGCCCAGACGTAACGACCTCCGTCTTCTGGTCGTGCTGCATCCGCAGAGCGCCACTCGAGCGAGACAAACTTTTGCGGGTCGTCAGCAACCTCGAGCGAGTCTGCCGCAACCTTCGTCTCTGACGGCCGCCAAAGGTGGATGCGGTGATGAGCCGTCACGACCTTCTCGCTGCGCACCGTCCACGCCGAGAAGGCGTTTGTGGCGTGGACGTGCCGGCGCTGCCGCAGGACCGGCGGCCTACGGTTGGCAAAGGTCGCGTCCGGGTACTCCTGCGCCCGAGCAGCCTCGTCATCCTCGTCTTCCGAGGACCCGGCGTCTTCGGCGCCCCGGACATGCGGTCGCACAGGAGGGCGGTCACCGGCGGCCGCAGAACGGGTCGGAGGAGGCGGAGGAATATAGGGAGTGGTGGAAGGTAGGGTGGTCGCAGGTACAGTTGGTGACGAGTTTGGCGCGGCAATGGTTGACGATGATCGTGGAGGTAAAAAAGGGAGTGTCGTATTGCGTGAAGGCAGCGGCGGTGCGAGAGGCGATGCGAGACGTGGAGGAAGGGATGGCGCAGCGGGCGATGGGGTTGAGCCGTCAGAGAGCGACTTCGAGGGAGAGCGTGTGAAGGTGGACGGCGGAACGGGGATTGAACTTGATGCTACTGAGAGAATTTCGGTAGAGGACGCCGTTGGGGAGCGACTAGGGAGACGTGGCGGATCACTCGGTCGTTGCCCGACAATTTTGGGTCTCGGTGGAATCACAGGTGGCGGAGATCGTGACGCCTCCGCCTCGTCTTCTGACGAGCTATGGTAGACAGAGCCTTCCGACGATGAGTCGCCTTCGGGATCTCCCGCGCCCGCGTGAACTGCCAACGGCTCGGGCGAAGACCGCATTGGGCGAGCAGGCGGATCCTCGAACCGCCGGTTCTCCCCGACGAGCTGATGGGCGTCATTGGGCGCTGGCGAGTTGGCTGAGGCGGGGGAAGTCGATCGCGGAGAGGGGGAGCTGAAGCGCGCCGCCAAATCACGCACCGAACCATTGGGCGAAGGTGCAAGAGATGGTCGGGGCGATAAGATCTGAGGCTGAAGGCTGTTCAAGTTCGGCGTCTGCGTGTCCTTCAGTGACGGCGTCGTGGCGGCAGCGCTACTGGGTGATTGATGGTTTGGCGGAGGTGGGGCAGGCCGACGAGCAGAGTCTGCTCGGATGATGCCGATCTTCGGCAGCGCGGGAGTCGACGTTGCCGTCTCGTGCGAGAGGACAGCAGGCCGTGCTGGCTGAGGGGGAGGAATTGGTTGCGCGTCGGGCAATTCGCAAGCAACTTGGGAAGGAAGAACGGGTGCAGGCGGCGCAAGGACGGGCGACCCGGCGGCCGCGAGCGGCATTCCGTGGACAGAAAGGGAACGCGTAACCGTTGGTGGCTTCGGCTGACGTGCTGGCGCAGCCTTGACTGCAGCTTGAAGCGGAGAAGGTGCATCCTCCCACAAAGGAACGGCCTCGGACGGTTTTCGAGACGATTCCACCGGCTCCTCGCTCTGGTCAACCTTCCCCTCTGATGCCGCGACGCCCAACGCGGTACTCGCCCCGCCTGCATCCGTCCGCAGCTTCGGCCTAGGAGAGGACGAAAGCGGCGCCGAGGTTGTTGAGGTGGAAAGCTGCTCGAACCGGGCTCGCAGGGATGTGACGGATGCTGGCACGCCGCCTTCCGCTTCAGACACTGCAATGCAAGGTTCGCGGTAGGTCAGCAAGTCCCAGTGGTGGCAGGAAACCCATCCTCTCGGTAGTTACGATGAGGAGACCTACTCGTGTTCACTGCCTCCCAGCACCAGCGTGGAGCGTGTACTCAATTAATAGCTATGCAACCAGCTACAAGCCAAGCGAAAGAGGGCAAGTGCGGGCAAGCGAGTGAAGGAACAAGGGGAGACGTCAAAGAGCGTAGCAAGAGGCGGTGCACAACGGGACGAGGTGTTCGCAAGCATGGGCGAGCTTGCGGAGGTGGAGGTGGACTCAAGAGCAATCACTGAGGAGCGAGAGCGGTGAGCGCGTGCAATGACGGCGACCACAGCGGAGGTGAAGATTACAGCGGGGTAGTTTTGCGATTTCCTGAGGGCATCCTACTGTATATCGCGACAGACAGACCGTGTACAGCGACCAGCTCAGTGACCGTGAGGGTCCTCGCCTTTTTGCTCGGGCGGCACCGTAATCTGCAAGGCGGAACGAGGGTCAGTCTCCTTGACCGACGTAGTGGCGCAAACACGGCTACGCACCCGATCGTCAATGCGCAGCAACGCCGTGCACGCCTCGAGCGCACTCTTCAAGCTCTTGACCTTGCTGACCATGGGTTCGAGCACGCCAGCCTTGACATTGTCCCGCACCTCGCCCTTCATCAAGTCGAGTCCGTAGTGTCGCAAGCCTCGGCGAGGGTCTCCGACGGGCGCTGATTGCGCGGCGTTGTGGTAAGCCCGGAGCTTGGCGACGAGCTCGGTGCTGTCCTTGGCGGCGTTGACGGCGAGGGTCTTGGGGATGACGAGGAGGGCGGCCGCGAATTCTGCGATCGCAAGCTGTTCGCGAGAGCCCTGTGTGGGAAAAAAAAACGTAAGCTAAGCTGCAACTTACAAGGCGAGGAGGAAGGAGGTGAACGTACGAGAGTCGTCGCAAAGTTCTCGAGGTAGATGCTGAGGGCCGTCTCGACCGCACCGCCGCCGGGGACGACACTGCCGCTCTCCAGTGTTCGCTTGATCGCGCAGAGCGAGTCGTGCAGAGCGCGCTCCATCTCATCGAGCAGGTAGTCTGTACTCGAAGGGATGCATCAGTCTCCGTACTTCCTCGAAGCTCGCACGACGACGAAACGAATTTCGAACGCACCGTTCGCGCCACGTAGGATAACGGAACTCGAGCTGACGACTTTGGTGCCCTTGACGAGGATAAGCTCGTCGTCGCTGATCCGCTCTTGCACGACCTCCTCCGCCTGACCAAGGTAGCTTGCCTCGAACGTCTCCTCTCCCTCGAGATTCGCCAAGCTGCTGACCATCGTTGCTCCGGTCGCCTTGGCGATTCGGCGGAGGTCGTCCTTCTTGCACCGCCGGACAGCCATGGCACCCGCCTCGACGAACTCCTTCAAGCACAAGTCGTCGATACCCTTCGTCGTCAGGATGACGTTGGCGCCCGAAGCGAGGATCTTGCGGACGCGCTCGAGCGTGATCTCGTACTCCCTGTCGATCATGCAAGCGTTAGCAAGGAACGCCGCAACTCTAGGCGAGCGCTCAGCGCACCTCTTGCGGATCGCCTCGAGCTGTTCGGGGTCGTCGATCGTGATGTGAACGCCAAGGTGCATGCGGGTCTTCTGCAGGTTCATGTCGAGGCAAGCAATCTTTGCGCCGGTGACGCGGGTCTTCATCGCTGTTGCAGCAGACTCGGTCAGCACCATTTCGCCTGACACTTCGGCAGTTCCCCGAGTTCACCTTGGGAAGCGACAGTGCAGTTGAGCGCGTATCCCTTGACGTAGATGGACTCAGTTGCGCTCTTGCCGTGAGCCTTCAAGACGTTGACAGCCTTGACGGGGTATTTGACGTCGCCGCGGGCGTTGATCGTCTTGACGGCGAGCATGGCGTCAACAGCGAGGTTGGCGAAGAAGGTGTCGTCTCTACGGTATGCAGAACAGTCAGGGAGGAGTCGACCACCACGAGAGCTGGCCGCAACGCACGCCCCAATGATCTTGCTCGACATGCTCGTCTTGGCAATGTTGATCAAGCACTCCTTGCCGAGCTGGTCGACCTTGACGCTGAGCTGCTCAGTCAAGTATCGCACGGCCTCTTTGCAAGCGAGACGGTAGCCGGTGATGACTGTAGTCGGGTGGATCTTGTTCTTGACGAGGTCGTTGGCGCGACGGAGGAGCTCAGCAGCGACAATGACAACAGACGTGGTGCCGTCTCCGACCTCCTTGTCCTGCTGCTGAGCGAGCTCGACGAGGATGCGGCCGGCGGGGTGCTCGACCTCGATGAGCTGAAGGATGGTTGCGCCGTCGTTCGAGATGGTTACGTCCTTTTCCGTCCAAGCCGTCAGTACTTGCGATGCAAGGAACTTCCAGGCGCAGAAGTCGAAGAGGGGGGGCGTGGGTGAACGAGTCGAAGATAGCGGGAGGCGATGAACGTGACAGCAGCGACTCACTCCAATGTCGTCCACAAGCATCTTGTCCAGCCCGTGCGGCCCCAGACTCGTGCGAACAATGTTGGCGATGGCGACGGCGGCCTGGACGTTCTGCTCGCGAACCTCGGCACCGCTGACCCGATCGCCTGTGCCCAAGAGCCCGCTGGACTGCCTCGGATCCCGCGCAAACATCAAGCTGGACGCCATCTGTGTGTGAAGAGAGGGGAGAGGTTGGCGAGATGAGGAGGATCTGGCGCGTCGACGAGGGGACGGCTGGAGGTGCGGCCGCTTCGAGTGGACTGGTAGAAAGTCTCCTGAGCACTCTAGGGCGTGTCCAAGCAGTCACAAGCCGTGCGAGTCGCAGATGAGGAGCGGTTCACTTCCAACCTTGCTCCCCTCCCCTCGACCATGCACAACCTCCCTGCTTACGCGACCAATGACCGTCAGGAGCTACTTTACGTGCTGCAGAAGGGGATAGAGGTGCTCGTCAGCCAAGACGACCCGTCCAGCGACAGCACGGGTCCGTCAAACCGCTCGCTCCTTGCTTGCTCTCGCCGACTTGCTTTGCTCGCTCGCTCTCAGGTCGAACAATATGGCTCGGGGCGCAAGTGCTCAGCGTCTATCTGCATCACACCCTCGGTCACGCTCGGCGAGGATGGAGGGCTAACGCAGGATTGACCATGCCAAGGTCAAGAAGCTGGTCGAGGAGGAAGGAACGCTGCACTGGGAGAACGAGGAGGATTGGGAAGGAGTCGAGTTGTGGAAGCTCAAGCTGTCGCGGGCGGCATCAGGGAGAGAACGGAGAAGGTGGTTGGAGGAGCAGGACAACGGTCGGGTGTAGCGCAGGCATCTGGCGGACCGTAATATGCGAGAATGCTGTTTCTACATGAATGCACGATGCTCATGAATGCACTGGTACGACTTGAGGAGAGGAGGAAGACATGCGAACAGTGTGTATGCTAGGAACAATGCTGGGCTTTATGCGTACAAGAACGAACGAATGCAACGGGAGGGGAAGGCGAACAGATAAAGTGCGAGCTTCAGCCGCGGCGGACGGCCTCTCTTGCCTTGGCCTTCTCGGCAGAGATGAGCTTCTCGAGCTCCTTGACGACTAGCGACATCGACGGCCGCTGAGCGGGGTCTTGCTCCCACATCGTTGTCATAAGGTCGACAATCTCGCTGCCCCACTGGCGACGGAGGGGACCGGCAGGAGGGCGGATCTGCTTGGCACCGACGTCGTGGTAGATAGCCTGCGCGAGAGGAGAACACCGGTTAGCACACAGTCAGGCGGCGCTCACGGGAAAGACTGCACGCACGTGCTCGTTCTGTCCTTCGAATGGGTAGCGCTTGACGGCTTGATGCCACTGCAGGACCTCCCAGAATACGAGGCCAGCCGAGTAGACGTCGACCTTCTCGTTGTAACGCGGATGCGCGCTCCACAGTTCAGGCGCCTGCCAGTTGACCGTGCCGACGAGCGAGCGGATCATCGACTTAGTCGACGTCTTGATACGCGCGAGGCCAAAGTCGGCGATCTTGGCGACGCCGTCGTGCGTGATCAGCACGTTGGACGACTTGATGTCGCGGTGAATGATGGTCGGCTTGCGGAGATGAAGGTACTCGATGCCGCGAGAGAGACCTAGGAGAATCTCGAGTATCGAGGTGAAGGGCGGAGGATCGGTCTTGCGGATGTAGTCGAAGAGGTCGCCGTTTGCGCAGAGCTCGGTGATGATCATCACGGGGATGGGTGACGGCTGCTTTGGAATTGAGACGCCGATGAACTGGACGATGTTCGTGTGGCGGAGGTCGCGCAAGAGGCCGAGTTCCTTGATGTCCATGTCGGTCAGGTGGCCGCGGATGTCGCAGATGGCGATAGTGCGGTTGCGAAACTTGCCCTTGTAGACGTCCTGGGAGCGGTAGGAATGTTGGCGAGATGAGACGGAAGATGAAGGCAGGGCTAACGCACCTTGAACCCGCCGCTGCCAATTCGCTCGAGCCTGGTTAGCTTGTCCGGCTGGATCTCCTTATCCTGCAGCTGGAGACTCTCGAGGTCGAGCGTGTTGACGTCCTCCTGATGCTCGTGCTCTTTCGAGTGTTCGGGCGTCTGAGGCTTCTCGGGACTGGCGGAGTGGTCAGGACGCATCAGGAGCGGCGTCTTCGCGCCCGAAGTGCGGTTCGAGGCGTGACCGACAGCATTCAGCGCTTGCGTCTTCGTCTCGCCGCGTGCCGTCTCGGTTGACGCGTTCGAGACCGTCGAGCCAGTCGATAAGACCGAAGCTGGCGAAGATGCGTCAAAGTCCTTGTCACGCTGTCGACACCGGGCGAAGTCAGCAGGAAACATGAAAGGAAGGGAAAGAGACTCCGCACCCATTCAAGCAGAGCCTTGATTAGCTGAGGCTTTGTACCATCCTTGTCGAGCTCGCGCTCCTCGCACAGGCGGACAAGGTCATCCTTGCGGTAGCGGTTGAGCGTGGTCGAGGTAGCCGTCGCAAGGTCGATCTCGTCCTCATCTGTGGGCAGGGGGAATGAGCAGACGGAGTAGAGAGATGTTCAAGCCACAACGAACCTTGCTCCTCATCGTCCGCATCCTCGTAGTCCTCGTCACCGTGCGCCTCGTCGTCCGAGTCGCCCGACATCCGCTCATCCTCGCCGTCGCGACCAGCTGGCTGGCGCTTTTTACCGCGGCGAAGGCGGACAACCTTGCCGTCACGCCTGTTGCGCCCATGCTGGCGGAGATGGCTTGTCATGTGCATCGAAGTGGCATCGTCGTCGCTGTCGGCGCCGGCAAGCTGAGTCCGCGAACCTTCGCGCTCCGTCTCGCCACCGCTCTCCTCGTCCGCGTCCGACGGCGGAGTTTCGACCTGCTTGGCGGTGCGAGCGGACCGACGACGACCGACGGGGTCACGCTTACTGCCCGAGCGCTTGCGACGTTGCTGCGCATTCGAGCCGGCGCCGGTCTCGTCAGCCTCGTCGGACTCCTCCACGCCTTCGGAGCCCGAGTCGGACCCGAGGACGATGTCGGCGTCCCCATCGTGCATCTCCTCATCTTCGTCGTTCGCACGACCCTTGCCCTTGTCGACCTTTACGATGCGGGCCACAGCTTTGCGCTTGGCGAGGCGGAGGGGACGAGGAGAAAGAGCGGCGGGAGCGGGAGCGTCGAGGGAATTGCGCGTCGAGCGGGACTGCGGCGGGTGAGGCGGCTGGGATTGTTGGCCACGTGTACGGTGTGCGACGGGAGAGGTGAAAACGTCGTGGTTGATGTTGACCTGCAGGCCATTGAGCAGGCGACTTTTCGCGGCGGCGGTGGCAGTCGAACCGGAATCCGAAGGTCCTGCGGCGACGCGGAAGGACGGAGGGACTGCGTGAGTCATGTCGGACCTTGTCCGGACGTGTCGGCGCGGGACAGGAGGCGGAGGCATCTCGACCTCGCTAGCGCGCCTGGTCATGCGAGTCGAAACTGCGGCCTGCTCAGGTTCAGCTTGAGGTGCAACCTCGTCTTCCTCGACCTCCGTGTCGGCGGCGACGTCTTCCTCCGACTCCTCGCTGACCGCCTCGTCCGACGGTGGTGGCGTCGGCCCCTGCTGACGAGCGCTGCTGCGACGCTTGACGAGCTTCTTCCGCACGACCGGCTTGGCCTCGACGCCGCCAACCAACAGGACCTTGCTCGAGCTTCGGCGTCGTGGAAGCTGCGAAGCTTCGGGGCTGCTTTCGTGCGAGGTCTTCGGTAAGGGCGAGTCGGCTTCGTCCTCTGCGTCATCCGACAAGTTCTCAGAACGACGAGCGGCGACGATCGCGCGAATGTACTCCTCCTTGAGGCGTGGTGGGGCGGCAGAAGACGTCGATGTGGAAGAGAGGCGGGAGAAGAGCTGGGAAAGATCGGCAACGCGAAGCGTACGGAGCTGGTCGGCGGTCCAATTGTGCAGCATCGCGTCTTCATCTGCGGTGTACCGTCAGTGGCTGAAGCCTAAGAGGCTTCGATTCGTGACGCACCGTCATCGTCCGAAGCGCGACCGCCTCCCGCTTCTTCCTCCCAAGCGGCGGCTTCCTCATCACCGTCCTCGTTCGCTGCCTCCTCCGTATCACTAATGGCTTCAAGAGCCGTCCGAGAGTTGCTCCGCAGCCGACTTCGAGGCGCATCGTCAACGACCATCTCCTCATCCTCCTCCGCCTCGACGATGCTACGGCTTCGTCGCCGAGTCGTCCGCGAGTGCTCGCCGGTGGAAGCGGGAGCAACAGACCCCCCACTAGTCCGCCTCGTCACCCTCGCAGCTTGCGCCGGAACAGACCCATCTCGCCTGCAACGGAGTGGAGGCATCGCAGCGTCCTCCTCGGCGCGGCGCTCCTTGCCCTTCCCCTTACCCGAACCGTTCGTCGCCGTGAAGTAGGACCGTTCGACAGAGTGGTTGACCGGCAACGGACTGAGCGGGTGTTGAGTGCGGCCCGTCCTGGTCGTGCGGGGTTGTTGAGTGATCCCCGAGTCCTCCTTGCCGCCCCGCGGACCGCCAGCCCTCGGATCTGCCGCACGAGTACGCTGCGAACCTTCTGCGTGTCCTCGCCTCTGCGGAAGAGAGCTCCGTCTCGTCGCCATGGCGCCTCGCGAGCTGCCAGACGGTGCAGAAGTCCTCCGAGAGCGGTCGACGGCAGCGCCCCCTCTCGCGCTCGATTCGGCTCGCCCGTGCTCCATCTGGTCCTCCCAGTCCGAGTCGGTGTCGTTGGCGTCGTCGTGGTCGACCCTGTCCGGGTTGAACGGTCGTGCTGTGCGCATGGACGAGCCAACCTTTTGCCGCTTCCTGCTCCTCAGCACAGGCATGCGGGCCGGCGAGGCGTGCACGGCGAGTCTGGGACGTTTGCTGGCCATCTATTGAGCGGCTGCAACCATGGATCGGCGGCGAGTTGAGCTAGCAGTCGAGTCGAGGCGCTGAACAAGGGGATTTCCGGGGGTGGAGTGGTCAGAGAGTCGAGTCGGTGGCGGGGGTCGGCCGTGTGTGTGTAGACTTGTAATCAAACAAGCTAGAACCAGCAGCGAATTGTGTGGGCGGAGGGAGCGAGTGAGAGCCGGTGGAGAGTGACTCCCACATAATCGTGCCATTACTCGCCAATTGTAATCAAGCTCATTACCCGAGGTAGACCTTCTCTCAACACGGCGTCAAGCATTGCAGCCAAACAAAGATGTGAGGGAAGCGACTAGGACTACACAGGGCTGTCGGAGAAACAGGGAGAGGGGGATATGACCAGCGACCGACTAACGTTCCGTCGTCTAGGCAACACTCGCGACGATGCTCTCGGCCTTGTTGAGCGCGGCGACCTGTGCACGAAGAGAACTATCAGCGCACCACCCGGCGAGGCAAGAAGAGAACGAGGACACACCATCTTGACACACTCCTTCCTTCGCTGGACGACGCTGTCCGACTCCTTGAGCATCTCCTCGATCATCTCGGTCTTGTACAGCTCCGACAACAACTCGCGCTGCATCGAGTCTCGCGCGTGGAAGACGAGATTGAGCATTATGGCTGCGAGCACGGAAGCGTGTCAGCTTGCGGGAACGGAGCAACCGTGCGCGTGCACTCACCCTTGGGCACCATGTCGATGAGGGTGCGCTTCGACAAGGCAAAGTAGCTCGAGATGAGGAGCTTGATGACCTCGGTCTCCATCTGCTCGCGCTCCGAGAGGGTGCCGGTCGCCCTCAACGCTGGAGGCGGCGCGTCCATCGCCGCCGCGCCCTTCTTCTGAGCAATGGCCTGGTTCTTCCTCCCGCCGGGCCAGAACGAGCCGAAGAAGCCCTCCTCTTTCTGCTTTAGGTCGACGTCGAGGTCCTTGCCGTTGTTGAGCGCGCCGGGCGCGAGCTTGCCCGTCTTGGGGTCGATGGCCTGGCCGGCGTTTTGCGGTTTGTTCTGGTTCATTCGCTCCGACACAATCGCCATGGCCTTGTGGCCCGAGATAAAGTCGGGGTGGCCCGTGTTGATGTAGCTCGACTCCATCGCGACAAGATCCTGAACGAGCTTGTTGGTCGGGACCATGCGCTTGCGGAAAAAGTTCTGAACCGTGCCGTAGAAGCGGTCGCGCAGGCCTGGATACCGCTTGAACGCCGTGTTCTTGTTGAGCAGCTGCGCGAGTATCCGCATGAGCTCGTCGTAGACGAGGCTCGCGCACTTGAGCGACGGCTCCTCGATACGCTTGATCTGCTGCTTGATGATGACCTCGAACGCGGTGGTGCCGACGAAGAGGGCAGGCGATGAGCCGGACGAGTTGTACAGGATCGTGCGGATGTCGGCATCCTTTACGTGGTCGAAGGGGTCGAGCGACTTGACGCCATTCGAGAAGAGCTCGTGGAAGACGAAGGAGACACGGGCACCGCCGGAGAGCTCGTTGAGCGCGAGGTCGGACGAAGAGCCGTCGATAGCGGTACGAAAGTCGCCGCAGAACTCGGTGATGATCTGGAGGATGACGCTGCTGCCGTCCGTACCGCCGTTCGGGCCGCCGAGCGACGCGAGCTCCGCCTCGTACTTGGTCAAGTTCTGCGAGATCTTCTGCTTGATGTCCGGCAAGGTCGCCTTGATGTGGTGCATGAGGATCGTGTTCAGGCGGCGGGTCAGGTACGGCGTGCCGCAGTACGACGCCTTGCTGCGGTAGCTCGGGTGGTTCTCAAAGAATTGGCGCTCGCTATCGAGGGCGGCGTAGATGGGACGGTTGTTGTCGATGTCGCGCTGACTGCGGTTGACGACGGGGACGTAGCCGAGGCGGAGGGGGATAACACGGCCGGCGAGAATGTCGACGACGTCCGTCCCCTGGTCCATCAAGTCCACCTTCGTCAAGACACCGATCGTACGGAGACCTTCCGGGTCGACCTCGCGCGCAAGCTTGAGACCGTCCGAATTGGCCAAGTCGGTGTTGGCGGCAGTGACGGCAAGGATAATCGAGTTAGGCTTCTGGATGTACTTGAGAAGCATGTTGCGGATCTGGATCTCGATGTCGCGAGGCTGGTCGCCGACGGGAACCTTGGTCAAACCGGGCAAGTCGACGAGGGTGAGGGTGAGGACATTGGGCGAGAAGATGCGGAGACCGATGGGAACAGGCGAGATGCCTGTGAAAGCAGCGTCAGCGTGGTGTTGGAGTGCTTTTCGAGGGGCTGGACACACCAGCATTCTTGCCCGTCTTCAGTTCCGTGTCAGCTACGATCTCCTCCCGGACCTTGTTGAAGTCGAAGAACTTCTCGCCCGGGCGGTGGAGCTGCGCGGGAGGAACGAGTGAGCTAAACGCTTCGGTAGAGTATGAAGCAGGCGGACTCACGAACTCGGCCCACTCATCCGGGTTGCTCGCCTTGTCAGTAGTCGGCTTCGAGCCCTCCTCCTGCTTAGCTGTTGACCGCAGCTTGTCAGTATGTACCGTTCGTTGCAGTCACACACCAAACGCACCGTCACCGTTCGCCTTGGGACTCGCAGGACGGTTGATGAGCTGGAGGACAAGGGGACGACGAGTGACGATACCGGCTATAATGCGAACGGGCCATCAGCGACTACTCTCACTGCAACAGAGACGACAACGGCGCTACTCACTTCCTCGAGGCAAAAAGTCGCGGCCGACAATATTCTGCGAGGAGGAAGGCGTGAGTGAGTATCTGGCCGGGCACACGCGACCGAGTCAGGCGGCTCACCTCGAGTACGGAAGACTTTCCACTGATATCCGGATGGCACGAAAACTACGTTAGCTCCGGTT
Source organism: Rhodotorula sp. ZM1 (assembly GCA_009806315.1). Taxonomy (NCBI): domain Eukaryota; kingdom Fungi; phylum Basidiomycota; class Microbotryomycetes; order Sporidiobolales; family Sporidiobolaceae; genus Rhodotorula; species Rhodotorula sp. ZM1. Next base: position 254,197 of record QYSD01000015.1, read on the forward strand.
CTGCAAGGGGCGACATAACCACACATGACACAGCCTCCTTCGAGTCTGAGGAAGCGAAGGCGAAAGAGGGACGCACGAAGACTGGGATCCGACAACCGCAATCTGCGGCAAGTCAATGGTCGAAGTCGACAAGCCAGACTGCGCGAACGCGTCTTGGAGCAACTGCGAGCGAGCGAGGCGCGGCAGGAGGATGAGCGAGTCCGTGGCAGAGAGCGAAGGCAATGAGGAAGCCGCACGTTGACCGTCTTGATGAGCTGTTGATCCATCTTAACTACGGCGGCACCACTGGGTCGACGGGAGAGGCGGTTAGAAGGGGAGTGGTCGGTTGTGACGAGGAGGGGGCGGGGACTCGGCGAAGAGCGTCGATGCGATTGATGCTGCTCTGCACTTGTCGTCTAAGCTGGATGTGTTGTTCTGGTCACACTCGGACTGCTTGGGAAACGGCGCGTGCGAGAGTTCTGAGATTCGAGTCGTTGTCGAGTGAGGACGCGGCGAGGTGGTCGTTCGGCGGGCTGCGCGGGCTTTAGTGGCGGCAGACAAGCTGGGCGAGCGAATCAAGCTGGTCTAGCAGTATATGGAGCTCCAGCGAGGTGCGGTGAGCGGAGGGAAAGCAAGTCGCGAAGTGGCTCCTCGAGAGAGACAAGCGGGCAAATGTTGCGAAGCGAGCTTCCAAGCAGTCGTGCCCGTTCTGACGGTGAGCATGAGCGTACACAAGGAGCGGGCAGGCTCTGCGAAGCGGTGCCGGGCGGCGGTAAATTCGAGCCGTCTACTCGTTCCCGTTCCGACTGTGCGCCTCCACGTGGTAGCGATGCATTGCGAGTTGTCGTACAGTGCTCGAACAGCCTTCCCGGTTTACCTGAGACGGGAGGATTCGGGGGTGAGTGACTGCCACCTCGACATGGGATCTCCAACGGACGCGACGCCGCTCACCTCGTCATGGCGTAGTCGTCTACAGACGAAGAGCACGTCAGCACTTGGGCAGGCTCAGGTCAGTAGAGCGAAGGCCAACGTACCAATGCGGAGAAGCAGGCCGACGGTCTCACTCGCCAGCTGGATCGCACTCGTGTTGACCAAGAGCGGCTGCAAGACGCTCTCGTCGACGATGTTCGAGATGACACCCTTGCGCACGTTCTGTAAACCGAGGAGACCGTCAGTACCGTTAAAATGCGCACGGGAACGACGACGCACGATTCCCGCCGTCTTCTCGCCGTTCGCATGCCGGTTCCGCAACTCGGTAACCATCGCAATCGGGTTCAACCCGGCGTTCTCGGCGAGCGTTGTGGGGACGACCTCGAGCGCCTCGGCATACGCGGCGAAGCAGTACGCCTCCATCCCCTTGAGCGTTTGCGCGTGCTGGCCGAGCAGGCGAGACGCTTCGATCTCGGGTGCACCACCGCCGCAGATGAGGAACCTGCGTGGTTTTGGCGTCAAAGGGGAAGCTAAGGCGAGACGGAACGCGGCTGCGCACCTCTTCTTGACCAAGCACCGGACAACGCAGAGCGCATCGTGCAGACTTCGCTCCGACTCCTCCAAGACGAGCTGATTCGCGCCCGTGCACAGTACCGAAACCGTCTTGCCGCTCGGGTTCTTGATTCCCGAGATCTTGACAAACTTGGCGCCGTTCTTGCTCGTCTCCTCGACGATGTCCGCCTCGCCGAGCTTGTCGCTCGTCATCTGCTCGACGTCCGAGATGGGCTTGCAACCGAGTGCGCGCGAGAGGAACTCGATCTCGTCGCGCTCGACATCCTTGATCGCCATGATCTTGAGCTTCTGCAGGTACGCGAGCGCGAGCTCGTTGACGGCGTCGCGGAGGATCGACTTTTGGATGAGCAGGACATTGCAGCCCGACTTCTTGATCGCCTTGCACAGATTGAGGATGTACAGTCGCTCCTCCTTGAGGATCTTGTCCATCTGGCGGTAGTCATTGACGACGATCTGGTTGTCCATCTGCGGGAGTACGTGGGGGTCAGCATACTAACGATTCGCTGGCACTTCTGTAACGCACGTCAGGCTTGGGCGGAGAGAGCTGGAACTGGATAATTCCAATCTTGGCCTTTTCGATGCGAGTTGGGCCGCCGGCAGATGTGATGACATTCTGGTGCAAGAGGACGCCATCCATCAGCTCGGTGTCGTCGATGGTGCCGCCGACCTTCTTGACGAGACGGATGTCGCGCAGGTCGACGTTGTCGGATTCAGGGGTGACGAGGCGGAGCACAGAGTCGACGGCGATAGGGGCAAGGATGGAGGAGTATTGCGAGACGATCTGTTGGAGCGAATGGTGAACGTGTGCTGAGGTAGCGTGGGCTAGCGAGACCCACCTTGGAGGAGAGACTGGTGGTAGCAGCGCGGAGGAGGTTATCCCGTTCGTTGAGGTTGACGGGCGTCGCCATGTCCTCCAGGTACTCGACCACCTTTGCCGCCGCCCGCGCAAACGACTCCGCAATGACCGTCGGGTGGATGCCCTTGCCGAGCAGCTTCTCCGCCGCACCGAGAAGAGAACCCGCGAGCACGACAACCGAAGTCGTGCCATCTCCCGCCTCGATGTCCTGCGCAGCCGAGAGGTCGACGAGCTGTGTGCGTCATCGTGTCAGCTCATTCGCAATGGACGAGTGAGACTGAACGAACCATGCGCGCGGCCGGGTGCAGGACACTCATGTGCTTGAGGATGGTCGCACCGTCGTTCGTGATGACAACCTCACCCTGCGCTGTCTGAATCATCTTGTCCATTCCTCGGGGTCCCAACGAAGTCCGCACGGCATCCGCAACGGCTGCGAGCGGGCGAGATGGCAAAGTCAGCGTCGGGGTGCGATGGAAGATGAGGCGAAGTCGGGGCAACGACACGCGCTGCGCACCTTTCGCGGCCGTCAAGTTGCTCAAGCGGACTTCCATGGGCTTCTCGCTGCCCTGCATGCGCGCCACGCTCGCTGTTAGCCGTGTTTCATGGCGGTGCGAGCTGATGAGAGGGGGAGGAGGAGGGACTCGCCTGGAACGCGCGCTTGTGCGCGCCCACCTGTCCCTGCGATGCTGCCGGTACTGCTGGTGCGACTGTAGCCATCGGACTGTAAAAAAAGCCCCTGCGAGCGCGAGTTGGCGGATGCGAACCTTCGCGTCCCTCGCGACTTCCCCTTTCACCTCGACCACCCGCTTCAGACACTTTCAGCCATGGTGAGTGCGGCTGCTTCAGCGCCAGGATGGGTCTGTGGAGCGGTACGAGCTTGTTCGCGGGACTCGCATCGCTTGGACCGTCTCCCTATCCCATGCCTCGTTCCCTCAACTGCGACCGCCGGCCCTACGTTTGGCTGGCTTGTAAGGCTCGCTCGAAGGACGCAGAACCTCTACAGGGTGCTCTTGAGACTGGGCGGATAAGGGGAACTAGCGTCGGCGCCGTGAGCGGGTTGGGGATCAACCCTCCTCTTCTCTTCACCTTCTCCTCACGTATCGTCTTGTCCGAAGCCATGTCTGCTCACCTTCAACAACATCTATGTCCGCTAACGTATCCGTTGCTCCGATTGACAGGCGGACATCAATGCGATTGCGAAACAGTTCACGGACTACTACTACCAGGTTTTCTCGGCTGATTTAGGTCTCTTTCCCCCTTCTCCGCTCTCTTACTTCGCTAATCTCGTCTTTTTCAACAGCGGAAGAACCTTGCGCCTCTCTACGTACGCCCCCTGGTCCGAACTTGAGTTGTACTCTCCGAGCTAATCCCCCTGGTTCGCAGCGCGACCACTCGATGCTCACGTTCGAGGCTCAGCAGTTCCAGGGCACGAATGCGATCATTGAGAAGCTCGCCGTGCGTCCGCCTCATCTTCAGTTCTACCAGGCGAGCTGACTTTGTCCTCCGCAGAGCCTTCCCTTCACCACTATCCAGCACCGCGTCACGACCATGGACGCACAGCCTGCCGCGACTGACAAAGCATCGATGATCGTCCTCGTCACCGGCCAGCTCATCGTGCGTTCCTTCTCGGCACCCTTCTCCCTTCCCTCTTCTCCCTTTTCTTCTATCCCATCTCGGCTTGGCTAACGTATGCCGTACAGACTGGAGACGAGACCAACCCGCTCAACTTCTCGCAAGCCTTCCATCTCGTGCCCGAGAACGGCTCTTACTACGTGTGCGTGTCCCGGACACCTTCTACAGCTTCTTTACGCCTCCGGACGCTCATGAGACGCATCCTGCACAGCTTCAATGATTTGTTCCGTCTCAATTACGGTTAAAGTTCTCTTTTCACTGCCCACACGGCCGGGGAAGAATTGGGGAGAGATGTGGGAGGAAAAGAAGGACTTCGAAGTCCGGTCTCCCTCTAGCGCGTGATCCTAGTGTATTGGCAGTACGTTGACCTCTCTACGCGTCGCGCGAGCCTGTATTGGCTGGGCGAATGCACGGTCGCGGACGAGAGGGATAGGCGGACTTCGCCTCGCCAGGAACATCCTTTGGGCTCCGAGGGCGCTGCCTTCTACTCTCGCCATCTTCTTCAGGGTACGAAAGTGAGTCAGTGAACCGAGTATTCTCCACGCTGGTCTGTGACAAGCTTCGCAGCGAGACTTCCCCTAGTTCTGCCACGACTCGCTTCCTCCCGCTCTTCTCGCACGGTTTTTCCGGATTGACAAGCGATGGAAGAACTTGCGGTGCGAGTGGTGCATGCGACGCGTACATACAAAGAGGGGAATGGATGGTACTGCAGAGGGGGAGCTCGAATGTCCCTTTGACCATGCCGTCTCCTCCAAGATGCGTCGTTCGAGCATGCGTGTCCGTCTAGTCGCCTGTGCCGACCTCGACTTGCGGGAGAGCGAACGTCTTCATCGTCGCAGTCCTCGTTGATGACCTGCCCCTTGAGACGTCCGTGCACAAGTTGTTCCTTCCAACGACTCTGCCCATCCTGCCGACGCTCTCGCCGACCGACGACGACGCCAAGACCAATCTCACCTCCGCGAGATCCTCAAACGCCTCTTTCAACGCCTCGCGCGCCTTCTCCGCCTCGTCCTCGTCCTCATCGCGCTTGTTAGTCTTCCACCCCTCGACGCTCGAATCGATCCGTTCGAGCGTCGACGGCCGCGGCGGAAAGAGCGTACGGACATTCCTGTAGGGCGAGGGCTGGCGGGTGGGCGTCTCGAATGCGAAGGAGGGGACGATGCCCGAGAGCGAGGCGGCGGATGCGACCGTCGGGGTCCAGTCGCTGAAGTGTGAGGAGGGAGGGCGAATGTCGGCGAGGGCGCGAGGGAGGTCGAGAGTGGAGGGGTCAGAGAGCGGGTCGGCGCAGGAAGGAAGGTCAATGCAGGCGATGCGAGGGGCGGGAGGGATGTCAAAAACGGGAGGGAAGACGGAAGCGAGGAGGTCGTCGGGCTGAGCCCAGACGAGCGAGTCGCTGTTCTCGTCGGCGGGCAACTTGACGAGAAAGTCGGGCAGGGCTGGGAGGTCCAGAGAGCACTGGGGATCGGTCGTTGGCGTACTTGCACTCGACGACTTGACCGCGGTCGAGCAGCTGGACGACGAGCTCCGCCTCGAGCCGATCCCGAGGGGTGCGAACGGCGACTTGCGCCTCTTCTTCTCGACTTCGACGAGGGGCGGCGTCTCGAACCACGAAAAGTGGAAGGTGTCGAGATCTTGCGACCGGGGAACGCTCGACTGGGCGCCAAGCCTGCTCGACTTCGGCTTAACGAGCCCCGAGAAGGTGCGCTTCGTACGCGAGGAGAAGCGGGCGAGAATCCCCGACGACGGGCCCGCCCACGAGCTCGAACTACGCGTGTCGACGTTGGTGAGAGAGTCGCGAGTGTCTGCGGGCAGACAGGGCGAGGTTAGCTGTGGTCGTTGCCACCTCCCTCACCGGGTTGCGGGAGAACGACTCGCTCGACTCACCTCGCCCCTCCTGTGACCTCGGTTTCGGCTCCGAGACCTTTGATCGAGTCAACGAGTTGTCAGGAGGGTGCTGGCGAAGCCGGCGACCCTTGGTGGCGCGGGAAGGGGCGTTTCGCAAGTGCAATCCGCGAGAAAAAGTCGGTGCGGCGCTTTCTGGCTCGTGGCGGCGTCCTGGCATGGTTTGCGGGCAGTGAAAGTGTGCGTGAGGGTGGGTTCGAGTGGCAGCGAGTGTAGGGAAGGAGGGAAAGAGGCGAAAGCGGGCGAGAGAAGGATCTTGGCGAGATGTCGGGTGAGCGAACATCGCCAAGTCCCGCTCTTCCCCGTCCAGCGCATGCCAAGCCTTGACCAGAAGGCTGTGGAAGGCATGGAGGACCACTGCGAGCGAGCGAGAAAGCGAAACGAGCGAACGCAGCGACTCCAGAGGATTGAGAAGGTCATCGCCTCGAGCGACATCGTGTGTTGGGCGCAACAGCATCCCGAAGAGCCCTACGGCCTCCTGGATCTAAGTGAATGCGCCGACAGATCCAGCGCGACCAGCGCGCAAATCCCTCGCGAGTTCTGCCTCCCTCGCCTGCCACGCCCGCTCGATCTCGCTCGCCGTCTTGCACCGGAACGACTCGCTGTGACTCTCGTCGTCGCTGTCGTCGCCCTCGTCCTCGTTGATGAGCGGCTCTTCGTCACTGAACCCGCCGACGAGGTCCTGCACATGCGTGTGGATCGACGAGCAACACCCGTTGCGGTAGGTCGACGAGCCTTGCCAGCTCGAGTGACGTGACGACGCGGCCAGGTAGTCCTCCTCGTCATGGTCGAACGGGTCGTCAAGAACCATTTGTCGCCGGTACTCGCGGAGGAATGTGCTGAAGCCGTTGCCGGGGGGGATGGCGTGCGAGTGGGCGGGTGAGCCCGCGAGGGATGCGGCAGGGCTGGTGCGTTGGCCGGAGGGGTACTCCGCGTTTGGAAAGAGGTGATCGGGCGTACCGGGAGACGGGATTGGGGGGGTGCGTGTGCGAAGTCGAGTGGGAGGAGGGATGAGGGTTGGGAGGGCGGTTTGGAGCGACTTTGACCGTCCGGAGGGCGACCACCTTCCTTCGTCTGCTACCATCGTCATAAGACAGGTCAGTGAGGGCGAACGAAGCCATCAGAGTGAACGCACTGTCGACTGTCCCACCCTCCTCTTCCTCAACGTCACCCGTCCCCCTCTCCCCCCTCTTCTTGCCGAACGACCCCCGGAGCAATCGCAATAGTCGTACTGCCATGGCCGTTCAGCGGATGGCGGGAGGGAAAGAGAGAGAGCCCCGCGGCCGTGAGGCGAGGTGAGGGGATGAGCCTTTCTGTCTGCGGTGGATCAACGACAAGGTGCACGGCCGACGTCGGCATGGCCCTTTTTTTAGGAGACGTGCATGACTCCCGACGAGCCGCGCCGCGTCGACCGAGTGCATCGCGAGGTCCGGGACGAAGCCAGCGTGGAGCAGGAGAGGTGGGAGAGGCGCAGGAGAGCGACGGGGAACAGCGGGAAGCCATTCACAGCCCTCAAGACCTTGCAGGCGAGCGGTCATCGGCGCACCGCGGCTTCGCCACCTGGCTCCTCAAAAGCGGTCCAGTTGGTCTGCAGCATCAGGGGGACAGGAGGTTAGGAAGCAGACAAGCGATCAAGCGATCAAATCGTCTCTCTGGCAGCCCAAGGAGGAGCGTAAGCGAGTAATATTGAGAGAGCGCCGCCAGACGACCAAGATTGAGGAAAAGATGCTCGTCGCAAACCTCCCTCTTCGTTTATTCGACCGGCGCCGTCCTCCAACTTGCGAGGCTTGACGTCGCTTTGTTCGGGCGTGGTCGGCCGCTCAATTGCATGTGACCGTGAGACGGAGGAGGGCGGGGTCGGAGGATGGGCGAGAGGGGGCGCGGCGGAGAGGTCCTCCTGGGTCGACCGGGCGGACGCGAGTGGGTGAACAGTGATGGTGGAAGGGCTGTACAAGCGCATGTAGGGCAGGTCGAGTCGGAAAGGGTGCCCACGAGCGAGACGGGAAGACGGCGGAGCTGGATGAACCCGCTTGATATTGAGTAAGCGAATAACTCAGTAGTCGGTGACATTCGAGAGGGTGTACGTCGTCCGCGCGTCATCGTCGTTCGTCCACCCGGCCTGAGACTTGTACTCGCTCGCCGAGTCGGCCAAGCTGAGCCTGTCGGCCTGCGAGAACCCGACACTGCTCGCCGCACTGCTCATGCCGCTGCCGGGCACACCGCCGAGACCGTTAACGATGCTGCTCGCGTCGTCACCTTGCACACTCGCACTGTCGGCCGACGAGAGGAAGTCCTGCGAGAACGTGGACGACGGACCACCGCCTCGCTTCAAACTCGAGAGGTACGCCGAACCAGCCTGGCTAAAGTTCGGCAGGCCCGACGAGTACGTCGCCTGCGAGCGGACGGACTGCGCGTCGGACGGGACGGAGCTGATGGCGTCGTGCGTGCGGTAGTAGCTCGAGTCGAAGCGCGAGGGAAGGCCGTTCGAGCCGCGACCGTCTCCCACGCCGTTCGGCGCGCCGTTGAGCATGTCACGCGCGTCGTGCTGGAAGCGGTTCATGCTGGCGTTGCGGTCGTAGGGGCCGCGTGGCTTGCTGAACTGGATCATCGACGGCTGAAGATTGTTGAGCGGTCCTTCGACGAGGCACTTCTTCTCCTTGTAGTGCGTCAGAAGGTAGTGCCAAAGCGCGTGCTGCGTGCGAAGTAACCTTAGCAGTGTTCGCAAGTACTAGCGACGCGGGCGACGCACCTTGCTGAGAACCTTGGGGTTCCCGAGGATGACGAGGCCGTACTTGGCACGCGTGAGAGCGACATTGAGGCGGCGCGGGTCGTTGAGGAAGCCGATACCCTGATGCTCGTTACTCCGGACGCAGCTCATGATCACGTAGTCCTTCTCGCGACCTTGGAACGCGTCGACGGAGGCGACCTCGATCTCCTTGTACAGCTCCTTCTTGAGCGAGCCGTTCATCTGCATGTACGAGACGAGGTACGAACGCTGGCCCTCGTACGGCGTGATTATGCCAATCTGGGACGGCATGACGCCGGCCTTGAAGAAGCGGGTGACGATCTTCTCGACGTTCGAAGCCTCCGTTCTGTGCGGCGAGGGGAAAGGTCAGCGCTTGAAACAAGTGTACGATGAGTTGAGCGAACGCACCGGTTCAAGAAGGAAGTACCGCTCGACGAGATCTCCTCCTGTCCGAGGTTCTGGTGGAAATACATGGGTGTGGTCGGCTGCGGCCAAGGGAAGTCGACGTTCTTGCGCAGTCGCTCGGGTGCCGTGACGCCATTCTGGAGCGTGCCCTCGTAGAACATGTTCGACGGGAATTCGGAGAGGCAGGGGTGCATGCGATACTGGACTTGAAGGCGGATCGGGCGGTTGCCGAGCAGGATGAGGCGCTCGAAGAGGGACTGGTTGAGGCCGGCACGCGCTGCCTTCTTGTTCATAATTGTAGGACCGAGCTGCGAGTGGTCTGCGCGGGAGGGAGGGTGAGCTAAGAAGGCAATTTAGAAAAAGGGAAGCTGTGCACCCCCAACCATAACGAGCTGCTTGACGCCAAACGTGAGCGGGATCATGCACTCGGGCTCCGTCTGTGGCAAGACAAGAACGTCAGCCAGAAAACCGAGTAGGGCCGCCTGAGCGCTACGCACAGCCTGGGTCGCCTCATCGATCAAGACCGTCCTGAACTTGAGGTTCTTCAGTCGCGGATCACCGCATCCGACACACGTCGCGCAGATAACATCCGCGTTCGCCAAGATCTCCTTCTCGACCATCCTCGTCAATCCCTTGAACTTGCGTTCGTCCGAACTGCTCAGCTCGCCTTGCTCCTGCTTGAGCTGGATGAGCTTCGACAGCTCGGGATGCGTGTCCGAATTGGCGACTTGGGCGTGGAGCGTCAAAAACGAGACGGACGACTCGAGCGCTTCGCGGGACTTGGCGGTGACGCGGACAACTTTGAGGCCCGTTTGGTGGATCTTCTCGGTGAGCTGGTCGACGGCGACATTCGAGGGTGCCGCGACGAGGACTTGGCCGGGGTTCATCTTCGAGAGGTGGTAGACGATGGAGGCGGAGGTGACAGTCTTGCCAGTCCCAGGCGGTCCCTGCGCACAGACGACGCTGTCAGCTCGGCACGAACTCGCTTCCCGCGGCTGCGCGCACCTGGATGAGCGACAGCGGCTTCTGCAAGACACTCTTGACAGCGTAGATTTGCGAATGGTTCAGGTCGGGAAGGTTTGGCGCAGAAACCCTGCGCGGCCGAACGAAGTCAGCGTATTGGTCGTCGAGGAGCCCAATCTCTCGAGCTCACCGCTTCGGCATTTGCGCTCGCAAGACCTGCGGCGGATCCGCGTCATGACCCATGAGCTTGTGGTATATGTATCCCGACACGCTCTGCTCGTCGACCGCGAACGTCCGCATCGCCTGCTGCATTCGGTCGAAAGACGTCGACTTCCAGACGAAGTCGGCGGAGAAATTGTGCGTGCAGTCAACCGGGACGTGGTCGCTGCGCTTGAGCTCGAGGGCGATCTCGTCGGAAACGTCTGCGTGACGAGCGAGCATCAGCCCGACTTCCATCCTGGAGGAAGGAAGCGACGCACTGTTCGGCACCTTGATAACATGCCCGACACCCTCCCACGGCTTGTGCAGCTCGCCATTGTACCGCAACCTCAACTCGTCTCCAACCGCCAACCGTACCTCGCCCGACTCGAGCTTCGGCAGGTTGAACCACGCGATCCGCTTCTGATTGAGGCCCATGTCCCATCGCACGACGAGTCCCTCCTGGGTCTGCGACTCTTTCAGGCGCTTGTCGTAGTCGGCTTCAATCTTGACGAGCGGGCCGAAGATGTTCTGATACTGGTAGGCGTCCTCGTAGCTGGGGCACGCACTCCTGTCAATACGAGCGCAGATCGACATGAGTTCAGCAGGACTTACCGGAGCAGAATCGGCTGCGGCTCATCATCGACACCCGGCTTCTCGAGATCCTCCAGCGTCGCATTCGCGTTATCCCGCCACAACTCCTCGAGGCGGTTGATCTGGTGAAACGTGATCTGCTTCGCGCGCAGCTGTTCCTGCTCGGAGGGTACCTTGACGAGCCACGAGAGGAACGAGCGATCTTCAATCAAGGGCGACCACTGCGTCGTGTCCCACACGATGTCCTTTGAGCTCTGCATTGCGGCGCAGGGTTGTCTGCGGACGACTGCCAGTAAGCTCAGATCGTAGACCTTGCAAGCGACGGGGAAACGAACCGGCAGAGGAGGACGACGACAGTATCGCTCTTGGCCGGGATGAAGCCGAGTATGAAGACATTCTTGGCGCCGCACGAGTAGCATTCAGGGGTCGTCTCGCCGAGCGGAGACTCGGCATGCAGCGTAACCTCCTTGTGCTTGGCGCGGACGAGATGGTTGACGATGTGCGAGCCGGAGGTCGAGCCGCGAGCGTTGCAAAACCACTTGTTGCAGATGAGGCAGCGCACGACGCACGCTGGGTTATGAATGCCGCAGTAGCTGTCGAAGGCCCAGAAGGTCAGCTCGTACGGAGGACTGCGAAGGAAGCGAGCAGGATGCACCTGCACGCATGCGGCGGCAACTCCTCCCGGTTCAGGTCATCGAGCATCCCATCAAAGTCCTCCTCGTACAGGTTGGCCACATTCGCTGCCGCTGCGTCTGCGTCGGCGTCTGCGTCTGCGCCCTGCCCGTCAAGCCTTCCGCCCGCCGCCCCATCAAATCCCGAGAGCGAGAGGTCGTCGAAGTTGACGGTAAGCGCGTCGGCTGCGTCGCCTGGGGTCGAAGGTCCCGGTGTCGACTGCGCGGACGCGAGCACGCTCGAGTGAAGCGACGAGGTGTCGTCCAAGTCTACCGAGTATCCCGACGCCCCCTCGAGATGGCCAAAGTCGTCGTGCTGCGCGTAGCCAGCCATATCTGGTGGTTCACTCGAGCTCTTCAGGCCACGAACGAGCGAGTCGAGCGGTGTGGTCGGTGGCAAGGAGCGACCCGACGACCCGACTAGGTTGACCTTGTGAACCTCGCTCGCCCACCGCTCAAATCGCGTGTTGAAGGGCTTGCTAGTGTCTGATCAGCTGCTGTACCGCTCAGTCACTGCCACATACCCACCCGCCCGCTTCGAACCGCTCAACTCGACTCCCAGCACCGCCTTCTTCCCCTCGCTTCCTCATGTCCTTCGGGCGACCAGCAAACACCTCGCTGAGCCTGGGAGGCGCACCACCGCTCAAGGGCAGCTTCCCTCTCGACCACGACGGTGCGTCCCGAGCCAGATCGATCAAGGTGGGCCTAAGAACTGACCCTTTCCTCGACTTTGGATCGGCCTTCCCGGATACAGGCGAGTGCAAGGACTACATGGTACGGTATCTCAAATGCATGAAGGAGAACAAGAACCAGAGTACAGAGTGTCGATACTTGTCGAAGGAGTACCTCGCGTGCCGGATGGACAAGTGAGCTCCCGAGCTGCTCGTCGCTGTCCTCCGCTCTCAATCGTTCCGCTGACCTGGGTGTTCTGCATGCAGGGGACTGATGGAGCGGACAGACTTCGAGGCGTTAGGGTTCCAGGAGGGAGCGGGAGCAGCGGCAGGGACACAGCCGACAGTGCAGGCGAAGCATCAGGAGCCTCCATCGGCTGCACGATAGCGTTGGGCTTCAAGGTTGTGAAGCCTCGTCGGCCGGTGTTCCGATCTGTGAGAGGGCCCGACGAGTGAACGGGATTGAGCGAGATTCGGAGAGCAGCGCCTGGTAGAGCCTGCAAAACAGATAACCAGCCTGCACCGCAGTGAGCTGTGAAAGAGTAGCGGTAGCAGTGAGTAGCAGAGCTTCGCAGCGGACTCGCTGGCGCATACCGTTTCCAAGCGAAGGCGCGAGCCGTCCTCCTCGCCCTCCTGCTCCCCAGCCGAACCCCAGGTCCGCCTTGTATGCTCCTAGCCCCTCCTACTGAGTCCCTCGTAGCGAAGACATTCTGCACATACGCCTCCCGTACGATGTGTGCCGAGTTCCTCCCCTCGAGTTTTGAGGAATGGCGAGAGGGCGAGGCAGAGGGTGCAAGAGACGGGAGGTTGATTGGCTGCCTTGAGCAGAAAGTTGAAGTCCTCGATGCATTGTACAGCAAGCAACGCAGCATCTGGCGCGTGTGTGAGCGTGTCGGTGGTGCCAGAGTTGCGGATCGACTGCGAGACAGCAACGTTGCTCTCGTCTGCGACCTCCGCTGCGCTCATTTACTCGCTTGACATGGCCAAGAGGTCGTGAGCAGCTTTAGTAACGACCCGCTTGGCCCGCACGACTCGCTCATCTTCGCCTGGTCCTCCTTCACCTCGCCGCCCCACCTCGACCTCACCGCTCTCAGCAACGCGGAAAGGCTGAGTCCGACTCTTGCAAAGCTTCCTTCGGACCTTTCGCAACGACGAGACGACCCCGTAATGCACAGCTACGACTCGATCATCATTGGCGGCGGACCAGCCGGTTTGACGGCCCTCAAGACTCTCACCGACAACGGCTTCAAATGCATCCTCTTTGAAGCCGAATCCGACATCGGCGGCACCTTCAAGTACCGAGCCTACGAGAACGCCGAACTGGTCTCGTCGAAACAGCTCACCGCCTTCTCCGACTTTCGCTTCCCGCCCGACCAATCCGACCATGTCTCGCTGCCGCAGTACGTCGAGTACTTGAAGCGGTACTGCGACGAGTTTGACCTGTGGAAGGGCGTCCGACTTGAGTCGAGGGTGCAAAGTGTGCGACGAGGGAAGGGCGGGGAAGGACATGTCGTCGAGGTCCAGCACGCTCGCGAGGACGGCACGAAGCAGTACACCTGCAAGTATCTCACCATTTGCACTGGCTTGCACGTCACGCCCCAAGTCCCGCACATCCCCGGCATCGAGACCGTCACGTCGAACCCAGACAAACAGGCGATTCACTCGTCCGAGTACAAGAAGCGCGAGCAGCTCGTGGGGAAGAAGGTGCTCATCTTGGGAACGGGCGAGACGGGCATGGACCTAGCGTACGAGTCGATCAAGGCGGGCGCGAAGGAGGTCGTCCTGTGTTCGCGAGGCGGGTGAGGGTGTGCCCTTCTCGACGAGGCTTTTCGCCAGTCTGACGCTCCACTCCCTGCAGCTTCCTCTCCTTCCCCAAGGTCCTCAACAATTTCTCGATCTTTGGAAGCGAGTTCAACGGCCACCTCCCGATCGACGGCCTGATTACCAACCTCTTCGAAAGCGCCTAGTCCGTCTCGGAGTCTGCCTCTCTTCCCGCAGCCGCTGACACGTCCTATCCACAGCGTCCATCCCTGGATCGCCGCCTCGCACCTCCGCTGGTTTGTCAGCGACTTTGTGATCAAGCGCGTCCTGTGGGCCTTGACGGGCACTTCGGCGGGCTGCAACCAATGGGTCGGCGAGCTTCCACCCGAACGCCTTGGCCGCGCTTACGTCTTCCTCAATAAGTCGCACAAGGCGTCGACGTACCTCAACCGTCCGTACCGCGAGCGGTCGAAGTGGCTTTCGGCGCTGTCGGAGTACCATGACCCGCCGGAGGACGTCGCAACGCCTGGTGTGGTCGAGATGGCGCCGTGGCCTGTCGGGTTTGACGAGGACGGCGTCGTGCAGTGGGACTGGGACAAGTGCGCGATGAGGGGAGGGAGCTGGAAGAAGGTCAAGGAGCGGATGCAGGACAGGCGGATCGAGCCGGAGTGCGGCTGTCCTTCCCTTCTGGCTCGACGGCGTTGCTGACTCTTGCTCGCGCAGCCTCGTTATCTTCGCTTCCGGCTACAAGCACGAGTTCTCCGAATGGCTTTCGCCAGAGTACCCTCGCGCCTGGGACGCCGATGTCCGCGACATCGTCTGGTCCTCCATGCCCGACGTCGCCTTCATCGGATTCGTGCGTCCCGGCGTCGGAGCCATCCCGCCCATTGCAGAGATGCAGAGTATGTGGTGGACGGCGTACCTGAAGGGTTGGATGAGGCTGCCGACCGATCCGCCGCATTACTACCTCCTCGCCTCGGAGAATGCGCGCATCAAGGTGCGTCGCCGCAACTTGAGCACGATTACTGATTGCTCACATGGTCGGTGGTTGCGGCAGCACGGCGTCGACCACTCGACGTACCAGTCGACCCTCGCGCGCGACATGTCCGCCTCGCCCTCGCTCTGGTCCCTCCTAACGACCCACGGCCCGTTCGTCACCCTGATATACTGCTTCTCCGCCGCCTTCACCTCTCATTACCGCCTTGTTGGGCCGTTCAAATCCGCTACTGCACCAGAGGTCGTCACGACCGAGATTTGGGACA
Organism: Rhodotorula sp. ZM1; assembly: GCA_009806315.1. Classification (NCBI taxonomy): domain Eukaryota; kingdom Fungi; phylum Basidiomycota; class Microbotryomycetes; order Sporidiobolales; family Sporidiobolaceae; genus Rhodotorula; species Rhodotorula sp. ZM1. The sequence goes on from QYSD01000015.1 coordinate 269,340, forward strand.
CGGTCAAGCGCCGAGGGTGGATCGGCAACATCTTCATGGGCGTGATCCCGATGGTGTTCTATGCGCTTGTCAACGCGAGTACCCTGACCTGTGTGTAGTTGATCCTTGCTAACCCTTCTCTTCTCCGCAGCTCGCCGCTCTCATCCTCGAGCTCCTGTGGATCGCCGCCGGGCGCCCCGATGTCTTCGGCTACTACACTCTCCTTACAGGCAAGCCCAAGTCGAAGGCTCTTGGCGGGATCGATCGGCATGAGCAGATGGACGCGCACGAGAGGAAGCAGAAGAGGATGACCGAGGAAGAGGCGGAGGTCGTGCCGAACTGAGGGGTTGCGAGTGGGTAGGCTTGCTAGCAGTGTGAATGCGAATCTCTGTGTTGCCAGCACATCCTTTGCCGTACAGCTTCGAAGGAAGATCGCTTGGCCTTCCCAATCTCGTATGGCGAACTATCAACGTCGCTTTCTCCCGCTCCAGCCGAGCAAACGCCTTCGTCTTTGCCGCCAGTGTTGATCGTTCGACCTTGCGGAGACGCAGAGCTCGACGGGGGAGTCGCTCGAGCGACCCTCGCCGTTCACATCGCCCTTGACAAGGAGCACTCTGTTCGACCTGATTCTTGAAGTTACTGAACTGCGCCTCAGGCAAGTATAGGTGACGCGTCTCCCCGGAAAGACTTGCTGGAAAGGGGGACGGAATTTTGTCGCCGACGTCACGAGGCGTTGTCGTGCGAGGGACACGAGGAGGCTCTCGCTTTCTCGTCTTGCTCTCTTTTCCTCACGCTTTTGACTTTATCACCGAGCCAAACCCAACTAGGTGCGCACAGTCGACACTTGCACGCGTTCACCCGCATGCCAAAGCTGACCGCGCTCGCCGTTCTCCCCCTGCGTCCTTCGATCTCGCCCTCGTCCAAAACCACACGTTCTCGTCGTCTCGCTCGCCCGCTGCAGCCATGTCTGGACTCTCGTCGCCCACGTCCCTCATCACCGCCAACGCCCAGTCGACGGCCATCAACGTGAGTCCCTCGTCCACGTTTCCCCCCTCCTCGACCACCTCGATGCCCCACTCTCGGCATCACCCTCGATCCTCGATCTCGCTGACTGGTCCTGCTCGCTCTGTCCGGTTGTGTGTGCACGCAAACAGGTCTACTCGATCGCCAAGATCGGCATCGGTTTGACCGGCCTCCTCCTCCCCGCATTTGCGACCACCACCAGCACCCCCTTCAAGTGTCAGTCCTGGGACTCCCGCCGCCCTCTGATCAACGCTGAGCGACGTTACTGACGATGAATGCACGGAAACGGCACAGACGCCGCCCGCGGCCAGCTCAAGGCTTCGAAGCCCACCGCGAACACCGTCAACCCCGCCCCGGGACACCCTGCCGAGGGCTCCTTGGCCATCAGGCTTGTGGCAGCTCGCGATGTCGCGCTGGGACTTTTGCTGAGGGACACGACCGCTGCTGTTGTCGTCCGCGCCCTCCGTGCGTCGTCTCGAGTTCAACTTGGTTGACCTTGCCGGTCACATCGCTGACCCTACATCTTCTTGCACTTGAGCAGAAGCGGATGCGTTCGTCTCGCTCTTAGAGCTCTTGTCGGTCGGTGCTGGTTACCTCGAGGGCTCCCTCTCGAAGGAGACCGCCATCTCCGTTGCCGGTGCGTTCCTCCAAGTTTCCCGCCTTTCCCCTCGCTTCTACTGACCATCTCTTCTCCTCCAGGGTTCTCGGCTTCGTTTGCGGCCTTCGCCTTGTACATCCTCAACTACTAAGCGCCTCACACGATCCGGATCGCACGACTCGGTTCTCATTCGGGCCCTTTGATTCGTCCCTGGACGCAAGCACATGCTCTTGTAATTACAAGCAGTACTCCTCACACCTCGCAATTCCACATCTCCCAAGAGCTGGGAGCGCTTGGCGTCGCCGCTTTCGACACGCAAAGAAGGCTTGAACGTCGCTCACGACCTCCTCGCCAACGACGCTTTGGCTGCGGTAAAGACTCGCTCGGGGCTCACCGCCGATGCGCGAGGCGGGTCAGACCGATAGCGCTAGTCTGCGAGACGTTGAAGGACGAAAGAGGGTGGTAGGCAACGCGGGCGGTACTCAACACGTCTAGGATTCTCCTCTCGCGCTTTCAGAAGTCGTATCCTGCTCATCGGAAGCACTTTTAGCGGGATGGGAAGGAGGAGGAGGAGGAGGAGGTGATGAGAAGAATCCAGTTCCAGTGGACCCGGCCAGACTTGACAATGCAGAGTTACAACCAAAACATCGAGTCTTCAGTGTCCCGTTCCCCGGTAGAACCCGTATCCACGCAGCGCAAACGCCTGATCCGGGTCGAGCCTGACAACACCCGTCTCCGCCTCGTAGTCTCGCCAGAGCCGCACCATCTCGGTCAGGCGCTCTGGCTCGTCGTCAGCGAGGTCCGTCGTCTCGCCGGCGTCGGATGCGAGGTTGTATAGACTCCATTTGGCGTCTTTGCCGGGGATCCAGACGGCTTTCCAGCTGCGTGAGGGCGTTCACAGTCAGTGCGAGGTCGACAGGCGTGACGGAGACGTACTTACGATCCTTGACGAATAGCGGATTGGCCGAAGACTGCGAGAGCAAGCCGAGTCAGCACTTGTAGAGGCGAAGGAGCGACGACGAAGGGCGAGACTCACGCTCCCAGCCGTGCACTGCGTTATCGTCGTGGATGTACTCCGCCTTGTTCGTCAAGTACTTGACCCAGGAGCGCCCGCGCGGCTGGAGGACCTTGCGACCGCGGTACTCGGGTGCAGGGTGCGAAATGCCGGCCATCTCAAGCTGCGGAAGAATGTCAGCTGTCAAGCGGTCAAAAGACGTGTCGGAGGACTCACGATGGTAGGTAAGATGTCCATGATGGTGCAAAACTCGTGCGAGATCTCGCCATTGCGGAAGTTCGGGTAGCGGAGGAGCGCTGGACAGCGGATGCCGCCTTCGGTGATCCACGCCTGCGCGGGGACGCGTCAGCGAGCTAAGAGAATGGACTAAGCTGCAGCGCACCTTGTACATCCGGTTCGGCGCCGTCGCAGCCTGCGCCCAAGCCGGACCGATTGAAGTGAACGAGTTGTAGCGGCCAATGTTGTCGAGGCTGTTGTCGAAAAACCGCTCGATCGTCTTCTGGAACTCTTCGCC